>JAPHAW010000013.1:1175000-1267500 GCA_028749045.1 Cupressus sempervirens | reverse complement strand
CAACTCCACTAAAAAAGTCACAGGAATATAGAGTACAAGAGATTGATAGTTTAGCCAAAGAAAATACTATAAACATAAGAAACTTCAGCTCCATAGAGAACAAAATATCTAGACTGCTTCAGTGTGAGCATTGTCTAAAAGAAAATATATTCTCAAAAGATATCAAAAGAAACATAAACCATCACAATAGATTGGCTCATGTCCTCTTACTAAATCAAAATGATATCAATGATCAAATGACATTATGGGAACAAACCTGTGAGAGGCACCCCCAAACTCTCATCCAAACCAACTCAGTAGAAGATAGAGAAATACATAACATTAGGAAGTTCAATGAAGCCAACTTAGAAGGGAAAAATAAAGCAAAAGAAACTCCAACAAAAGTATCATAAGAGAAAACAAAACAATTAGATAAAATGATGCAATGCATGGCAGGAGAATCCCCAAAGAAGATGTCCTAGCCCCCAGCAAACAACCAAACAATAGAATATAAATAATAACATGAAGATTTAGATCCACACAATGTCAATTCTCATAGAAATATTTTCATCCAACATGCCCTATTGTAAGGCCTCTTGGCTTACGACCAAATACATCAACAATTACAGTAAAAGTTCATCAAGATCTCACAAGATCCAAACGACTAGCTAGCCTAGATCCACAACTTGGTAGAGAAATCCAAGAAGAATCTCAACTCATTCTCACAAGAAACAAAGAAACCTTCTTGTTTCTCAAGCCACACTTAGCTACTAGATCTACTCAAACTTCACTTCTCTTAGCTACTCACCTTCTCTGTGATTAATGACAATCCTCTAGACTCCACAAAACTCTCTACTTATACTAAACCAAGCCACATGATAGCCTAATCAATTACATTAATTAAATACACCCATATTATATATATCCATCAAGACACAAGTTGGCTTCGCTACAAACATTAAATACATAACATTAATTAAATACTTAGGAAAGGCCCCAAGTTTACAATGTATAACTAATTCATATGAAAACATATGATCTGATTTAGGATCTACAAATTTATGACTTAATCCCAACAATTAGATATACTTTCTCGATCCAAGCAGTAAATGCATGGTGATGTATTAAAAACCATTGAAAATCACAGAGAAGAAGAGTTTAGAACTGATAAAGAGGAATTTTGACCAATCACTTAAAATTAATTATTGCTCTTATTGAAACAAATTAACGTAATTGAAAATGAAAAAAAGAACAACACATAACAAGTTGACAAAAAGTAAAATGAGAGATAAGAGGCACAAAACAATTTGATCTCAGAGTTTGCTCTATCAGGACTACGTCTCTGGATCTTGCTCCAACTGGTGGACCGATCCGACTAACTCCAAAAAAATCAATTACAATGTGTTACAATATCAATCCCTTCTAGAACATTAGCATTACACTGCTTTGATGTTTAGGACTAAAAATATGTCCTCCAAAATTTTCTCTCTCCTCCTTAGCAATAAGTCATCCTTCAGATTCCTCTTAAAGATTGAATAATCACAATAATTTTTCTATATCTTGGGAAGGTCCCCTACCCCCCCTTTTATACATAAAAATAGCCTAAAATAGGCCAAAACCATATTTTACATTAATAGGGCCTTTAATAAATTAAATTTCGAAACACTCCCTTTTTGCCATTTTATATTTTTGGCATTTAACAATTTTGGGGTTAAAAGTTATAACAAAATAACAAAAAACCTTATTTTAAATAATGGCAGGTGCATTTGTTATGGATATATAACAACTCTTCCTCTAATATTAAATACACCATAAATAGCCCATTGGTTGGCCTTAACTTTAGGAGGGCAATGGTTGGGAAGTCAACTCCCATCATCTAATTCTTTTAATTCGAATTAAATAATTTGAATTTGAATTTTTTCCCTTTCTTTAAGATTTTATGATATCATGCTGACATCATCAAAATCCACACTTTTACCTAACTTCAAACCGTAATAACTTTCACATTCGATGTTCATTTTTGACGAAACGAATGCCATTGGAAAGCTTTTGAGGAGCTCTTTCATTTGAAATCCATTGTTGACCACTTTTGAGATGATTTTTTCACCATTTTACGGCCTTTGGTCCTAGTTTGACCAAACTTTGACTAGTCATAACTTTTTCGTCTAAACTCCAATTTTGCCCATTCAAGTTGTGTTGGAGTCAGAATTGCGATGACTTCAACATGGTACTAATTATTGGAGTTTTGGAGATACTTCAAATTTTAGTGAAAATATCCTCTAGATCAACATAAGAGTATGCACACTTAGACATTAGTCCACATGCAATCAACTATCCAAATCCAAGAGTGCACACACCAACTCCCTTGGATCAAAGCTCACAAATATAATCTCCTAAGCTCTACCAGTAAACAAAAATACATTACTAGTAACCACCAAAATGGATCTAACTCCAAGATGATGACTCCAAACATCACAAACATTTAAGGAAAGGTTCCCCAATATGACTTGAATAGATCCCCAACTGTGCAAATCCCTAGGATACTCCTGCATCACAAAATGACCACAACCATGCATGAAGAGGGCACATCTAGGAATGTAAAAACTACAATAGGCACAATAAAGAGATCAATTTCTCAAAAAGAGACTAATATAGGGAATGAACTAATAGACATAACAACATTATAAGAGAATAATTAACATTCAAAAGTACAACACAGAGGAAATAAAATATTAGGAACCCAAAGTGGCTATGAATCAAACAAAGGATATGCCTAGACAAGCACATATAACTCAAGAAAGATCAATGAACGATGCAACTAAATAATGACTAAAGAAGATATGAACAGTGAAGAAAACTTGATATCAGAATAAATAAAAGATTTCAAAGATAGTATAGCCACCTCTGACTCATCAATCGGTGGAAAAAAGGAAGTAAGATTTGTAATACCCCCTTCTAACTTTAGATCATTGGAGAACATAATAGTCAAAAAAAGAGCAAAATAACCAAAAAGGAATTCCCACAAAATTTGGCAAACTCCCACAGATAGGAAAGACCCCTTTGAAGTAACCTATTAAGAACTGAAGAATAATAGGAATAAGATTACAAGAAAACACAACAGTAATCTTATTCTAATATAGGTGGAAACCTTCTTGAGTGGGCTCAATAACGAAAGTCAAAAGGAATCTGAGGACTACATGGTGGGAAATAATGAAATCAACATCACCCATAATTGGGAAGAGTTTGGAACCATAGAGACCCATGAACAAGATAACAAAAATAAGAAGGTTGATAATAATATAACATAGAGAGAATAATACAACAAAACATATATTGAGAAGGTTGACTTAAGTTACCAACTACTTAAAGAACTTAAAGAAGATGAAGAAGATAATGCAAATGAATCAATTTTAAATAACTTTAGAAATGTGAATAAGTTTATGGAATAATCTAGGAATAGAGGAAACCTTTGAAGGGATACCTGAACCAAGATGTGGCAAAAAGAATAAAAAAAGAGGTAGGAAATATATCGTTGAACTCAGTGCAATACCAATGAAAGAGGAAAACCAAATAAAAATTAAAGATATTATAAATGCAGGGAAGGGGAAGTTCCTTCCCATAGCACAATGAAGCTAAATACATGGAATGTTAGGGGGTTAGATGCCCATAAAAAGAAACTCTTATTCAAGCACAACTTAACACTTTTTGAATCATAGTTAATTTTAATACATGAAACTAAACTAAATAAAGAAGGAGAAATGTTTAGTAAAAGACTCAGGTTGTGAAAATCAGGTATAGAATCAACAAGAGCTTTAGGAGACATCAAGGTAATTTGGAACCCAAGAAAGATAGATTAAAAGAGGATGATAGCAACAAATAATTGGATGGGAGGAAGAATCCAAAAATTTAGAAATAACATTCAACTTATTATCATCAATATTTATAGACCGATCCCAAAGAGTGGAATGAAATAAATACATTTACAAGAAATCATTAGACAACTAACATATCTATAGGAGGGGATTTTATAGTCATATTACATCTAGAAGAAAAAATTGGTAGCTCACAGACAATATCACAAATGATAATGGATTTTAGAGAATGGTTCATAAAGGATAATTTAATTGACATACCCTTGACTAATGGGTTATACACTTGGAATTGTTAGATTGTGTTGACTGATCAGGAAAGTACTGTACATACTTCATAAATAGTGGGGTTCGGGGCATCGGCCCGAAAAAAAATTTTTTTGGAAGTAGCCGACATGGTGGCCGACATATTATGGCCGACATATGGCCGACATGTTATAACCCTAAAGCAGTTTAATACTTGTATAAAAAGGGCTTAGGGTTGGGTATTTTTAATATGTGGTGATACGAAATTGGTTCTTGTGGCGGTATTGAGCTGTAAGGGATTACGGATTGTAATCAGGTTGTAATCACTGGATTGTAATAAGATCGGACTTGCTGTTTGGTGGACGTAGCCCAGGGATTGGGTGAACCACGTTAAATCTTGGTGCCTTGTGTTCATTTCTGTGTGTTCTATTATTTTCTGTTATTGGTTATATTTGCATGTAGTTTGTTATTTCTGTCTGTGGTTTATCCTAACAAGTGGTATTAGAGCCAGGTTGTCTTTCAGTTATCCTCTGCAGGAAAGTCTCACGGTTAAGTGGGAGTCTCACAGTTGAGTGGGAGCAATGGAAAATGAGGGTAAGTTGAGGGTTGATAGGTTTAATGGGCAGAACTTCCAGTTATGGAAGATGCAAATGGAAGACTATTTATATCAGAAGGATTTATGGAAGCCGTTGGAAGGAAAAGCCAAGAATCAGGGAACTATGTCAGAGGCTGAATGGGATCTTTTGGACAGAAAGGCACTCGGAAGCATTCGGTTATGCTTGGCACCATCAGTGGCATTTAATATTACAAAAGCAGAGATGATAGAAGATTTGATGAAAACCCTAGCGACACTGTATGAAAAGCCCTCCGCTTCAAATAAGGTATTTCTCATGAAGAGTTTATTTAATATGAAAATGGCAGAAGGTGGATCTGTTGCAGATCATTTAAATGAGTTTAATACTATTACTAGTCAATTATCTTCTGTGGGTATCAATTTTGATGAAGAAATTAGGGCTCTCTTGATTTTGTGTTCTTTGCCTGAAAGCTAGAATGGCTTGGTAATGGCGGTGAGTAATTCTGTTCCTGGATCTAGTACCCTAAAATATGATGATGTGATCGGTGTTATTTTAAGTGAGGAAACTCGTAGAAAATCCTCAGGTGGATCTACATCAGGAAGTGCTTTAAATGCACAAAGCAGGGGCAGAACGACTGAAAGAGGAAGTAACTCTGGAAATCATGGGAAATCAAGAGGAAAGTCAAAGGGGAGGAGGTCTCAATCAAGAGGACCAAATGATTGCTGGTACTGTGGGAAACCAGGGCACAAAAAGAAAGATTGTTGGACTCGAAAGAAAAATGAAGGAGATAAATTAGATGGAGACAAAGAGGCAAATGTGGTAAGTAACAAATCCAAAGAGGATGCTTTGCTTCTGTCTTTAGAGAGTGTTGATGATTCATGGGTTTTAGATTCTGGTGCTTCTTTTCATGCTACACCTCATAGAGGTTATTTCATTGATTATGTCCAAGGGGATTTTGGGCTTGTTTATTTGGGGGATAATGAACCCTGTCAGATTGTTGGAAAGGGAAAAATTAAGATTAAGTTGCAGAATGGGAATCATTGGCTACTACATGAGGTAAGACATGCTCCAAAACTAAGTAGAAATTTAATTTCAGCAGGGCAACTCGGTGATGAGGGTTGTGTAGTTACTTTTAATGATAAAAATTGGAAGGTTTCAAAAGGTTCCCTTGTAGTAGCAAAAGGTGTGAAAGTAGGCACCTTATATCTTTGTACAGGTCATATTGTTCCTTCTACTTTGATTGTTTCAGAGAAAAATGAATATTCAGGAACAATTACTGCAGTTGAGCAAGGAGAACAAATAGCTACTGTAGATTTTGATACAGCGCTGTGGCACAATAGACTTGGGCACATGAGTGAAAAAGGTATGAAAGTACTTCATTCAAGGAAAGTTTTACCAGGTCTAAAATGTGTGAATATGGATTTTTTTTAAAGTTGTGTGTATGGAAAACAAAAGAGAGTGAGTTTTGTAAAGACAAGGAAGGAAAACAAAAAGGAGAAATTAGAGCTTGTGCATACAGATGTATGGGGACCGGCTCAGGTATCTTCCCTTGGTGGATCTCATTATTATGTTACATTTATTGATGACGCAACTAGAAAAGTATGGGTTTATTTCCTTAGATAGAAATCTGATGTATTTCAAACTTTTAAGAAATGGAAATGCTTGGTTGAAAATGAGACTGGTAAGAAATTAAAATGTCTCAGATCTGATAATGGTAGTGAGTATTGTAGTCATGAATTTGAAGATTATTGCTCCACTAATGGTATTCGTAGACAAAAAACTGTTCCAAGGACTCCACAGGAAAATGGAGTGGCTGAACGCATGAACAGGACTATAATGGAGCGCGCAAGGAGCATGAGGTTTCATGCTGGGTTGCCCTTACACATGTGGGCGGAGGCTATCAATACTGTAGTATATTTGATTAATAGAGGTCCCTCTACTCCTTTGGGCTGTGGTATTCTAGAGGAAGCATGGACTGGTAAGAAGGTGAGTTATTCTTTTCTCAAGACCTTTGGTTGTGAAGCTTTTGCTCATATAGACTCTGAAAATAGAACCAAGCTAGAAGCTAAATCAAAGAAATGTGTCTTTGTTGGATATGGCATTAATGAATTTGGCTATAGGCTTTGGGATTTTGAAAATCATAAAATTATAAGAAGTCGGGATGTCATATTCAATGAAAAAGTGTTGTACAAAGATCTGTTGCAGCAACATGAGAAGAAAGAAGATGATTATGTAGTGCTGAATGATACTCCAAAAGCTGATGTTCCAGCCATTCCTCATGATGTGCAACAACTGCAACAACACACCAGTGAATGTTAAACGGTCAACAAGGCCAATTAGACCTCCACAAAGGTTTTCTCCCTCTTTGTATTCTATTTTACTTACTGATGCTGGTGAACCTGAAAGTTATGATGAAGCTGTGCAGGTGGATACTAAGATTCAGTGGGAGTCTGCAATGAAAGATGAAATGGACTCTTTGCTGAAAAATAAGACATGGGATTTGTGCAAGTTGCCTGCAGGTAAAAAGGCTTTACAGAATAAATGGGTTTACAGGTTGAAAGAAGAGGAAGGAGGTAAGAAAAGATTTAAGGCCAGGTTAGTTGTAAAAGGATTTGCACAGAAAAAGGGAATTGATTTTGATGAGATATTTTCTCCTGTTGTTAAAATGACTTCTATTCGTACTGTTTTAAGTCTTCTGTCTACTGAAGATTTGCATTTAGAGCAGATGGATGTTAAAATAGCCTTTCTTCATGGTGATTTGGATGAAGAAATATATATGGCTCAGCCACAGGGTTTTGAGGTCAAAGGTAAGGAGAACTTAGTGTGCAAATTGAAGAAAAGTTTATATGGCTTGAAGCAAGCACCTCGGCAATGGTATCTAAAATTTGACAGTTTTATGCATGAGCATGGATATAATAGGTGTCATTCAGATTACTGTGTTTATTTTCAGAGGTTGGATGATGATAGCTACATTATTTTATGTTTATATGTTGATGATATGCTTGTAGCTGGGTCTAACATGGATCATATTAAGGGGCTGAAACGCCAATTAGCACATGCATTTGCTATGAAGGATTTGGGGGCAGCAAAACAAATCCTTGGTATGAAGATTTGCAGAGATAGGAAGAACAGAACATTGACGCTATCTCAAGCTGATTATGTTGAGAAGGTGCTGCAACGTTTCTCTATGGAGAATGCTAAAGCTGTCAGCACACTTTTACCTGGTCATTTGAAATTGACTAAGGAGATGTGTCCCAAGACATAGGAAGAGGAGGATAAGATGTCCAAGGTACCCTATGCTTCAGCTGTAGGAAGTTTGATGTATGCTATGGTATGCACTAGGCTAGATATTGCACATGCAGCGGGAGTCATTAGCAGGTATATGAGTCATCCAAGTTTTGAGCATTGGAATGCTGTCAAGTGGATTCTCAGATATTTGAGAGGAACATCCAATAAGTGTTTACACTTTGGGGGCTCTACTACTGATTTACAGGGCTATGTTGACTCAGATTTGGCTGGGGATATTGATACCAGGCGGAGTACTACAGGTTATGTCTTTACTGTTGGTGGGGCAGCCGTGAGCTGGGTTTCTAGGCTACAAAAGATTAATGCTCTCTCCACTACAGAGGCAGAGTATGTTGTTGCTACAGAGGCAGCCAAAGAGATGATATGGCTTCAGTTCTTCTTGGAAGAATCGGGACATCCTCAGAAGGATAATTATTTGTTCATGGATAGTCAGAGTGCCATTCATCTTGCTAAGAATTTAGCTTTTCATTCTAAGACCAAACACATACAGTTGCGGTACCATTTCATTCGGTCAATTTTGGAGGATGGACAGTTAAAGCTGGAGAAGATACATACCAATGAAAATCCAGCAGATATGTTGACAAAGGTTGTAACAAGGGAGAAGCTGAACTCCTCTTCAGCTTCAGTTGGTCTTTTAGACTAAATGTGAATAAAAGAACAGCAGAGTCCAGAGTGGTTTGATCTAGTGGGAGCCCCATGCGGTAGTTGTATTGCTACAGGATCAGTCTCCAAGTGGGAGATTGTTGTTTAGTGTGGAGCCTGATCAGTCCCCAAGTGGGAGATTGTTAGATTGTGGTGACTGATCAGGAAAGTACTGTACATACTTCATAAATAGTGGGGTTCGGGAAAAAAAAAAAATTGGAAGTAGCCGACATGGTAGCTGACATATTATGGCCGACATATGGCCGACATGTTATAACCCTAAAGCAGTTTAATACTTGTATAAAAAGGGCTTAGGGTTGGGTATTTTTAATATGTGGTGATACGAAATTGGTTCTTGCGGCGGTATTGAGCTATAAGGGATTACGGATTGTAATCAGGTTGTAATCACTGGATTGTAATAAGATCGGACTTGCTATTTGGTGGACGTAGCCCAGGGATTGGGTGAACCACGTTAAATCTTTGTGCCTTGTGTTCATTTCTGTGTGTTCTATTATTTTCTGTTATTGGTTATATTTGCATGTAGTTTTTTATTTCTATCCGTGGTTTATCCTAAGAGTTAATAGAAGGCTAGGATTCAACCATATAGTAGAAAGGTTGGATAGATTTATTTTTAAGGGAGAACTCAATAATCTCAATTATGCAATACATTCTTCAATCCTCCTCAATGTCAGATCAAACAACTTTCAAGTAATGCTCGAGATAGAAGAACAAATTAAACCCCCAAGAAATCCATTTCAATGTGAGAGGATGTGATTTATAGATGACAATTTCATGGAAAATCTTAGCCAATGGTGGTCAGAAGGAAAATTTGAAGGATCTAAGATGCTTTGTTTTGTATCCAAACTCAAATTATTTAAAGAGAAAATATTTAGATGGAACAAAAATCACTTCAATAACATCTTCAAAGATAGATTAGACAATGAAATAGAATTGAAGAAACTTAATGAAGAAGTAATTAAAAATAGTATGGACAATGAAAGATTAAAAAAAAGGGGGGGTTACTAGAGAAACAATAAAATATACTAGCAAAAGAAGAAATATACTAGAAATAGAAATCCTAGGAAAGCTAGCTAATAGAAGGAGACTAAAACACTAATTTTTTCCACAACAACACCATTAATAATAGAAACATAAATCAAATTTTAAAAATTTAAAAAAATGGACAAGACATGATAGAAGGTCCAAGACAAATAATAGATGTCTTTCTCAACTATTTCACAAACATCTTTAATAATTTTGAAAGTTTTGACCTCTCAACCCAAAATATAATGGGAAGAAGAATCCCAAAACTAATTACCAAAGAGGAAAATAAACAATTAAATAAACTATTCTCACTATAAGAAATCAAATTCACACTATTCAGTATGAACCCAAATAAGTCACCAGGTCCAGATGGATTTCAAGCATTCTTTTTTCTAGAAATATTGGGACATCTTAGGTGCTAGCCTATGGAAAGCCATTGAAGAAACAAGAAACTTGAGCTCCATATTGAGTGAAAGTAATAACACTATCATAACTTCAATCCCTAAAAAATCAAATCATGAAGACCTTGGGGACTTCATACCAATTGCTATACGTAACGCAATTTATAAAATATTAATTAAAGCATTAGCTAATAGCCTGAAAATAGTTCTTCCAAAATTAATATTAGAAGAACAAACCAAAATTGTTCTAGGAAGAGCTATCCTTATCAGAATAGTAATAATTCAAGAAATTATTCATTGAGCACAAACTAACAAGGAAGCATGCATGCTAATGAAACTAGACACATAGAAAGCCTATGACAAAGTATATTGGAGATTTCTATGCAAAACACTATAAGCATTTGGCTTCTCTTGTTAATAGATTAACCTAATTTTCAACTATATAGCCACCCCTAAAATATTTATCCTCATCCCAGATAGATTCTTTAGTATATCCAAAGGAATCAGTCTAGACGACCCAATTTCACCATTTCTCTTTATTATTATGGTGGAAGCATTTGGTATAGAAATTAAAAAGTCTTAAGTGGAAGGAAATATAAGGGGAGTCATAATAACAAAAAGAGTTCCAAACATCACACTTCAATAGTTTGCAGACAACACCATCCTCCTAAGAGAAAGTTCCTAGGAAAAAGCCCAAATTTTCAAATAAATTATCAAAACATACATGAAAGCATCAGGGAAATTGGTAAGTGCAAAAAAATCAAAGATCTTTCTGAACACAAAACTAGATTTGGAAAGAGGGATTTGTAACATAATAGGATATAAAAAAGGTCTTTCTCCATGCAAATACTTAGGAATACAATTGGATAAAAACATGAAGGATGTCAAATCTTCGAACCCCATAATTGATAAGATAAACAAAAAAATAGAAAATTGGAGAGGTGAAAGGCTAACAAAAGTTGAACAAACAACCAAAATTAAAACAATTATATCCACTATCCCCATTTATGAAATGTCCTATCTCTCGCTTCCCAAAGAAACTAGATAGAAAACTTATATTTTTTCTAGAACGGAATAAATGATAAAAAATAAAATTACCATGATTAAACAGGATAACATATTTAGACCAAAAGAGTTAGTTGGACTTGGCATCAAAATCCTAAATTGGCAAAATGAAGGACTAGGATCTAAGCTATTCTAAAGAATGTAACATGAGCACGAAAGAAAATGGGAAAAAATCTTGAACGACATTGATCCTCTACCATTATTCTAAACAAAAAAACCCACTAAAAGGCTCCAAAACCTAGAATTTTATGACCCAATGAAAACACTTGATAAGTAACAACTTAACATGGGATATAGGTAAAGGAGAGGAATTTTATTTTGGGAGAACTCATGGGATGGGCTACCCCCAAAACAATTACAACCTTCACATTAATATTAGGAACACAATAACTAAGACCTAGGGAAAATATGTTTGTGATTATATTCAAAATTTAGACAAGGAACAAATGAAAGGGTGCAAATAGAAAAAAATTGAAGATACAAACCTATCAAATCAAGATAAAAGAATATTTAAACAATTCCTCAATCAAAGGAAAGAAAATCAAAAAGATAGGAAGGATAGGTTAATTTGGGGAGGGTCAAAAAATGGAAAATACACTGTACAAAAGGGATATGAATTAATGATTAATTCACAGTGATGGAACATAATCATTATTCTTCTAAACCTTTGCCAGGAAAAAGCTTGCCTCCTCAAGGAAGGTATATTCATTTGGGTGATAATAAAAAAAAGAATCCTTACGGCCGATAGGTTCACTAAATTAGGTTTTGAGGGACCCTCGAGTTGTCCACTATGCGAGGCAGAGTTGAGACTACAAAAAACTTGTTATTTTAATGTTCTTTTACTAATTCCTATTGGCAATGGCTATGCAAGAAGCTCAACTAGTATTCAACTTTCTCTAGAAATCTATGGGATCACCTTAATAATTGGTCCAATCATGTAAACTCTAAAGTATTTAGTAGTCTATAGAAAATCTCACCCTCTATCCTCATGTGGGAAATCTAGAAAGAAATAAATAAAAGAATATTCCTAAATGAAGAGATGACATTATTCTCCTTATTCAACAAAATGGAAGCCAACAAAACTAGAGTAGTGGATAATGACTTAAGAAACTCCATAAAATAAGAAGGGAAATTCAAAGATTGGGATGCAAAGATGAAGAAAAATTAGAATCACCTCATAAACCCTCTCATAACTTATCTAAAATCAACAAACAAGCTAGAATATAATGCAAGTAGGAGTCACCTCCTAGAGGCTAGGGATAATTGAGCTTTGATGGAGTACCCAGAGGTAATCCCAACAAAGCAGGACTTGGGTGCATCATCCACTTAGATAAAGGTAGCTAGCTAGCTAGTTGGGCCAAAAATTTAGGGGAAGCATCAAAATAATATAGTGGAACTAGAAGCTTTGAAGGAAGGAATGAATCTAAGTTTAGAGCTAAGTATCAAGAAACTAGTTATCGAAGGAGACTCTTAGATAATACTAAATGTGATTAGATAAAGAGATGCTCCTAACTAGAAGATCAATTTTAAACTTGAATATGTATTAACATTCTTGGACAAGCTCAAGGAAATTAGGATCCAACATATTTATCATGAGAGGAATAGAGAGGCACACAATTTATAAAATAAGGGAATCAAAGATGAAGAACTTAAGATTTTCAACAATCTATAATTCTTATTCAAATACTCAAATAGGTAGCATCATACGCATTCCCAAACCCAATAACTAGATCACACACAACTACTTTACAAACTCTACTCACAGTCATCTAAATAGGACATAGATTATAAATGTAAAGGAACATAACATGTAATATTCATAGGAACTCCTATTCAACTTAAGTCACCCATTCTAATTTTTTTGTATTTCTTTATAATCACTAAGGATATTAATTTAAAACCATCTCTCCAAATCTTCATCCCTGACTATCCTACCCTCTGTTAAATGATGTCCTAACATTGGGGGTCATTTAGCTCTCATGCAGTCATTCACTAACTCTACTCCTTTTTCCATTGGCTCTTAGTTAATTCTTGTCATTTCTAGTTATTTGAACCTTTATGCATTAATGTAAGCTTAGTTCTCTTGATAGACTCATATTTAGATGTGCCACCTATAGCTTTCATCATTTAATTACATGCTCTGGGCAAGCCCCCTAACATCTTCTAAACCCTTCTAGAGCTTTTGGGAGAGTTCCAACTATCTATAGGGTGCTCTCTCGTGCCTTTTAAAGGTTTGTTCCCCCACCATGTCTCCATTTGATTCTTTCCTTTTGTTTGTTCCTATCACCCTCTCCTTGTTTTTTAGCTTATCCATTAGCAACCTTTAGTGAGAATGGAAACAATAGTTGTCTCATTTCATGCCTACGAAGACTAAACCATGGCCTTTACTAGGTAGGTTAAACCTAAAAGATGGACTAGAATGCTTAGGGTGGTGGATTGGATGTCTAGGCTAGTTGTTATTAAGGATTTAGGAGAAATTTTTTTTAAATATGACTACACATGGAGTGCTAATAGTGAAGCCATTAGGTCCTTTATAGCTTTTTTGGAAAGAGCTCAAGTCAATCTCTAGAACATCATTCATATCTACAATAATCTTATCAAATACACCTATCTTGAAGGTCTTATTAATGTTTTCCTTAGTATCACTATTAATATGGAAATTCCCTACCTTGAGGATTGTATGGCTCATCCTTTTGGAAGCTTTCTTTTTTCTAGGATCAACAGAAAACCTATCATTTATCTTAGAGACCAAGCACACTTCAACTTGGTCTGGCCTAAGATGTATACCAACCTTCAATTCCTATTAAGGTGGCAAGGAATCATTCAAGAAGAAAATAATGAATGGATCATCAACTACCTTTCTAACTTTGAATACCAACCTTCACCTACAATCAACTTCAGTAATTTGGAAAACTTAGATTTTGTCCTACTCAATTTCAACAAATTGAGTAAGAAGAAGAATGTGTCAATGCATATGCCAAGTCAATTTGACATCGATGAGGAGGAAGCCAAAGAGTAAATACGCATATTCTCTAAGGCTGAATTCTAGGATCTTTTTTTATTAAGGTTTAGTTAATATAATATCTCTTAGCTTAGTTTTGTCTCAAGGGTCCATGATCTCTAGTCATGCATTTTGGATCAAAACCTTTAGCTCCCCATGCCAAATTTATAGGTTACATTTTCCCAACCTTTTTTTGGATCTATGTACATAATATGTTATTAGTGAAGTTTTCAGATCAATATTTTGTCCAATTAATGTTATAGATAGGTCATACTCATAAATAGAGCTATTGGTTTTGTCAACCCCCAGTAGATGGATTAGTGTTCAAGTCTTGGAAAATCATTTTTATACCATCACTCAAACACTACAGTTTATAATGTAAATTTATATATCAATATAAATGGAATTTATAAACATGGGTGTGCAAAGGTTGATTAGATTCCATAAATAGCAAGACCAATCTAAGCTAGGCATTTCATCTTGATCTATATATGAAAGACTTTTAGTTTATTAGAAAAATAACTAAATTTAAATTATGAAAAGACTCAAGGTTAAACAACATTATTTTATGTGTTGACTCGGAGACATTATCAAATTTACAAAATCTCCCCTAAATAAGTTAAACATAACCACATCTTCCAGTGGTTGTAATATAATCACAAGGATATCTTTCCAAAAGGGAAACTAATAGATCCTAACCAAATATTAACAATTGAAAAATTGTTCAATAATAATCAAAAGGAAGCAACCTCATTTAAAGTAAGAGTATGATAATTGATAATAATCTCTATGTAATATACATACTATAGAGCATCTATGGATGAACTCTATTCAAGAAATTAGTTCCTAGAAAACATAATCAAAATATATCGCTCAGATTTTCTACAACTACACCATATGAAATGAAGTAATGTAAGACAAATGATTATGAAAGAAACAAACACCTATCCTAATATGATCACTTAACATATAAGGATTGGAATCTCGGTCCAAAATTAAAATTAGGAACGTAGTCACTTGCACCTAACAGCTCCCTGATGCTATAAATAATTTAAATTGAATAGTATTATTGGACAACTTTGAATTAAAAAATCATTAAATAAATAAATGAGAACTAGAATCATACTCTGATAATCTCTTCCCATGCCAAAGCAATTTAGACTAACAATGCTCATTTTACTAAGCTACATAAAATCTTAAAGAAAAAAATCTTATATGAAGATTAGTACCGAAATATGAAGTAATGGATAAAAATGGGTATGGGGGATAAAATCTAATCTCAATCACATGTTCAAATAGATAACTAAAATGAATGAGAAAATAATAAATATATGCTAAAAAAGACAAAGTAATTAGTTAAATTAAAAAAATTATAGAGAACATCAAATAAAAAAGTACTAAGTTGAATATTCTAAACTACAAATTACTACTTATGAGCATATTAGGATAGGATTCAAAGATCCTAGACTATTTTCTTAGTAAATATTAATGAGCATATTAAAAAATCTTTGGTTTCAAATGGATATAAATGTTTCTAATAATGATCTTGGTAAAGATAAGTCATTTTTTAGGGCCCTCAAAATAGGCAAAGGAGGAATCACAATCCATTCATTACAAATCATCTAAGCCATCAAATAACACAGATAGAATCAATCAAAGACACTAACAAGGAATGGAACACAAAGACAACTTTGTATTAACGAGAAGCGTTGAAGTAACAACAATGAAGGTTAATGCAGAAATAAACAAACAAGATTCATAAATTCAAATTTGAAGCACTGTAATGTACAAGTAGAAATTCATAAAGGAAGGTATGTCTCCCAGAATCTTCTCAATAAAAGGGTAGAAATGATGTAAAGGAGGGTATTCCCTTCTAAAGACCTTTGACAAATATCAAAGGCAATTGTAATATTTCATCTGTGGGACATTAATGTCTCAAGCTACAATGGGGTTTTCTTCCCCCTTCTTTTTCCCCCGTGGAGAGAAAAACTTTTGTAAATATTTTTAAATATAATATAATATATAGGGTACTATGTGTTTTACCAATAATAAATAAATAAAATTTACCTATGAGCTTAAAAGATTGGTTTAATATATCCAAAAGTAGAGTAAAACCTTTATGATGTAGTTAATAATATCGGTCATTAATGACCATTGTTGGAAATCAAATGAAAGCATGCGATTTTTAGTTGCTCTAAAATAATTTTTTATAAAAAATAATTATTATAAATCCATTGATCTATGTTGTTCCTCTAGTTTCTTAGTGTTGCTAGCATAATGAGAATTTTTGAATTAAGTGATGGTATAACATTCATGATCTCCCAAAAAGTCAAGCATGTTGATGTTGCCTGATAATTTCATCAAAAACTCTCAAAGCATCCTAGAATTTTTCAAACACATCCCTATGCAAAAGAGCTTCAAGAGATTTGATTGAGATTTTTGCAGCAAAGTTTATCTCCACCTTGAATTTCAAGTGGAACTTTTAAAACCTAGAGGATATAAAATTATACCGATTTAACACTAAAGAATTTGTGTTGATTCCCTTACATTTGAATTGTTTGAAACCTTCAAATACTATAAATTTCACTCTCAACTGCAACATTAAAATACAAGAATGAAAGAAAGTTCAATTTTATTTCCTCTTCATTTAGAACAAGATGTTATCTGGGGAATATTAGCATGTGAATGAATTGTGCTTAGACATATATATTTCCCTCTTTTATATATATGTTATTTCCTTATTCATTATTCTTTATTTATTTAATTTGTTCATCTTGTTCTTTCAGTTCTAGATTTTTCTACTCTTACCTCTTGTCTTTCCATTTTGTTCCTTTTGTATATATTGTCTCTTCATCTTTTTTTTTAGTTTTATTTTTCTCAAATTTTCTCTTTGCTTTATTTTATTCTTTTTTTAATCTCCCTATTTTTTGACTTATTTTAATTTTTATTGTTCATTCTTACATATTTATTTAATAATGGAATGTATTCATATATCATTATGCTCTTTATCTTTTAAAAATTAATAAAAATTTGATTTTTGGAAGAAAAAAATAGATTGTTAAAAATATAATTTTTAAATTTTATTTTAGCTTCTATCAATCACATTTAAAAATACATAGCAATTTTCACAATTTTTAAATATGTGTCAAAGCATATGTGTATAGTATGTATTAAATCAAAACATCAAAATCTCCTAAAATGTTAAGCCTATTTTAGAAATAGGTATGCAAGTTGGGTAGATAGTTGTCTGCAACTACTATCAAGGAAGTGGAAATGATCTTCCCTTTCTATAACATACCTCAATTTCCTTTTGAGCACGCTATTATTTTTAGTAGGTAGGTATCCAAGAGAGTGGCAAGGCTAGCGGCCTTGAGCTACTGGAATTGAATGAACTTATTAACTATCGATTACATATATTTTGGTGCTCTCTACTCTCATGCTTATGTTGTAGTTGCTTATGTTGTTGGATCTGAGGACATCACAAGTATGGAATTCTTGAATGAACATGGCTTGGATTATTAATCTTAGTAGCATGAGCCCATTATTAACTACATGCATGTAAGTTTCCTATGACATTTTTTTGGAAGCTCAAGTGTTTATGTACACTACCTCTCTTATTGATAGGTCTCCTTCTAGATCATTTGCATACATCTCAGCATATTCAACACATTTATAGATCACATCATTGACACTAGTATATTGATAAACTAGAAACATTAAATTTCAGTGGGAACATATTAAAAATAGTGAATTCATGGTCTTCTAGAATATACCGAGTTCTCCTCCATTTGTTGTTGGTTCACTTTTATCTTGGATAGCTCAACATTAATATCCTTTTGAACTTTCCTTATGTATCTATTACATGTGAAAATGTGTTATGTTTATTATATTACAATTACATAAATTTACTTATATTCATTTATGTATGTATGTGCTATGTTTGTTGGCCTCATTTGGTTTTTCATCCTTTTTAATTTGAAAATTTTAAGTGAAATGGTCCTCTATACTTGTAATGTCCTCATCTTTTAGCAACTAAGTGGAGTTCTTAACCTTCACATTGTCCAAAGGCTAAGAGGAGAAATAATTGGAAATTGATTCAATTATTTTCTTATAAATTCATTAGATAAATTAAAATTAAAAGGTGACTTTATATTTAATTAATTAAATTAATTATTGCATTGCAAGGAGAAGCTTCTAGATGGTGCACTAATTATTGGAAAGGGGGAGGCCTCTAGTAATTTAATTTTCTAGAAGCACAATTAATTATTGTATTGCAAGGGAGGAGTTTCTAGAGAGTGCATTAATTATTGGAAAGGGGAAGCTTCTAGTAAATGCAATTAATTAATATTTTATTTTCTTCTAGAAGGGTGAAGGAAAAGTATAAATAGAGGTGGGAGCTTCATTGTTTAGCATCAGATGATTGTGCATTGCATTTTGATAAGTTCTTGGGTATTTGAGTTATAGATCAGTTCTTGGCATTAGAGGAAATCTATCCTCTCTTGTGAAATTCTAGAGATCATTCTCTTGGGGTTTGGACTTCAGAATTCATTGCTATCAACTCATTAACAGGCAGCTTGGACGTATTTCCAGCTACAGGTAGATTGGGTGTAATTAGTGAGTTGAACAATTTTTTATGTATTTGATGATGCTGGAGTAATTAGTGAGTTGCTATGTATTTAATTTTATTAGTTTGAGAACTAATATTATTTCAGTAGTAGTTCAATTTCCAGTTTGCATAAATTCCTTTTTGTTCATGTTGTGTAGTTTAAATCTATGCAAAGACATTACAATCTCTTTCAGCAATTGGTTTAGTTCTTGCGCATTTCTAGGGTGCCCATTATAGTGGTATCAGAGCCCACTATAGTGATATTAGAGCTATAAGTCCTGTCATCCTATGGAGGTCTTATAGGGTATTTGAAACAAGATTTATTTTTGAGCATGCGATAGGGATTTTATAATTTCCGCAATGTTAGAGCAAGACAAAGTAGGAGTTTAGACTTGCAGAGTGAACGATCTAGTTCATCTGTGCAAAGGGACATACAATCTAGTCATACAAACATAGAAGAGATATTCTTTGAATGAGACATAGTATGGGTGACCTAGATGACAGGAATATAGGATTAGATGGAGGCAAGAATACCAGTCTAGATTAGGAAAATGTAATGTTCAAGTTATTGGGTGCATTAGAGGAGGGGCAGTGTATGCAACAGGAGCAAAATAGGTGAATGGATATGATGTTATAGCTCATCGCTAGACAGATGGGCATCCATATTAATCTAGGTGATGCCAACAATGAAACAATAACAATGGGGGAAACGACAACAATAGGGGCAATGATAATGGAGGTTGAGGCAACAACAATGGTCTTGAGAATAACATTAACAATGGACATGGAAACAATGGGAATGAAGTTGACAACCTTAGACATGTTGCACACCCAACTCAAATAGCAAGCTCAAGACCTCTTCTACCCACCTTCCCACCTAGAGATCTAGTTCAACTAGTTAATGAACTGTAGACTACAAAGTTACAAGATCGGTTCGGGAGGGATTGGGAGGCTAGTGGATCAAAGTTTTAGGCAGATATTTCCCTCAAAGATTATATGGACTTGAGGATGAGACACATGCCTAGATCAGGAGGAAGAATTCAAAACATTGAGCTAAGAAAGAGAGTTGGAAAACTTTCTTTACCTTATTATGATGCTTCAGGGAAGATGACCACATGAGCTTGGGTGTAGAAGATAGATACATACCTATAGTTGAATCATATGCCTAAGGAGGAGGCTATAAAGTATGTAGCTATTCACTTGGATGGATTGGCCCATGAGTGGTGGCACCATGGCATGGTAACCTTGGGACATAATCAGATCACATCTTATGAGGAGTTCACTAAGAAGCTCATAGAGAGATTTGATACCAGGGATCCTAAATTAAAATTTAAGGAATTGGCACAACTCAAGCAGTGGGGATCAGTTGAGACATATATCAGTGAATTTTAGAGGTTAGCTGTGTTGGTCACTAATATTTTAGAGAGGAGGTTAGTAGTGTTGTTTATGGATGGAATCTTAGATCCCTTGTGAGGTTGGGTCAAGGGGCATGACCTAGCTACGTTATAGGAGGCCACTAAAAAGGCTCATGAGTTAGCACCTTCTTCATTTAGGAGCAGATTTCAGCATAGCGATTCTTATATGAAAAATGACAAGAAGAAGGACAAAAAAATCTTTTCACAAGGATGCTCAACCAAAAAGAGATAAGTTGGATTGTGACACCCTAAATGATTTGAGAAAGAAGAAGCTATGTTTTCATTGCAGAGAGCCTTGGGATTTATCTCATAAGTGCCCTCTCAAGGCTAAGGCAAATCAAATGGAGTATTTCTTAGTAGAGGACTCAAAATTAGAGAGGGAGGATCAACACTCTGATTTAGATGAGGATAGCACTACAGAGGAGAGCAGCATTCTTGAGGATGAGAAGTCATTGGCATGATTAACAAGGGCTCAGAAGGCAATCACATTTAAGGTCAAGGGTACTATCTAGGGGCAAAAATTGATCTCACTCATTTACATTGAGGCCACACATAAATTTAAAGATTCATAATTGGTAGCCAAGAGAGGTTTATAGATCAAGGAGCATGTTGGGTTTAGAAAATTCTTCCTATCAATGAACCAATGAACTGTAACCGAATGCTTCAGAGTACAAAAGATCAATATAGAGAAGACTGAAACATTATTAAAAAAAAACACACACACCATTATATGCTAATGATAGATTAAAAAGTATGGCTCTCTGGCGGTATTCACTCTCTTCTTCAAACCTTTTCTCTTTTTCACACTTATCGATTCTCCTCCCTTCTATTTACATCATGAGATGTCTTTTAAAGACTATATTAATGGTTAAAAATTGTATCTTGCCTAGTTCGGTTACATGTTTTACACTAGTTTTATTGCTTCATTACCCATTGATTTAAACTTGTACCTAAATGATAAGATATTAACCCTTTTGGAGTCCTTCACCCATATTGTATTTCATGCTTACATTTGTGCATAATATCAATGCATAATGATGGAAAATTAATTCTTTCATGGGTGCCACTACACCATACTACCAGACTTCAAATGTTTCCATGTCCCATGGAAATTAGGTCACTGCATTGATGCCTCCATTGATTCCTTTTTCACTATCAACCAATTCACATCTATAGAGTTATGCTGGTTGCCTCCATGGTGCTTCCCATTCCTCAATCCACTCCTCCACACTACAGCAAAATCTCTATCCCTCACCTGGGAGTCCATCATGCCTCTCTCCCTAGTCTATTGGCAACACACAAGACCATCTCCTATGGCCTTTGGTAGACCTTCATGTCCACCCCCTAAAGCTAAGCAAACTGGCACCAAAATGCAACCACAAACTTCATACCAAGAATCCAAAACAACCACAATACTACCTAGTGTAGATCACCTTTCATCTACATGCTTAGAATCTTCTGAGCTCTAATACCAATCTGATGTGGAGCAATCACAATAAAAATAATAAAATAATGGTAACAATAATCAATAAGAAAATTGAATCACCATTAAAAAAACACATATTTTCACTACATATAACTATCTGCAGATTACAAAGTGGATGGCATCCTCTATTCATGCACTCTCTATCAAACTATTATCTTTTCACCCTTATGGATTCTCTTCTCTGTCTTGATCACATTATGAGATGATTTATTTAAAGATCATCTTTAACAATTACAAACCATTCTTCAACTACTCGACTCTGTTTTTGTTCCTTTTCAAATTTTGGGAGGTGCCCCTGCATCACAACCGAAGTGGATTACAAAGTTACAAGCCTATGACTTTGACATTGAGTTTGTCAAAGGTAAGAAGAATGTGGTAGCAGATGCTTTATCAAGGGTACTATCCAGGGGCAGAAAGTAATCTCACTCATTGACATTGAGGCCACACATAATTTTATAGATTCACAATTGGTAGCCAAGAGAGGTTTATAGATCAAGGAGCATGTTGGGTTTAGAACATTCTTCCTATCAATGAACCAATGAACTATAATCAAATGCTTCAAAATACAAAAGATCAATATAGAGAAGACTAAAACATTATTAAAACAAAAAAACACACACCATTATATGCTAATGACAGATTACAAAGTATGGCTCTCTGGCTGCCGCTAGAGAGCCATGAGAATTTCTTCTCAATTCACTCTCTTCTTCAAACCTTTTCTTTTTTTCACACCTATCGATTTTCCTCCCTTCTATTTACATCATGAGTTTTCTTTTAAAGACTATCTTAATGGTTACAAACCGTTTCTTTCCTAGTTTGGTTACATGTTTTACACTGGTTTTATTGCTTCATTACCAATTGATTTAAACTTGTACCTAAATGATAAGATATTAACCCTTTTGGAGTCCTTCACCCATATTTTATTTCATGCTTACATTTTTGTATAATATCAATGCATAATGATGGAAAATTAATTCTTTCATGGGTGCCACTGTACCATACTACCAGACTTCAAATGTTTCCATGTCGCATGGAAATTAGGTCATTGCATCGACACCTCCACTGATTCCTTTTTCACTATCAACCAACTCCCATCTATGGAGTTATGCTGGTCACCTCCATGGTGATTCCCATTCCTCAATCCACTCCTCTATGCTGCATCACAATCTCTATCCCTCACCTGGGAGTCCATCATGCCTCTCTCCCTAGTCTATTGGCAACACACAAGACCATCTCCTATGGCCTTTAGTAGACCTTCATGTCCACCCCCTATAGCTAAGCAAACTAGCACAAAACTACAACCACAAACTTCATACCAAGAATCCAAAACAACCACAATACTACCTGGTGTAGATCACCTTCCATCTACACACTCAAAATCTTCTCAGCTCTGATACCAATCTGATGCGGAGCAGTCACAATAAAATAATGGTAATAAGAATCGATAAGAAAATTGAATCACCATTTTAAAAAACACATATTTTCACTACATATAACTATCTACAGATTACAAAGTGGATGGCTCTCTGGCTACCACCAGAGATCCATTTGCACTTCCTCTATTCACACACTCTCTATCAAACTATTATCTTTTCACCCTTATCAATTCTCTTCTCTATCTTGATCACATTATGAGATGATTTATTTAAAGATCATATTTAATAGTTACAAACTGTTCTTCAACTACTCGAGTCTATTTTTGTTCCTTTTCAAATTTTAGGAGGTGCCCTTGCATCACAACCGAAGTGGATTACAAAGTTACAAGCCTATGACTTTGACATTGAGTTTGTCAAAGGTAAGAAGAATGTGGTAGCAGATGCTTTATCTAGGAGACCTCATATTTTTGCTCTAGCTAAGATTATAGGAGATTGGAGAAATAAGATTACAACAGAGTATGTGAGGGACACTTGGGCTCCTGGAGTGATTGTAGGCACCATACAGGATGATCGTTATGTGATGATGGAGGAATTGATTAAATTATAGGGTAGGATATATTTGATTCCATCATCATAGTTTAGGGAGGTAATACTGAAGGCATTTCATGATGCACCTATAGATAGACATCTAGGGATCTTTAAGACCTACATATAGATCCATGAGCAATTCACATGGAAAGGGCTCAAGGATGATGTTCAAAAGCATGTTAGGGAGTGTGCATTTTGTCAACAGAATAAGGGAGAACACACATATTATGGAGGGTTGTTACAACATTTTCCCATTCTAGATAGGAAATGGAAAAGTATTTCTATGGACTTCATCATTAATTTACCATGAGTATAAGGGAAAGATTGCATCTATGTTATAGTTGACCGACTGATGAAGTTTTCTCACTTCTTTGCTATTCCATCCACTTACACAGTAGCACAGGTGGCTGATCTTTTCTTCAGAGAGATATTCAAGTTACATGGGCTACCTAGTTTTATTGTTAGTGATCGGGATAGTAAATTTATGAGTACTTTTTGGTAGGAATTGTTTAGGTTGTGTGGTACAGATCTTAAACTTAGCACTATTTATCATCCACAGATAGATGGGCAGAGAAAGATTGTGAATAAATGGATGGAAGGATATTTGAGGAACTATGTGACTACACAACAGAGGGCTTGGGTCAAATGGCTACATATGGGAGAGTATTGTTATAGCACCACTTATCATATGTCCATCAAGATGACTCCATTCATAGCACTGTATGGTTATGAAGCACCTAATTTCATGGATCTAGTTTTGGGGGATAGTAGAGTGCCCAAATCAAAACACTTCTTGTAGGATAGTTAGCATATTTTGAGAGTGCTCAAGGAGAATATACAACAAGCCCAAAATTAGCAAAAATTGTATATTGTTGACCAACACTAGATAGAGCACAACTTCAAGGTCAGGGATATGGTTTACCTAAGGCCACAACCATATAGATAGTCATCACTCAAGAAGAGCAAAGCAGAGAAGTTGAAGCCTAGGTTTTATGGCCCCTACAGAGTGATTCGCAAGGTGGGTGAGGTTGCTTACAAGATTGAGCTTCTAAAGGGCAGTCAGGTGCATAATGTGTTTCATGTCTCAAGGTTTAAGAAATCCATTGGTTAGAGAGTTGTTCCTTTTGCAAAATTTTCACCATTAGATGAGGAGGGAAAGCTTGTATTGATTCTTGAGGCTATTTTCGATATTAGGGAAAGGACTCTATGAAATAGTTTGATTAAAGAATATTTAGTCAAATGGAGATCCCTACCAGAAGAAGATGCTACTTGGGAGAGTGAGTAGGTGCTACAAAAAATAGGACTAAGATTGCTTGAGGACAAGCAATTTCAAGGAGGGCAGACCCATCTTTTATCAGCTAAGTTGAGCTCTTAGCCTTCATGTTCTCCAAAGACTAAGAGGAGAAATAAGGGGAAATTTATTAAATTAATTTCTTATAAAGTCATTAAATAAATTAAAATTTAAAGGTGACTTTATATTTAATTAATTTAATTAGTTATTGTATTGCAATGAGAAACTTCTAGATGGTGCATTAATTATTGGAAGGGGGAAGCCTGTAGTAATTTAATTTTCTAGAAGCACAATTAATTATTGTATTGCAAGGGAGGAGTTTCTAGAGAGTGCATTAATTATTGGAAAGGGAAGCTTCTATTAAATGCAATTAATTAATATTTTATATCCTTCTAGAAGGGTGAAGGAAAAGTATAAATAGAGGTGGGAGCTATTTTGTTTAGCATCAGATGATTGTGAATTGCATTTTTATAAGTTCTTGAGAATTTGAGTTTAGATTGGTTCTTGGCATTAGAGGACATCTATCCTCTCTTGTGACATTCTAGACAGCATTCCCTTGGGGTTTGGCCTTTGGAATTTATTGCTATCAACTCATTAACAGGCAGCTTGGATGCATTCCCAACTACAGGCAGATTGGGTGTAATTAGTGAGTTGACTAGTTTGTTATGTATTTGATGATGTTGGAATAATTAGTGAGTTTCTATTTATTTAATTTTATTAGTTTGAGAACTAATATTATTTCAGCAATAGTTCAATTTCTAGTTTGTATGAGTTCCTTTTTGTTCATATTATGTGGTTTAAATATATGCAAAGACATTACAATCTCTTTCAGCAATTGGTTTAGTTCTTGGGCATTTCTAGGGTGCCCATTATGATACTATATTTTGTATTTGTTGATCATTGATTTGGTTAGAAGTAGAGTTCAAATTCTAGCTTTTTAGTCTATGTTAATGTTAATGGCTTTGTAGAATTTATAGATGGGTGTAGGAAAGCTATTGACAATATAAACATGTTTGCTAGACTTCAAAACGATTAAAAAAAAAAATCAGCCATGACTAGGCATGGAGGATTTGATGTAAATAATCAAATAAAAATATATGTAAACATTGAAAGTGTTTCATTCTACCTACATTATCATTCCACCTTTAATCCTTTTAAGATTCCTTAAAGTTATGCAGGGTACAAAGGTTCAACTGTATAAGCAATAAAATTAAAATTACATTTGCCACTTTTTAGATTCATGATGTGCATTGCCTTTATAGAAATTGGATTTACTTCCTCATTCAAAATATAGATGGGAAGAAAATCATAAAAAAAAAACACAACACAATTACCTATCACTTCCTATACTTGAATAAATGGTGTTGTATCCTTTTAGGACAGGGAATAGATTTAAAGACTTTTGCATTTGACTTGGGTAGAGGTTCGATTTTTTCATGACTCGTGAGCACGAATACATATTCATACACATTTTAAATACATGAAACCCATATGCAAACTATTAGAAGACAAATTTTAGGTTTCAACAATTTCTAACCAATTTTATAGAATTCAACGTAATACAATTGACAGGAAAGAATATTTTATATAAAGATGAGATGCTAATAGGGTAGCACCTTTTTAATAATGCATAAATTTGGCTCTATTTGTATTCCATGGCTATGCATGGCACAATTTAAATTATTTATTCACTCATGAACTTCATTAAATGATCTCTATGTTTTGGATTGTGTATACCTTGAATGGGTACCTTGTATACATGTCTTCTTAAACTAATAAGGGCCCATTTGGTTGCTAGAATAGGAATAGGAAATTATGAATGTATTTTCTATTTTTTGTTTGGTGTGTCAATTGGAATAGGGAATAGGAATACATATGTCCATTTTATCCCTAAAATGGTCTTATGTCCATTTCAAAAAATAATTATTATTAGAATAGGAATTCTTATTCTCAATTCCTATACTAACTTGTTACAGAAGATCTTGGTTTATTGGGAAAAACTTAGGGAAATGGAATAGAGTGAACTTGTGTATTGAGAGTGGATTACCAACATCCAACAATAACTTACGTTCTGACACCAAGTGAGCATCTAAGGGATCAAGTTTTGATTTTAATTTCTAAATCTTAGACTTGAAGGTCAAAGGTCCAAACAGGATGAAAATCAATAATAATATAGTTGTTGAGAAACACTACTTAAAAAGAACGATAATTTGGGATCTCATTTTTAAAAAATTGAGCACATAATGTTTCAATAATGCTTCGTGAAAGCCCTCTTCAAGAAGCTCCAGGAAAATAAAGACCAAAAAATACTCTATGTTTCAAATAGTCTCTAGTAAGCAGAATCAATTTTTTATTTTACTAGATTTCAAATATTTCAAAATAAATACAAATTTGCATGCACTCAAAATCCTCACCACACAGATGAAAATGAATATATGCCTTTGATTGGTTTGACAAGGGAAACATCACTTTCAATAGAAATGATACCTTCCCAATTGATGGCATAAGGAGGTCTACCATGGATGCTTTGTTAATGGCATCAACATTTTACATTATTCCTTATTCCAAGGTGTTGTAATTCAAAACAAAGAGCTTTGTAAAAATGGGTATAATAGAAACTATATGAGAAAGCATTAACAAAGAAGATGGAAAAGCATGAAAAAAAAGCACAAAGTTTGTGCAATAAACAATTGAATCATTTGGGCCATTGGTTGTTGTTTGATCTATAGAAACAAAAAATTTAGTTGGAAGAAGCTAAAGCCACTTTAAGGAATGCTAGTCGATGTCCTTGCACAAACATAAGAAAGAACAATGGGCGCAATACATTCTTTCTAGCATTTTTTTTGCCATGTAAAATCTTGTAATTTCTTCTCAACATTACTTAAAATGAGAGCACAATGACAGCTAAAACCAACAATGATTTACCAAAAAACATAAACTTGTATGAGAACCCTTTAGACCTCTCCAAACTATAACAGAAAGCAATTTATCTATAGTATAAGAAAACCCTAGCAATCCAACTTCACAATTTGGATGCAATAAATTGAATAAACTACAAATTATATATTACCTTGTGTACATGGGAGAAATGTGTATTCATGAGATCTTGGTGTACAATGCAGTCAGAATAATAGTGAACTAAGTTAGACCCAAGAAAAAACTATTAAATGCATATATGAACATCTTAGGTTCCCCTAACTACAACTACTAAAATCACTCTCAGACCAGCATCTTAGTAACAATTCTAGAATGGGATTATGCTAATTATGTAGATCTATGAAAGACTATATGAGATCTATATGAAATACAAGATATTACAAGATGAGAACATGAAAATGCTAAAGATATGTGTATATATGAGACTAAACAATACTAAATCATGCTTAAATGATGCTAAAACCTCTATCATAATGATACTAAATAGATTAGGTCAAAATGTTAGCTCTAATATGCCTATAGTAAGGATGCATAAAACTCGAGTCCTTTGCTCTTATTTTTCCCTTCTATTTATATGATTTCAAAAGGGGGTTGGGGTAAAGCTATGGGATTTATCTCTTACTGGGGGTAAGGGTGAAACTGAAAATATCTCACAAAACTCCAAGAGGAATAGTTCAACAAACTTGGTTTGTGAGGATAAATAGGGATTTTCAATTCTTTTAAATTCCAAAAAGGGTGCATTTCACTTTTGACATGATAAATTTGATTTTAGATTTTAGTTGAGTTATTAAATGTTGCATTTATTTTCAACTTTTGTCTTTATCTATTTCTTTTTTTCTTTTTTTGGATTTTATGATTGAATTTCCTCTATGAAAGTGATTTTTTTAAAAAATGATCAAGGGTCTATGCAATTAATTGATTAATTACTCAAACAACTTGATGTTGTAATTGATTTCAAATTTTATTATTGTCCTCATTTCTCTAATTTTGTCTTTAATTTTTGTTATTTGATTCAATCTCATGTTATTTAGGAATTCAATGCCAATTTTAGGGTGTCTACAAATGCCCCTATTTGAGATAATATGCAAAGCATATTAGTTCAAAAAATGCCTCAATTTTCTAATTTTTAGCCTTTTTTATGATTGAGTGTCTAATCGATGATATTTTGTTGATTTGAATTTGATATGATGCTTGATTATTGATTATTCAAATTTTGATCCTAATATTTTGATGTTTCAAACCCTTCATTTAGAAATGTTTGCTTGGATGCCCTAGTTAATTTGATTGATGTTCAATTTTGGCTAGGGTAGAACATTTTTGAGAAATTATGATGCCTCAGTTTTATATAGGTATATTGCCCCCCTTGGAAATAAAATTGGAATATTTGATTTGTGATATATGGAGAGGCCAATTTTATTTCTAAAAAATATTGATGAAAAAGTTTAAAGATAGATTGGTTAGTAAGTATATCATTGAATTTGATATCCAACAATACCCATGTCGAGAAAATGGATCTAAAGGCATTAAATAGGATGAAGGATTTTCAAAAATATCATAAAATGTCCCTATTGAGGGTTAAATAGGTCAAAAAACCTTTTACCCTTTTCATTTTTACATTCCCCTTTCACCTTCCTACATCTTGAGTTTTGATATGGCGAAGATGGTGGTCTCATTATGAGAGCATAGATTCGAGAGGGGTTGTAGATACAAGTGTCCAGCTGATTATAGAGCCCGATAAGTCATTGAGAACCTCTGACATTCTAAATTTTTTAAATTTTGTAGGAAATTTTGGATTTTTATGTGATTTCAATGAGTAAATGCGATTTTTGAGCATTTTAGCAAATATAGATCTTTTGTAGCATATTTAAGTCATGTAACACATATTTAGAATGCAATAGCACATTTGTTTAGTGAAGTAACACTTTTTAAAATGCCCTAGTTTCATAATAGAGTGCATATGAAAATATGTCTAACATTTTTGCATGTTCTAGTGTATGCATATTATGTTATAGCGCACACATAGGTTAAAATAGTGCATTTGATTGCTGGGAGGAATTGTGCCAGGGTGATGGGCATAGGTTTGTAAAATTGGAGTCTTGTAGATCATATGCAATGTTCCATAGTGCATTTATATAGTGTAACACATCTAAATAGTAAAATAGCACTTATGTTGAAGTTAATAGTGCTTATGAATAGTTTAACACATTTGCAATATAAAATAGCACCTATGTTTGGAGATAGTGCATCCATTGTGCACATATGAATCTTTTAGCACATTTGTGGCATTAGATAATGCATTGGATCGGTAAAATAGTGGATTTGAGTTTTATAGTGCATCCATGCTTTGTTGTAGCGCTTTTGAGTAATGAATAGGGTTGGGAAGGTCGAATGGATGTTGCAAGGGCCAATGTAGGGCTTGTCAAATAGAAAAGGGTCTAGATAGGTAAATGTGAACATGTGGAGTATTCAATCATAGTCTAATATAGAAGTTTGATGTCTGATGGGTAACAAGAACATTGATGTCAACCCATAAACTACTTCACACAAGAACCTAAACAATATAGTAGTGTCATGATGAAGTGATATGTAGGATCAATCAAATATGTTGGATAGATAGAAAAGGTTCCCACCTCAAGATATAGAGTAGGGAAAACTACCATGTCCATCTCATTATAGAGAGTGGGACAAATAACATGTTCGGGATCAAACCATTAGTTGGATAACTAGATGTTTACTTAGATTGATAGAGGATAATTTGTTGGAATTATGATATATTTTTCATTAGTCACAACACTTATTCAATTTTGAATTCTTACCGAGCTCATCACCTAGTCTACAGTTCACATCGAGCATTCAGCGGTTACCTTATAAATTTTGCAAGTAAACAGTTGATACCGAGCATTCCTTTGGAAACTGAGCATATGGGCAGTTCAGCAGTATTTACCAAGTTCACAGTGGTTACTATTCAGAACAGTGGTTACCGAGCATAACAGTGTTCCCCAAGCAATCAGTGCTCACCGAGTCATCAGAAGAACTTAGTGTTTACCGAGTGATCAAGGTAAACAAAGAACTTAGTGTTTACTGAGTGATCAAGGTAAACAAAGAACTTAGTGTTTACTGAGTGACCAAGGTAAACAAAGGAATCAGTGATTACCGAGTAAACAAGGTAAATGAAGGAATCAGTGTTTACCAAGTGAAGAAGGTTATCAATGGATTCAGTTTTTATCGAGTGACACAATATTCACCGAGTCACCAATGGTTGCCGAGTTCCAAGCTACTTAGAATGATTAGTATGGACCGTGCCTCTACTCTTACCAAGTGCATGACGATACAGAGTATTATAATGGATGCCGAGTATCCGAAGGTCACCAAGTCAGTTTGTGGAACTTGAGTTTTCTACCATCTGGTCGACTCAGTAATATTTGTTCACTTGTGTTAGGTCGACCTTGCCAGTGTAAATATTGGAATGGTATATATCATTTGAAATAATGAGATGTTGAATATGGTTGTTGATATATTGCAATATTTTTGAGAAGAGAAAAAGCGAATCACCAGCAGAACAGAGGAATACAGTAAGGTCAACAATTGATGTAGAAAAGCTATATCCATCACATCAGGTGATCATAGCACAAAGGATCTTATCAACAATCAGTTGTAACCATATCCACTACTTCATCCTAATAGGTGAATCAGTTTGTAAATCCTTTAACAGGGTAGACTTGACAGTCTTTTGTAAATATCCTAACAGAGTGCATACTTTATTGTATGTATGTAAATCCTTTAACAAGGTGGATCTAGCAATCCTACTTGCTCCTAATAGGGCAGATCGTCAGAAGTGATCATTGTAAGCCTTAACCAGCCAACTTTATACTGCAGTATTGAAGTTTTGTGGGCATCATCCCCACCCCAGAATTACTTTCTAATTGGAAGGTTTCTGGGTCACTAAATCTATGTGTTCATGTGTTACAAATGTTTATCTTTTCATGCATATAGTAGATTAGATGGATGAATGGTAAAAATATTATTATGCAGAATTGAATTAAAGTTTTAGAGTTACTGATTCACCCCTCCCCTCTCAGTAACCTTGTTAGTCTTGATTATTTCCAACAATTGGTATCAGAGCTTTGTGGTTCTTAGGATAAAGTTTGACAACTTGAGCAAAGATCAAGGACAATGGAGATATTCAAACTTGACAAATCTATTGAGAATGAAAAGCTAGAGCTGGAAATGGCCATGACTCAACTCAAAGAAGCAAAGGAGCATCTTTCTCAATCTTTGAAAAGAAGGAAGGAACTTGCAAGACAAATGAATGATCATTAGTAAATTGAAGAAAGGATTGAAGACCTTTTACCATCAAGCAGTTCAAATGAAGCTAATGAAGCAATCAAGGAACTCCTAGCAAAGAATGGTTCTTTGCAGGAAGAAGTAAGAAAGCTCAAAAGAGAACAAGAAATCCAATCCATCAGGCTATGTGAAGTTTTGGAACAGAGAAACAAGGCAAATGAAGACTTAGAGGTAAGAAATAATCAATCCCTTCAGCATGAAGATCTTGTAGGTCAACTATCTGATGCAAATGAATAAATTATGAATCTAAGATCTGAGAATGAAAGTTTGAGAAATGATTTAATCACTGAAAGACAAATTAATGCAAGCTTACAAAGTGATCTGAGATCTGAAACACAAATCAATGAAAGTTTGGAAAATGACTTAAATGTTGAAAAACAAGTCAATGAAAGGATGATAAAATCTCAAGCAGATATGGATCAATTGAATTTGCAAAATGAGCAGAATCTTCATAGACAAAAAGGTAAAGTGGGCCTTGGATACAATGAAGAAGGTGAATCTTCCAAACAGGGTACCCAAAAGAATCAAAAACCTACTTGCAATCACTGTGGTAAGTTAGGTCATACATCTAACAGATGTTGGAGCAATGGTAAAGGAAAATTCAATGGTAAATGCTACAATTGCAATCAGCATGGTCACAAAGCAAATGGATGCAAAGAAAAACCAAAGTTTGAAGGCAAATGTTACAAATGCAAGAAACAAGGTCACAAGGCATCTGAATGTAGATCAAAATCATTCAATCCAACAGAACAAATTGTCAATGCATTATTTGGTTGGGACTACAATACTTGGTGCAGATGTCACTATTATGGAGAATATGGACACATTGGAATAAACTGTGCAAGGCATCACCTAAGGAAGAAAGATACTACTATAAGATGTTATACATGTACCAAACTTGGTCATATATCCAAGAATTGCATGAATATAGGAAGAATTGAAGATGAAAAGAAAGCCAGAGCTGACAACATTTGAAAACAGATGAGACAACAATAGATTCCAAAATCTACCAAGCTAGAAAATTCAAATAATGGCTATGTCACTCAAGAAATGGGTGACTCCACCATTTCTAATTAGACTCATCAAGAAGGACCAGGGACTACATCTTCAAGCAATATCTTAAAGCAGTTCCAAAATTTAGAAGTGCAAATGACAAATCAATATTTTAGATACAAGACATAGTTCACTGTGGTGCATCTACCGAGCAAGGTTGGTTACAAACTTAACCGAGCTAGGTCGGTAATGTGAAAGGTTTGTTTGTTTACCGAATTGCAAGGTTTACTAAGTAAGTTGATGACTATCTGACAAACCCTAGGTCATCTCAGCTACTTTTGTACTCGAACATTAATGGCAAATTTTTTGTCAAAAAGGCAGAATTTGATCTCATTTTTCATCGCGAATTTAGAATATACAGAGCGAAGAAGTTTCCAAGAGTGCGAAAGTGAGTTCAAGCAATTTGAAGTGATTTTCTAGCGAAGAATTTTTTTAACGAAATCATTCACTCACCAAGCAGCAATGGCATCCGCAAGTACCAGTAGCAGCAAGGCAAAGAGAGGCTCTGAAATGCTTGTGAAGAGAGTAGAATGGAAAGCACCCAGTTTCAAGCTCATTCTCACCATAGCTGAATCACTCAACCCACATGGAGCCCAATCAAAAATTCCACCAAAGGTACTACTTATAAATGACATTCATACTCATTTCAAATGCACTATTCAAGAGATAGGGACACTAGATATGGATAATGCCCTAGCCGAGTTATGTGTGGATGGAACCCTCAAACCCGAGTTCAAACATCTCGAAACCAAAGGTTTGACTCATATCCTGCACCTACCAAGGAACTTTCAAATGAAATGGATAAGATACATTTTAAGTTGTATGCATAATGGTCAAATGTGGTTAGAGCAACCCGTCCTGATAATGAAGAAAATGATTCATAAGATCACGGGTTTGCCAATGTTAAGTAAATCAAAAACAACCAAAACCCTAAGTCAGGATGAACTTCAGAAGTTAACCCTAGCTGAATGGGATGGTAGAGGATTAAAACCTAACAATGTATCTGATATAGAGCTAAGATGTATCAAAATTTAACAGAGCTAAGAGGATTAAAACCTAACATTGGTATCAGAATTTATTTAATTGCATATAAGATGTATAGTTCCAACAAATTGAATAGCGTGCCCTGTGAGGCTATAGATTTAGCCTATAAGGTTGTGAAGAAAAACATGGAGTTTGACCTAGCAGATGTGCTACTGAAACAACTTAATAAAAACATGGACAATATAAGGACCTCAAAAACCAACTCTTGTAAATTTGGTTCTTTGTTAGTTTGTTTATTTTTCTATGTACAAAAGTTTTTTCCTTCAAAAGGTACAGTTGTATGGAGAAAAGATATTCCAGTTTTGTATCAAATAGATGAGTTTGTAGCAGAGATGGGTGAAAATTTTGATATTATTATGGATAATTATTTTGAAGACTTCAAAGAAAGGATGAATAACAAATTCAGAATCCCTCCTAAGCTTGTTGAGGACTACAAAGATGATGTGTGCTTCATGGTTGACTATGACAAGGTATACATTCAGGCAGTCAGACCCCGAGTTGCATGGGTGAAACCTCTTCCTTATGAGGTGAATATTGATGAAGCCAGAGACATTATAGAAGCACTAGTAAATGAGCTAGTAGACCCTAGGCAACAAATTTTTGGAACCTATGATGAAGCTAAGGCCAAAATTGAGCTTGAAATCAAGCTACCATGGGCCATAAGTAAGGGTAAGAGGAAAATAGCCAAATTGAAAACTTCTATCGGTCCTCTTATGCTCACTGAGGGAAAAGGTGAAGATGAAGAAGGTGAAGAAGCAGGAGGAGGAGGAGAAGAAGGAGAAGAAGAATCTGCAGAGGAACAGCCAAAGAAGAAAGGCAAGGTAATCATCACCAAACCTAAGAAGAAGCCTACTACAGTGTTTACCAGAAGAACCAGGAAAGATAAGTAGGAACCTATACTAGTCAAGCCTGCACCCACATTCGAGCAAAGGCTCAAACAACAGGAGGAAGGAGCTGGAATCACAAATTTCAAAGCATTGAAATTTGAAACTAGAACTGATGCTGAAAAAATGCTGATTGAGGAACTGGTACTCAGCAAGATGGGTAAATGGAAATACTCCCCAGACCAGATTGCCTCTCAAATCTCAAAAGAACTACTGGAGAGATTGCAATCGAGATGGGAGTTAGCCACCCAAATGGTAAAAGATATTTATGAGCAATCTCTGAAGAATCTCCGACCAAGTCTCACTGGAGCAGAAGTAAAAGCTGAAATGAAAAACCATGAAGGTAAAATGATGATCAGATTCCACACTTGTTTGATTTTGATTAAAGACATTGAACATGTTGTAAATGATGCTACAAACATTGGAAAAATATCTATCATCTACATAAGCCTAGTGTACACCTAGTAGAAATCAAAGATGATGACAGCAACAATGATGATGAGCTTGATAGCACTCCATCCGTTACAGTCTCACCAGGAGAGCTGCATGCACTAATGGAAGATAAAGAGGAAGAAGACAAGGAGGAAGAAGTTAAAGCGAAAGATGATCTGATGAAAATTACAGCAGCATTTATTGCATCCCTTCCTCACTCTCCACCTAAAACTATGATATCATTAAGGTTGGAGTCAGCTTCAGCAGGTTTGGTCACATCTACATCAGATATATCATCTGCACCTGCCACATCTCAGCTCCAGGTATCATCAATGGAAGTGTCTACCACTTCATCTACCAAGTTGTAGGCAACTTCTTCAGTTACTGAGTCATCCACTACAGCAGTCACCACATCAGAAGTATCTATTCCTCTTGCAATATGTACAGTAAGTTTTCCAGTTTGCTCTCCAATTTTGTCAACTTCAGCTACATTAGCACCAATTTTTGCACTAGTAAGCTCTTCAATTGTAAATATTTCGGTATGTACATCAATTCTGGGAAGTATATCAATTTTGGATACATTTAGCCCCTCTCTCAGTCTTCCTTTAGTTGGTCCTATTCCAGTTTTGACAGCCAGTCCAACCTCATCAACCATTGTCTCTATTTTCAAAGACAAAGATGTTAGTACAGAAGAAAAACCAAAGACTCCATTAAAACTTCTGCTTATAGGCAAGACAATTGATGAAGATGTAGACTTGGATACTGAAATTGTCATTCCAAAGATAGATACAGATACTGTTTTAGTTGATGAACTAAGACTGCTCAATCAGCACATAGAACTGAAGGCAAAGCAAAAACAACTAAGGAATGAGAGAGATAGAGAGTTTAAAATTATTGATGAAGTGAAAAATATAATTACAGAGGCTATAGGTGTTGATGTTGATACTTCTCAACACATTTTTCTACAATTAGAAGAGGCAGTCAATAAATTCAATGAGGATACCTCCGGTCAAGAAAAATTGATGGAGAAGGCAGAAAAGAAATTTGATAATAAGGTGCTTGAGCACATTGCTCAGCACATAGCAATAAAACAGGTTGAATTAACCACAGTTTTGGCCAATATTGAAAATTCTTTTAATAATGTCACATCTCTTTTTGCTAAGCTCTGTGATGTTATCGAGTATACTAAGGGGATAAGAGAACAATTGAATAAGATAGATGAGGATCTGAAGGCAAGCGCTCAAAACTTGAAGCTTGACCCCAGTTCAACCTCATCTCATCACCTCAGGATAAAAATTTTGTCAAAAAAAAAAGCAGAATTGTTGAGAGAAGAGTCAAGGATCCGATCTACATTGTTAGATATTCAAAATATGATCCTTCCCATCATGGACACAATGCAGAAGCACATTACCCATTCAAAAACATTGATCCATGAAAACAATTTCTCCATTGTAGACCATGTGATTGAACTCTCTACAGAAGTTCAAATAGCTCTATCCACATGTAAAATCCTACAAGAGAATTGGGACAAGACTCTGCAACTCATTCTTCAGGTACATTCAGAGTTTATCTCACATTTTGGTGTTTCTATGTAAATACATTTTTTTTTTAATTCTTTGGCATTATTGTCAAAAAGGGAGAGAAAGAGATACTCAGAAAGAGTTATTGGTGAGATAAATGTACAAAACGGACAAAGAAATATTGTAAATAAAATTCATATAACTCATGTAAATACCTTGTGTATATTGTATGGGGGAGTCATATGTAAGGAAGCCATGTATATTCAGCAGAATCAGTTGTCAGTGTGTCAGATATTGTATATAAGTTTTGGCTCATAAGTGTTTTTGTCACTAATTCCAAAGGGGGAGATTGTTGGAATTATGATATATTTGTCATTAGTCACAACACTTATTTGATTCTGAATGCTTACCGAGCTCATCACCTAGTCTACAGTTCACATCAAGCATTCAGCGATTACCTTATAAATTCTGCAGGTAAACAGTTGATACCGAGCATTCCTTTGGAAATTGAGCATATGGGTAGTTCAGCAGTATTTACCAAGTTCACAGTGGTTACCATGCAAAATAGTGGTTACCGAGCAGAACAGTGTTCCCCAAGCAGTCAGTGCTCACCGAGTCATCAGAAGAACTTAGTGTTTACCGAGTGATCAAGGTAAACAAAGAACTTAGTGTTTACGAGTGATCAAGGTAAACAAAGAACTTAGTGTTTACCAAGTGACCAAGGTAAACAAAGGAATCAGTGATTATTGAGTAAACAAGGTATATGAAGGAATCAGTGTTTACCAAGTGAAGAAGGTTATCAATGGATTCAGTTTTTACCGAGTGACACAATATTCACCGAGTCACCAATGGTTACCGAGTTCCAAGCTACTTAGAATGATTAGTATGGACCGTGCCTCTACTCTTACCGAGTGCATGACGATGCAGAGTATTATAGTGGATGCCGAGTATCAGAAAGTCACCGAGTTAGTTTGTGGAACCCGAGTTTTCTACCATCTGGCCGACTCAGTAATATTTGTTCACTTGTGTTTGGCCAACCTTGCCAGTGTAAATATTGGAATGGTATATATCATTTGAAATAATGAGATGTTGAATATGGTTGTTGATATATTGCAATATTTTTGAGAAGAGAAAAAGTGAATCACCAGCAGAACAGAGGAATACAGTAAGGTCAACAATTGATGTAGAAAAGCTATATCCATCACATCAGGTGATCAGAGCACAAAGGATCTTATCAGCAATCAGTTGTAACCAAATCTACTGCTTCATCCTAATAGGTGAATCAGTTTGTAAATCCTTTAAAAAGGTAGACTTGATAGTCTTTTGTAAATCTCCTAACAGAGTGCATACTTTATTGTATGTTTTTAAATCATTTAACAAGGTGGATCTAGCAATCCTACTTGCTCTTAATAGGGCAGATCATCAGAAGTGATCATTGTAAGCCTTAACTGGCCAACTTTATACAGCAGTATTGAAGTGTTGTGGGCATCATCCCCACCCTAGTTTTACTTTCTAATTGGAAGGTTTTTGGGTCACCAAATCTGTGTGTTCATGTGTTACAAATGTTTATCTTTTCATGCGTATAGTAGATTAGATGGATGAATGGTAAAAATATTATTATGCAAAATTGAATTAAAGTTTTAGAGTTACTGATTCACCCCTCCCCTCTCAGTAACCTTGTTAGTCTTGATTATTTCCAACATAATCACTTGTAATGAAAACTTATGCTATTGTTTGAATATTTTGTTAAATAGGTCCATGGGAATAAGCTCATAGTTTGGGGATTATATCTATGGCCACTAGAGTCCATTGGCAGATTTTCAGTAGTCGATTGACAAATCATTGATAGATGTGGGATTACATATCTTCTCCAAATGCCTTAGTTTTGGGTGAACTAAAAATTATTGATAGTTGTGGCTAAGTGGTGGCCCTCTAATCATAACACCTTTCATATTCCACTTGGGGAGACGATGATTACCCTAGAGGATGTATACAGGATTCTCAGGATCCCTGCAATGGGGGATCTAGTATATTACAATCAAATAGGTGATGGTATAACTTGTGGATATCAATTTGTAGATGATGATATTGGGGATGATGGTGTGTCATGGTTCTAGATGCTTTAGTATGATCCCCCTTACTAGTTGTGCTAGCAAGATTGATAGGAGGATTCCTCTTACCAAATATGTGAGGGCACATATTTTTGATTGGATGGGGTTGCATTATTTAGGATATGATTGCCTGACCATAGAGGTTTTTGTGGGTTAGTTGCATTCTAGCCCACTTGTATCATGATTTGCATCATGTGGTGTATTCAAGGGCCACATCACTATTAGCTAGCATAGTTCTTTTATAGATATGGACATGGGAGGAACTTCCCATCACCCAACCTATATGTGTTTGACAATGACCATAGGACATGCCCTTCATGTATATGTATTAAGGCATCATTGTTCAGGCCCATCTGGGCAATATAAAGTATCAGAGGCTAATATTGGATGACATGGATGAGGTTATGTGGAGGCCTTACAAGGACATAGATCCATGGGAGGAGGATCATGATGAGATGATTTATTTCTTTTGTCTATTGTATTTGCATGGCCAGATTTCATCAGTGATTGAGAGATTTTACTTCATGAGGGTAGTCAAATAGTTTTGTCATCAGTAGTGGATTCCATGGGGAGTAGCACATCGTGCTCATGTTCATTCAAAGAGGCCAATATGGGGTCCTAAATTAGAGTATGAGGCATGTCGAGAGGATTTTATGTAAATGATAGAGATACCATAGAGATGGTCATTGAGAGATGATATGGTTGATGTTGGGATGGAGGGGGACTATGCATAATGGTTTAGAGAGTATCCATTCCTGAGATATAGAGATCTAGTTGAGCTGATACAAGGCATTAAGGAGAAATCAAGCAGTGGGATGATGATGATGATGAGGGTAGGTGGGGGAGAGCTAGGGCCAGAGGAAGTGCTAGAGGTAGAGATCGAGGACTGAAAGGGTGAGGGAGGTATGGAGCCAGAGGTAAGGTAATGGTGTTGCCCTATTGGAGAGTGCTACTACAATTTCTAGTATAGAGACAGATGTCAGTGCAAAGGCCATGGGATGTGGGCAGAGATAGACCTAGAGAAGTTTGTGGGCATGGTGGTAGGTTGATGAGATAAGGCACAGGAGCCAGTAGAGGTAGTGCAACAACTGGTGGGATTGATGGGACATGTTTGAATAGTAGTGTAGGACCTAGTAGGAGGGTTGATGATATGGATCATGGTAAGATAGTCCAAAATAGGGATAGGCTACTAGATGATGTCCATTTTGTGAGGAGACAAAGGCATCGAGTATTGGATCCCTCTATAGGAGTATAGATCTCCCAGCCATAGATACAACCACAAGTATCCATGGCTCCAGCACAGTTGATAACTATATAGGATGGGTCATTTGATTTGGGTGCTCATATGAGTGTCATAAAGGCATAAGTTGGAGTTATTGGATCTCAAATCAGTCATTTGGTGAGTACAATTCAAGCATTCATAGTGTTGATGACACTGAGACCTCCAACTCCACCTCTACCACCAAACATAAGTGAACACTAGTTAGGTAGCCCTAGCCATACCAAGTACATAGGTATAGTTTCATGAGGTCAAGCTCAGTGAGATGGGATTAGTTCTCCCAATGATCAAGCACCTCTTGTTTAGACACAGATAGATGGTGTAGGTGGCCTAGGTGATGAGACACAAGGGTGAGGCTTTCTATCATTTTTATTGTATGTTTTGGCTATCCATGTATCATAGATGTATGAAGGGTGACGTTTTGATATATGAGAATTTAGATCAAGCTATTCTCATCTGTGTTATGTTGGACGTTTGTGATTTTGTATCATGGACTTGATATGCTTTATGGTGGTATGCATCGATGTGATGGATGTTTTTATGTGATATGCATATGTTGTTTTATTTTTATGATGCTCTTATATGTGGATGTAATGTGAATGTTTAATGTATTTGATGTATGGATGAATAAATGCTTAGTGTAGTGAAATAATATGTAGTAGAGGAATGGATAATGAATAAATAAAATGGATGAATGAAATGAAATGAAATGTAATAACATGGATAATGTAAATAGGGTGATGGAACAGATGGTAATGTATGGAAATGGAAATGGTTTGATGAAATGATGAAATGAAAATGAGATAATGAATGAAATGTCTTAATATAATGACATGAAATGATGAAAAAATAAAAATGGATTAAGAAAACATGAATGTAATAAGATGAAATGATGTGATGAAATGAAATGAACATTGATGTAAAATGAATAAATGAAGATGATTGGATTAGGTAAAAATGAGTATAATAAAAGATGATGAAATGAAAATGAGATGAAAATATCTTAAAGAAATGGAATCATAATGATTTAAGTAAATGAAATGGGTCAATGAAAACAAAATAAAATGATTATATGATGAAATGAAGAAGATTGGATTAAATAAAAATGGAATGAAATGGTGTAGAAATGATTAATATGATGGAATGAAAATGAATTAATGAAATGAATGTAAAATGATTTGGCTATGATGAAATGAAAATGGTATGAAAATGAGATAGTGAAATGACAATGAAAGATGTAAGGAAATGAGATGACATGGGTTAATGAAAAGAAAATGTAACAATTAAAATAATGAAATAAAGATGAGATGAAAATGAGATAGTGAAATGACTATGAAATGAAAAATTATGAAGTGAAGAAAAAAATGATTTAGAATGGATATAGTAGGATGAGAGGTTAAAAATGGAAGGAAATGCTAAAAAAAAGGTGAAATGAGATGGTTTAATGCTTGAAATGAAATGATGTAGTATGATGAAATGAAGATGAGGTGAAAATGGGATAATGATATGAAAATGAGATAATGAAATGATAATGAATAATATAAAATGATGAAGTGGAATGAAATGTTAAGTAAAAAACTGAAATGAAATGGTTTAATGCTTGAGATTGAAATGATGTAGTATGATGAATGAAGATGAGATGAAAATGGGATAAATAAATCTCAATGAAATGATTTAAGTAAAGAAATGAAATGGGTGAATTAAAAGAAAGTGAAATGATTAAAACAATGGAAAGAGAATGGGATAATGAGTGAATGAGACGTAATGAAATGAAATGAAATGATGTAAGGTGTGATAAAAATGAGTATACTGAGATAAAAATGCAACTCAAATTTTTGAGATTCAAAGGTCACAAAGATTTATCAAGGTATTGATGATGAAACTAATGACTAATGTGAAGTAATGAATGAATGGAACATGAACAATGACGAAAAATAATGTTGATGAGAGGAAATTGTGAGCTGAATTTTTGAGATTCAAAGGCCACAAGATGGTATTTGGAATAACATAATGCTCGACAGATTAAATAATGTGAGATAATGAGGCAATGAAGTACCATGAAATGTGATGATGTGTCGATGAAAAACAAATTCCATAATACTTAAGTAGTGAAAACTCATTACGATGGTGATGTTGTTGTTGGTCATTTGTTGCCATATCTAATATTTGTTACCAATCTGTTGGATGATGTTGTGTAATATTCCCTATGTATTCCTCGTTTGTGTGCCAACCATTTGTTTTAAGTGACCCCATATGAAATGCAATCTACATGGATGCAATTAACTATCATATTTAAAAAAAAGATGCATATCTAAATATCATTAGTGAGCACCTAAAAAAGGACATAATATAATTACTACTAGCTCATCTATGGTAATATAAATATTCTATTATGTCAAGCATTACAAAAGAAATGAATAATGTACATGGAAGTTATGGTAACTAGTAACAAAAGTTTTCCACAGTAAAAGAGAACATAGAGATAAGCTTGGTACACATACAAATAGGAAAATGTTAGATAAGAGACCTCACTTGAGATTTTATGTTAAACTGGCCGAGGTACACATGGCCTTCCAATTGGGAGGAGGAACTTATAAGAGGACACCAATAAGACATAATTTAAAGGATCACTAAACTGAAATAGTAAAAGCAAAAAGTAGGTAAAAAGTCATGGTTTCATCCCAACCCCTCTAGTAAAATACATCATTGAGGTAGTAGAAATAGACAACAGTGAAAAAGCCAATATTTTTGGAGCATTATGCTAGTATTTGTGTACAACAGTATTGAGTTTGTTTAGTCTATGTGGATTAAAGCCATTTTATGATTCTCGTAACATGCCATGGAGTGTAACAATATTGATTGTATAGCAAGTTTTGTGGTAAATGTGTTGGAAGATGTGTGTCAGTAGTGGGTGAGTAGGTGCACTATGGCACAATAATGTCAAAGTGCAATGATGAGTACACTTTGTACTAGTGCAAAGGGTTACATAGAGTGAATGTGTGACAAGGAAGAAAAAGTGTAATGCTCATTAAGTGATGGCCATAAATTTATGAGCAACTACATGTCTAATGAAGCATGATGAAGAAATAATTATTGCAACTATGGTAGATTCAATCATTGGGGAGGTGAAGTGAGTGTAAGGATGTTAGCATGGTGGGATCACTAGACTAGTCAGAACAAGAAGCAAAAATGGGGGATGTTAGTCATGGAGGATGGGTGAGGCAAGGGGAGGGAAAAGCATGCCCATCAAACATCAAGTGAATTGGTGAATTAGCCTAAGTTCCAAGCATTGGGCCATAAGCAAGGTGAGTCAAGTCAAATGGAATTGGCACAAGGATATCCTGGGGGCTCAAAAGTTAGAGTGGAAGAATCTCCCTTGTTATCTTTGTTGATGTTGTCAAGGAGTGCATCACAACATGCATTGTACGAGGAACTAGGTGTTGATCCTTTGATGGGAGTAGAAGGTAGCCCACTAGAAGTAATAAAGAGCACTCAAGAATTGTCCTCGAGTGTGGGGGAGAAGGACTCTCCTAGGAAGACTATAGGAAAAGTGCAATGAATAATTGAGGACATCAATAGGGGTGAGGTGATGACTGCAATGAGCTAGTTAATTAGCCTCATAATCTTGATACAAGGGTCAACAAGCAAGGAGAGGGGATTAGTGGGTGCGACTAAGCCAAAGCTAAAGACTAAGGGTGTGATACAATAAAAATGTGAAGTGGAGGCGCTATGAAAAGCACTGGCGGCAAAGAGATTCTTGGTGGAGAATGTGAAACAAGAAGTCACATTTGTTTTAGGCTTGATAGATAAGGCACATAAGGATGGGTGCAAATAGAAGCTAAATGCCTCAAAGTAGTGTTGAATAAAGAATGAGCTCGAGTGCAAGCTTTCAAAGTGGAGTTGCAGGTGGAAATATCACAAGCAGAAGGAAATGAGGTGGGGGTTCAAGTTGAGCAAGCACTACGGGCATAAAGGTTGCAGGATGCTCTAAGGGTGGCACAAGAAAGTTTGGAGAGTGCACAAAATGAGATGGTGTTACTACAAGCATAGTTGGAGTCCTTTAAGGATGCAGTGTCAAAAATGAACACTGTGTCATTGCAACTGCAAGAGTGGTTGGTGGCTAGTGAAGCTAAGGTGAGGCAATTTCAGCAACGGCTTGGTGAGACTAAAGTTGATGTAGAGCACTGGAAGATGGTAGTTGAACAGATGCAATAGGATTGTGATGTGGCTCAATGGGAAATTAATGCATCAAGTATTGATAAAATATTGGAAATATGTTTGTGGATATGCAAAAGACTGCAAAAGTGCATTGGGAAGTTGCATAGTACATCAGGCTATATTATCAGTCAATCCTATTGGAGCGGCAACAAGAGACCTAGTTTGTGGACAAGAAATTTACTTAGTTGTTGAATGCTCAACTATGTAGTGGGAAATTCTTGATACCAATGGATGTTGTTTGGGTACAATGGGGATCAACACCAAGAGCTTCATCTTCTAGGATGACACTCGGGGAAATGCCCCCAGGAGAGAATCCCACCACGTCACCTTTAGGAGGAAGGTCAAAATGAGTATTCCACTCGGTTTTTCATTGGTTGTAATTGTACCTTTGCTCCTATGATAAATTAAAAATATGTTCCATTGCAAGGAAAAGGGTAACTTGTGTGTTGTGCACATATATGTACAATGTTTGTAACCCAACGAGAATAGGATCGTAGGCAGTGTTGTTGGATATAATGTTGAAATTATTTGATATTTTTTTGTTTTGGTAATTTTTTTGATGTTTTTTTTATTTTGGTGTTTTTTGGATGTTTTTGGTATTTTTGAATCAATTTTGGATGTTTTTGGCATTTTTGGTGAGTTTTTTATTATTATTTTTGGCATTTTGCAAGATAAATGAACAAGAATGAGATGGAAACCTATCAAAATTGACAAAAATCCATAAGCAAGGGACATCTAGAGGAAGATTGACCTTCACTTATGTGTTATAACTTATTGTTTTCAAGAGTTGATTTGAGTTCTGTTGGCGCTCAAAATTGCAGCCCTTATTTTGAGCACTGTTGAGAAATTAAGCCGTATGAAAGCTTTTTGATGCCTATGCACTCGACTGCCAGTCTGAAGCCTAAAAGGTGTTTAATGTTTCTAACACCCTATATTCAGCCTGTCTAAATTTTCCATGAAGTTAAAACATCATTCTGAGTCATTTGGCGAAGTCTTGCTTTCAAAAATTGTCAATCTTGCTTTTTACCCTAAGTGTCAAACAGCGATAGGAGGCTGTGTTTGAACCCGAATATCTTTTGTCCAGAATTGTATCATAACTCACCACTTTGAGAGTACCTAGTATCCCTATCCAAGAATCTATGTTTTATATTTCAAGTCGTTTCGAGTTCGTTTGACTAGGTTTTGAATCCCTCAAAGTTGGTCAGTTACTGTTTTCATGCTTTTGCACTTTGCACCTAATTCCGGGAAGCCCTGTTCGACGTGCTGTAACCTTTGACCAGTGGACCCAAATGCTAAAATTCCTTTTGCGTTGCATTGTAGACATCAAAGACTTGTTATCTTTCAAGTTTCTAATCATGACGAATCCATTTGATCAGTTTTCAAACGTGATTCCAAACACAATTTATAACTTTTAACTGGTGTCAGCATTTGCAGATTTTTCGGAACCCCTGTTCGTGATGTCATAACTCCTAACTTGTGATTGGTAAGATCGAATGGTTTGTTTCCCTGTGTTCTATACTGAAAATACTCCAAGTGTGCCAGTTTGCAAGTCATGATGAATCCGTTTGCACACTTTTCTAGGCCAATTTTGTTTGCTAAAATCACCTTCAATCAATGTTCTTGGTTGCAAAATTCTGAGTAGCCTACTTTGAATGTCCGCCATTTGCGCCCCATTATTCTTCATGAGCCGAAGTTGTGGAATCATACTGTCCTCATGGCAAAGTATTAGTGTCCCAGTTTTTAGAATCTCAAGTGTCCATTTGCCTAGTTTTCAAAGCCAAATCTGAACCCAGTTTGTTGTTTTCTGACTTGTTTACTTGCAGGTGTTTTTAAGTAGGCAACTTTGACAGTCGATATCTTTTGACTGGGGATTCGTCATGAGATGAGATTTGGCGGGATGCAAGTATGTAGAACAAAGATTCAGTGTGCCAATTTTCAGAGCATGGTCAATTGTTTGGATCAGTTTTTTAAGGCCAGTCAACGGACCTCCTGGCATGAATTTGACAGTTGGCAGAAAGTGATAAAATGAATTTTAAATGATCACATTGTGATCCAATTTGATGCCAAATAGTTTGAAGATCTTAATAGATCAATTTGACGTGGCATTCGTGCGAAAATGAATTTTTTTTTTAGTCAGACCCACTGTGGGGTCCGACTGACTTCAATGAGCTGATAAGAGGAAGCCCAATGCAGATACACTAAAAGGGAGCCATGTATCAAATGCAGCAATGAAAAGGAATCCACATGGCAAGATCCACACAAAAGAGCCCATGCATTGGTGACGAGCCCACGTGGGCTAAGAAAGCACAATACAGTCAAAGTCGTTCACAATCACAAGGGACGTCCACAAAAAGAACACATGCAAATAAAAAATGCCATTCATACTGTAGTGAGGAACCTCCCCTATGCCCGAATTCCCAGTTGAGCTTCTTATCATTGAAGATTTGTTACATATAGAACAGTAAAAATACCCACGCCCATGCTAGCTAGAAGTGTATCCATGTTTTTAAGGAGAAACTCACACTAAGGAGTAAAGCAGCTGCAAACAAGCATCTCACGCATTAAATATGATGAGATCTGCCTTAATCTTCAAAGCACATGGAAGCAATAACAGGCAGAGATCCCCTCCATTGCTCGCAGCCAGAGAACGAATGCAGTGATGAATGAAGACCACACATCCGTAAAAAAGAGAGTCCTCGTGGAATGAAGAGGCATTAGACATTTGAAGGAAAATGTCTTAACAAAAAGCTACAGGGCATCATAGAGCCATTGTCATTCAAGATAGAAGACCTGCGGCTAAATGGGGGCAAACTTATGTCTTGAGGACAAGGGAGCTTATAATTTAGACAGCAATTAGCGGCAAGTTTTAAAACAAAATGTCCCACGTTGATGAATTTGAAGCCGTCTGAAATGTAGTCAAATCTGCTCACACCAAAGGTAGAAAGCAACGGTAGGGGATTAAGGGACTGATGATACAGTCCATTCGAATTCCACATCATGGCAGAGACAACCATAGTGTCCCCACGCTAAAACAAGGGTAGTCAGCAAATTAAAAAAAACACAGCCACAAGAATATACAATGAAGAACCCACGCAGCATTTTAAAATGATTCCATGCCTGAACACAAGCTAGAGGCAGAGGACAGCTTGGAATGAAAGGCACAAGAGCACGCTTGGTAGGAGAGACATTGCGTAAAAGAAAAGCCAAGTAAAAAGGAATCGCCCATGCATTTAAAGGAAGTCACAACTTTGTGAAAAGGTCAAACAAGCAAAATCCACGTAAATCAAAAAACTCAGAGATCTCACGTGCATATGACCAAATAGGCCACAGTTGTAGAAGAGAATCCCTTGCACAGAGATGAAGTTGATCACACCAAGAAAGGGGCTCTATACGCAAGGATATGTGGGCAAAGAAATGCAGTTTATCCCACATTGGTGTGGGTGAAAATTTTAACCTTTTTAAATACACCAATGAGCCAACGTATTGTGTCTTGAAAGACATGGCTTTTGAAGAGCTACGGCCTTGTGTGGGGCCCGTGGGGTTAAAAGTAATAAATTTTGACGCAACGTATGAGCAAGAGATGATTCCAAAACCTTTCCGCTGTTACGCTCGCATATGAGCGGATGTTTGATAATGAAGGCCTCCGGTGTTAAGAAATGTGAAGCCCAACGTATGCCCATAAGACAAAATTCAATGCCTTAAGCTGCTTCGCTCGTGTGAGAGCGTAAACAAATTTTTTTAGACCTCTGGTGCTACGTTCGAGCCATGAGAACGTAATAGAAGCTTTGAGCATATGGACAGGAAGCAAAATTTGGAGATTCCCGGGGCTACGGGGATATTGAAAATATTAATAAAATATTAATGTGAGTCCCTGCGTGAGAACGTAAAGTAGAATTTTCATGGCCAACCAGCATGTGACAAGTGGTGACAGCGGATTGAGGGAGACAAAATTAAATTCAAATGAAGATTCAAATAGGATCAACCCATAAGATGGAAAATTTAAATGATTTGAAATTTTTATATACTGCAAACTATATACTTTTTAAATTTTTCATTTTAAACATTCTAATTCAGTCATGGAAGCCTGTTTTTCAAATTGCTCTAATAGGGGCATTTTTTATCAGAAATGGGTGCTCCAATATACCGTTGGAACCAAGAGAAGATGAATTTTCTGAATTTGGGGTCAAATTTTGCACAGGTCTTCACCAGTTCATGCTATAAGCAGATTTTCATTTTTCAGAGGCATTCTTAGTGGAATGATCAAAATTCAGTGTGAAGCCTTAGGATCAGATATAAAGGTTTTTTGAAGTCTGGGTCTAAAGAAAATTGATTTTTAGTGGTTTTCTTGGCCTTTACAAGCAAAATTTTAACTGATTTTTAGTTTTGACCATGGATAAAAATGAAGAATCAAATCGGTTATTTGTTTAATCATGTGTTTTCAGATATTTTTATGCTAGTAAAAGCTAGATGATTGAAGATTTGATATGCAAAGTTGAGGGAAAAGATTAAGAAGATTGTTTTAACCTGTTAAGAAGGTTTTCCAAGTGGACACTTGTCAGTTACAGATCAGATCCAGGAATCAACTCTTCTCCTATATCTTTCTTTTCTTTCTCTATTGTAGGGGTTCCAGTTTTTGTCACTAAGAAACCAGTAGGTTCCAATTTTTGCACTGAGAGACCATTCTTCAACATTTCTTCTTGTATTGAATAGCATTTTGAGTTTTATGCAAATAGTTCATGTATGTTAGGTGATTTATGAAGTATTCTGTACATCTCTCATGTATTTGATTTCAAAGAAGGAAAATAAAGAGCAGCAATGGTTTCAAATTCAGCCTGAATCTTGTCTCCTATTTGTGGATCTGTAATCTTTTCTATTTTATGATCAAAGACCATAGATTAGGTTGCATCTCATTTAGTGATGTATGTGATTGAAATACCTTGCTTATGGAACCAAGAGCCATGTAACCGCTTGGTGTTTATCACAGGGTTTACTGATTTCATGATGGGATATTCTGAGTATGAGATTCATTTTGATGCAGATGTCAATTCACAAGGTGAAAGATAGATCAGGGATCTTAATGTAGAGATACGTCTGAGGTTTCTAGGAGATGTATGGTTATGATTCATTTAATTGCCCAACAGATAAGGCATTGGTCAGAGATAGGATCATTAAGTCCTGTTGCTCATACTTGGGTCTTGCTGATATCAACATATTAAATCAATTTTCCCTTTTATGTTGAAAGGTATTCAAAGTATAACCCGCACTTAGTTCTCCAGTTTCATGAGTCATGTCCTTAGCTATTTCATGCTTGTGATCTCCTAGTTAAGCATAGAAGAATTAGGGGTTTCATCTGCTTTTATAGATCCTGAATATGGTTATTGCACTGGTCACATAGTCAGATCTAAAGAGGTTCACCCGCCTAGGTTTTGCAGAGCCTGAAGAAGAAGAAGGGTCATGCCTTATAGTTGGCCTGGTGTCTGAATGGGCATGTTGAAAATGGGAGTTAGCTACCCCTAGATATGTTTTGTTCTCATCAGGGTAATTGGAAACGGGTAACATTTTCAAACCCCAACAAGTTCCAAAAAAAAAAAATTTGAAGTGGGCTTTGAATGAAAGATGTGTGTGAACTTGTGCAACATTTAGAAGGTTGAAGAAGTACACTAGGTGGAAAAAGAAAGAAGAATTTGATTTAAGAAATTATGTGTATATTGATAGCCTTTACAAACAAGTTAGAGCCAACATAGTGATTGTTCTCTAGGTGTGGGCTGAGACAGACATTTTTGTGGCTATTAAAAGTTGTGTGCATCTAATACAATGCTATGGGGCCACAAAAGGCATTGGAGGGCCTAAAAAAAGGCACTAGGGGGCAAAAAAATGGCACTTGGGCCTTGAAAAAGGCTCTAGAGGGCCTAAAAAGGTGCAAGGGGGCCCAAAAAGGATGCTTGGGCCTTGAAAAAGGCATTGGAGGGCCTAAAAAAGTGCCAAGGGGAGTCAAAAAGGGTGCTTTGGCTTGAAAAAGGCACTAGAGGGCCTAAAAAGGATGATGGAGGTTGATGTAATATCTCAAACACTTACTTATTCTGAGGCACTATTGGCTCCAAGGGTCAACGGTTTGACCCATGTGATATTCAACCTCTTACCTCTCTTCCTGCGATAGGGAAGTAGGCCATCCTTGTGGGTTTTCAACAACATTGTTGTTGTGTATGCAAAATGGCAACCTATCTAGATGGCGATGAAAGAGTGTAATAGATCTTTGTGGCAATTCGAAGGTGCCCAATTTTTTGAACCTACAAGCGTGTTCCAAACCATAGAAATAGAGTGTGGGGTTATGAGGTCTTTTTAGGATAGCATTGATATATTTTTTAAAGGGTATTTGTTCAATGATAGTCTCTACAAGATAAATAAGTTTGGAAATCCTTCTTTATATTCATTGAGGATTAGAAGGGGGTAAAGAGGGACATAGGAAAACCTCTTCGACTATCCTTGTTGTGCTAGATTTTCCCAAGCTCAGAGATATGTTTCAAGACATTATGACATTGTTTCTTAATCTCTTGTTGCAAAATGGATGGTATTGACATCTTTGTTAAAGATAATAGGATAAGAATGTTGCCATAAAATATTTAAATATTTTTCAATGTGGGGCCTCACCATTGATTTCATATAAAACCAATCAAGGTACGCAAACCCATCTTGAAGGAGTGGTAATTATAGATGGACACCAACTCAACATGAAATCAACGGATCATCAGATCAAAATATATAAAAATAATTAATGCAAAATTAGTATGTTTTTTATATGCTTTGTGTGATTTTTCTTTTGTTTTTGGTGTTCTTGATTGTTTTTTATGTTTTTTATTGCTTTTGACTATTTTTTATTGTTTTTGATTTTTTTTTAATTCTTTTTTATATTTTTAATTATTTTTTATGTTTTTTATTATTTTTTATGTTTTTGATCAAGTTGGCACGTATATAGTGGGAAGGGGAAAGATGTGAGGTTTGTTGAAATATCGGGACCAAAGGGGATAGGCATGGAGGCTAAAAGGGATTTTTGTGACCACATGGGTATTCGAGGAAGTGAAAAGGAGATTTTTGGGACCACATGGGTATTTAAAGAGGTGAAAAAGAGATTTTTGGGACCATATGGGTATTTATGAGGGCTAAAATGGATTTTTGGGACCACATGTGTATTTATGGAGACTAAAGTGGATTTTTGGGACCATGTGTAGTTATGGAGACTAAAATGGATTTTCAAGACCACATGCATTTATGGAGGCTGAAATAGATTTTTGGGACCACAAATGAGGCATGATATGTTTGACAAGTTCAAGATGTGCATTGATTTTTTTGCAATTCATGCCTATGGTATCTTAAAACATAATTGGACTGCACATTTCCTTCAAGACACTCCCTTCTTTCTTATTAATTGTCTCTGCTATAAACTATCTCTAATGTTGAGAAATCATTGATCTGAAATCCACAAGTGTTTCCCAATTGGGTATGTGTATAATTAATTCTAGTTCAACACCCCTTGTGCCTCTTTCCTATCTTTTATTAAATTACTAGGTGGTGGTGAAGCAAGAAATGGAAAGGCCACAAAGAAGTAAAATTGGTGTGAGATACACAAAATGAACGATTTATCGTTGAGTCTATTGTATTATTTTTATTTTTTTGTCTTGAAGGACTTATGTTGTTTGGGGAAAGCTCAAAGGTGTTATCATTAACTCCTTTAATACTAGATTTTTATTTATTTTTTTTGTTTTCTAGCTTTTTTTGACTTTTTCTCTTAAGGCTTTATACATATAATTTTTTAAGACGGATGGTGATTTTTTTTTGGTGACCTCTTCTTGGCCATTGCCTTGGGGAAAATAAATTAAAGAGGAATGATGAATGATATGAAACTTTTCACATAGCTCATCAATTATTTAGATTTTAAAGTACAAAGAATTGTCTGTTAGGATGGCATGAGGTATACTAAACTGAAAAATGATGTGGTTAAGGATGAACAAGGAAAAAAAATTATGGTGGCATCTATGAGTGACACTGCTTCAACCCATTTGGTGAAGTATTACATTGCCATAAGAATCCATTTATGGCCACTAGAGGGGTGTTGATGGATCATGCCTATTAAGTCAAAACCCCACTAATAGAAAGGCCATGGTGTGGCCAATGGGTTGAGTTACTGAGCTAGTGGATGAATGAGGTTACCATGAATCTAAAGCTTCTTACAAGTTTTGAAATAATCAATAGAAACTTTTCATCTTTATTTTGATAAGTGTTATTAACCTTATTAATGACCAACTAAGAGTCTCCATAGATATTTATTTTTGTTAACTTCCATTCTAGTGCTAATTTAAGGCCAAGAACTAATACTTCATATTCTACCATGTTGTTAGTGCATGGGAGAAAAAGTTTGTAGGACTTTGGTATGGTGACACCTAAAGGTGTGATGAATAGAACTTTTGTGCTTGAGCCATGATGTGTATAAGAACCATCAAAATAAAACTTCCATTGATTAGCTATGTATGAAGAATGTGTGCATCTAGAAAATCTGCTAAGATAGGATTCAAGCCTTCTAAGGGTGCATTTTCTGAATGGTTTGCAATAGCCTTCCTATCAACATATTCTATGTTGAATCCACTCAAGATCATTACTCACTTGGCTAGCCTTCCTGTTAATATTGTTTTTCTTAAAAGGTACTTTAGAGGGTCTATCTTAGCTATTAGCTTTACTTTATGGGTTAAGAGATAATGGTGTATTTTTTGGGAAGCAAAAACTACCGCTAGACATGCCTTCTGAATGAAAGTATAATTGACCTCATAACTAACCAAAATTTGACTAATGTAGAAGATGGCTCATTCCTTTTTTTGGTTATTTTCTTGTGCCAATAGGGCTCCTATTGATTTTTATATGAGGGAGATATACAATAATAAAGGTTTGTGTTGAGTAGGAGGGACCAAGATAGGTGGATTCATTAAATAGTTCTTGAGGAGGTTGAAACTTGGTTGACACTAACTATCCCATTTGAAGACTACATCTTTGTGGAGGAGGTGAGTAAAGGGAATGCATTTTTTGACCAATTGAGATATAAATCTTCTAATGGACTAAAGTCTTCCTCGGAGGGAATGTAGTTGGCTCAGATTCTTAGGAGCCTTCGTGTCGACAATATCTTGTACCTTTTTTGGGTCTACTTTTATCCATTTTGTGGAGACAATGTAACCCAAGATTTTCCTAGATTTTACCCCAAAGGAACACTTCTTAGGATTTAGTTGAACTTTAAAAGCTTCTAGGTGGCTAAATATTTTTCCAAGTATTGGAATGTGGTCTTATCGGGTATGATATTTGGCTAAAATATCATCCACATAGTCCTTTGTAAATGTATGCATCATGTCATGGAATATGTTTAGCATGGCTCTTTGATATGTGGCTGCTGCAATTTTTAGGCCAAAGGGCATAACATTCCAACAAAATGTTCCCCATGTACAAGTTAACGTTGTCTTCTCTTGATTGTTAGGTGTTATATGTATCTAGTTGTAACCCGAGAACCCATCCATGAGAGAGAACATTGAATGTCCAATTGTATGACATCTATATTTGTAATGGGAAATCATCTTTTGGACATGCCTTATTAACATCATGAAAGTTAATATAAATCCATATGTTTCCATCCTTTTTTATAAATTGGCACTATATTTGAAATTCATGAAGCATATGCCAATGGCCTTATGAAGTTGGTTTGGAGTAGTTTCTCCAACTCTGATTTGACTAACAATGCTATGTGTGGATGCATCTTTCTAAGCTTCTATTTGACTAGTTGAGCTTTTAGGGAAATATTAAGATGATGGAGAATCAAATTAGGGTCTAAACCTACCATGTCTACATAGGACCATGCAAAGTTGATTTGCCTTTCCTTGAAGAAGTGAATGAATTCACCCCTTTCTTTTGATGTTAGTGATTGAGCTAGATGAATAATCCTGGGTTTCATCTCTATCCCAATGTTAACCTTTTATGTAGGCTTGATCAAATGGATGACCTTTCTTCTAAATATTAAGGTAAAGTATCAATTATCTCATCTTTTGGTGCCACAACTAGGTTTTCACCCTCAAATATGTCACTTATGGTTTCTTGTATTTTTACATCTAGACTTGTCACGATGTGGTTTGGGGTACTAGATCTCTGATATGATTGATGTATTCTTGTATGACTGAGATAGTTGATATTTGACCTATTCATCAACACTTCCCTTGGTTCTAGTTTTGGAGATGGTTTAACTACATTGAGGTAGATAAAACTATCTCTGTTGGTATCAAAATTAGGGATGTCATGAGGCTCGGTTGTTCCCCAGCTGATAAGATCAGGATGGATCAAGGGTAGTGACTCAAGTTATGGATATGATTCGGTTGGATTTAAATACATGACCTCATTTGATGACTCATGCATTGTATCATGTAGGTCTATGACATGGGCTTCCTCCAAATTATCTAGGAAACTAGGGTCATTGAGCTACTCACTATCCTCATTTTCAATTTCTTTCAGAAAGAAATCCAAAAATAGGTTTTGGAAGTGGAACACATTATTAGGTTCATTATCTTAATGTGATGAAAGAGCGTGTGGATTTTCCACACTTTTTTCTAAAATCTTCTATTGTGAAGTGGCTCTTTGTAGTGAAGGGGAATCTGAGCTAGAAGTAGATTCTTGTTTTGTAGCAGTTCTCTATGTGGAATGTGAACCACATCAAATTATTTTTCATGGGTAGATTCCTTAGATAATAAATCAAGTTCCCACTTGGTGGAGTCATCATTATCTTCATTATCGATGACATACATGAATGGTTATTCTGCGAGGTGGAGACAAGGGAAGGATAGGTTCACATTCTTTGGATTGGATGCCCCCTAATCTACAATTTCTTTTTATTTTGCTACCCAAATCAAAGTGGAGAAGGATGGACCTCCATATTTAGGTCATGGATTATCAAGAGGTGGCGGCCTAGGATAGGGCAGTAAAACTTCATGTTCTTTTTCTGAATATCCTATCCCTATCTTAAGTTTGTTTGGCCTGAAATGTGTTTCCAGTGGTTCAACAATGCATGTGCCTCTTCCCAAAGGACCTTCAATTGGGTAACCCATATTTTTCACTAATTCATAACCTTTACCAAAAAGGTGGGGAGAAATATCAGCATTTTGTATCCTCTTTCTTTCATCTTCCTTTATGCTTGGAGATATCTTGGTACCCTTGATAAAGTGTTCATTGGAGGGTCTAGGAGGAGTAGTTGAAGTTAGTCTTCCATTAGACTTAGGAGAACTTGGTGGGTCAAATAAAGAGACTAAATATTATCCTACCCCTTTGTGTTGAAACTTTCATTATCGTTCAAACTCCTTCATTAAGTAACTCATCTCTTCATAACGTTTGTGTTTGGAGTCTTTTGGTGAGAGAGGGGATGGGATGGAGGAACTAGAATAAACCACTTTCTCTTTTCCCTTTTTCATTGTGGAAGAGTGGTTGTTTCCTTGACTTGTGGAGGTTGAAGCCTCTACTAGCATAGATTGGTCAGTGAGTTGCTTGTGGTGACGGGGATTTCTTCCCTATTATGAGGAACAAGGGAGTTGCAATATTGTGTGTAATGCTAGTCCCCAAGTTGTTTACCTCTTGACCCAAATAAGGAAAATTCAAACATTGATGGTAAGTAGAAGGACCATCTTTCATATCATGGATCCATGGTCTTCCTAATAGGATGTTGTAGGTTAACTTCAAGTCTAAAACTTGATAGACAGCTCCTTTACAACTGGGACAACCCTTATTGGCAAGATGGCAATCCCCTTAGAGGATCTTTCCTCATCATCATAGGCCTTGATTGTCATTTTTTTCTTAGGGTCTACAATATCTTCTATGTATCCCAATGCTCTTACCAAGTTTAGGGTGCAGATGTTTAAACTAGCCCTACCATCAACTAAAGTTCTCTTTAATTTGTTTCTATGCACAAAGACTTCAATATGTAATGGGAAATTTTGGGGAAGGGCGAAGGACATGTTATCTTGTTCAAAGAACGATACACAATGAGGTGCAATGAGGTTACTCACCATATTTTGAAGCCTATTGACATTTAGATCATTGGGCACTGGGGCTTTGGTTAGGATCTCTTTGTGTTCTAGAGATATTTGCAACAACTCAAAAATGGAAATTTGAGCAAGGGTTTTCAATAGCTGATTGACCAAACTATATTTGGAGATGGCAAAGCTTGTAGTTGCTTGATCTGAACTAGTGGTTTCCCCTAGCAAGACCACTTTAGAGGCTTGACCTTAGGTGATGAAATTCAAAGGTTGTTTTTTTTGTTTATCTTTGACAATGATAATGTTGATGACATCATTAAATTTGGATATCATGTTGATTGTGTTATCATTATTGCGGGTATAATTAACCCTTTCATCGAAAGATTTGGTCTAGTTATTCTTGGATCAGTCTCCCTTTTCATGGCTAATGAAGGGATTTTTGAATGTAGTATGATCCTCATTGGTACGAAGAGTGTGGAATTCAATTATCTCATCATCAATCAATTTTTCGATAGCTCCCTTAAGAGCATAATAGTTATTGGTGAGATGCCCTTAAATTCGATGATAGGCAGAAAAATATTTTTTGTTCCACCATGAAAGTTTGACTTATGCTTCATATTGTGATTCCACAATACATGCCCCATTTTCATCTTTAGAAATGGGGACCCCCCTTTTTTGGCTCATAGAAGCTTGTTCATCAAAATAGGATTTCTTCTAAGATGCCTCGGGGAGTGGAAATTTTGTAGTTTAGGTTTAGGAGTTTGGTTAGTTAGCATCTCTTTAACTCTAACACTAGTATACTGATGTTTATCTTTTTTGTAGGTCATAATGGCATCCTCATCATCCATAGCATAAAAAATTACCATGGTATTACATGTTCATTTTCTAAACAGGTGCTTTGGGATTTCAAATAGAAGAAGCAGAAGGAATTTAAGCATATGAAAATGTTGGTTTATAAAGAGGGAATACATCATCAAAAATATCAAGAATAAGTACATTAGAATGCTCCTAGACCTCATCTAAGAAAAACCAAGAAACAATTTTCAAAACTGAGAACTTTGATTTTTGGGTGAATTGAGCACCTTGTGCACTTCCTTGAAGGTGCACAGGTGTGAAGGTGTGAAAGTGTCCAATTTGAAAATTTGGTGAATAAATTATCTCTAAAGGTGTTCAAGTGTGCATATATAAAACATCTAGAGCCCCCCAAGGTCCCTAACATTATTATAGATTCCTTGTCTTCTACAGCAACTTAGATCACACTCAAACCCATGACTTTCAAGTTCTAAGGAATTCCCAAGAAGTCACACTTTATTATTTTCATAGGAAAGTGAAGGAAAAGTATGAAGCTTTAGACTTATTAGCTCCTCAAAAAATTACCTCTACCCCCCAAAATTTCAAAGGGAAACATCCACAAATCATTTTGGTTAAAGGACAACAAGATCCAGATGATGGAAATGGGAAATTGTGGAGTTAGAAAAATTCTCACTCTAGAAAATTGTTGAGTTAGAAAATTTCTCACTCTAAAAAATTGTGGAGTTAGAAAAATTCTCATTGTCAAAAATTGTGGAGTTGGAAAAATTCTCGCTCTGGAAAATTATGGAGTTAGAGAATTTCTTACTTTGGAAAATTGTGCAGTTATAGAATTTCTCACTCTGGAAAATTGTGGACTTAGAGAAGTTCTCACTCTGAAAACTGTGGAATTAGAGAAGTTCTCAGGACTTAGAAAAATTCTCACTATGGAAAATTGTGGACTTAGAAAAATTCACACTGTGAAAAATTAGAGTTAGAAAATTTCTCACTCTAGAAAATTGTGGAGTTAGAAAAATTCTCACTCTAGAAAATTGTGGACTTAGTAAAAATTCTCACTTTGAAAGATTGTAGAGTTAGAAAAAATCTCTCTAGAAAATTGTGGAGTTAGAAAAATTCTCACTCTAAAAATTTGTAGAGTTAGAAAAATTCACTCTGGAAAATTGTGGAGTTAGAAAATTTCACTCTGGAAAATTGTGGAGTTAGAAAAATTATCACTCTGGAAAATAATGGAGTTAGAAAAAATTTCACCTTGGAAAATTGTGGAGTTAGAAAAAAATTCACTTTGAAAATTGACACTTAGAAGAAATTTTTTATTTTGGGGTCCTATCACCAAGGTGCATAGTTGCACATGTGCACTTTTAGAAGGTGTGCTTTTCTCAAAGGTGCACTGACAATTTTTGAAGAAGAAGTAATGCACCAACAGTTAACTAAAAGTTGCTATTTTGGAGCATTCCATGCACTAGAAATGTATTTTGAAGACAGTTCAACTCCCAACAGCACCTAGAGAAGGCCAAGCTTCCATTTATAAAGCTCCCAGAGACTCCTAGATCATCTCATGGCTTCTATCTTCTTATCTTCTCACCCTTTATTATTTTAAGTCATGTAAAGGCTCATGCACCCATTAATTGATATAAACAAGGGTGGAGACCTACTTAGCACCATTTAGAGAGTTCATTTGTATGTAATTAGCTTTATTTTATTAGTTTTTAGCATGAGCTTTCATTAGAAGAGCTCTCACTACTAACACAAGGGAGGAGAGGATTCCTTTTAAATACATGGATGTGATATATACTCTGGGTCATTATTTTGATGCAATAATATATGTTATTTGTGTTCTCATTCTGAGTGTAGTAAATCTTTCCTAAGTGTGTTATTTTTGTGAATGTATGTTCACGAATAATAATGGAGCCAATTGTTTTCTTGTGTTGTTATGATTGTGCAACCTTTTAGTTGTGTTAACAAATTTTGTTATTGTAATAAATTAGAGAAATTGTGATCTTTGTTCTTGCATAGCATCTTGTGTCAAATGAACCCACTCTCTGTGGCCTTGTGATTTGATGAAATGTGAAACATCTTCTAGTTTATATTGAGTTCCCATTGATAATTGCATTAGTAGAGTTGAGGAAGCATTGCTCCTAATTTTATTGGTTTCCTACTTGGTCCTTTTGATAATTTAATTCCCATGCATATTTTTACCTTGGTTTATGTCTGTAATCACCTAAAAATGGTCATCTAGACTATTAGCCCCCTTCTCAGCATTTTGGCTAAATTAATTTAATCATTTACCTAGACCAAATTGCTAATAATCAATTTATTTGATTATAACCTATAGTTTGACTATGCTATCCTAAGTTCATTATTTGATTAAAAGAACATGTCCCCTTTTAATTAAATAAAAGACCCCATTCTTCTAACCCACTTAAAGTGCACACATAAAGTCTTTTTTCTATTTTGCAATTAAAAGAAAAGGCTTTGTGACTTTTGTCTTATATGACAAGTCAACTTATATTCTATTGGTTGATTTGTGTGTGCACATGGATCACTCCTCTTTTCAAATTCGATCGTTGATCATCCACCATCTTCATCTTGATCTCTACCGTCCATACATCTTTAAAAGGGAGAGAGCTTTCCCCCTCAATCCATCCTCATTTTGAATATTGTTATGCTGCAGGTTTTCTAACAGGTTTCTTTGGAGCTTTGTGGAGAACTTCTATTTCTTGTCTACATTCTCTCGTACCATAGCATCTTAGCTTAGCTTTCATTTTTACATGTAGCTTAATCTCACATAGCTTAATAATGGTATTGTAACACTCTCATACATGTTTTAGCATAGTTGCATTTGACATCCTCATTCTAGCTTAATCTTCATTTGAATTGCATCCTTGAGGAACTCCTTGGGACATTTGCATTCTTGCATCTTGTCTTTGGAACCTCCCATTGCATGGTTTACTAGCAAGAAGAGTATCTCTAAGGCTCATCTGAGAGCCCTTGAACTTGAAATACACTCTCTTGCACTTCGTGGATAGGGAGCTCTAAGCCGGCATCCAAGCATTCCGAACTCATGGAATCGTTTGGATAGAATGGTTTAGAGTGAGACACTTTCGAGTGTACATTTTTGGCGCCCACCGTGGGGCTTGAATCAAAATTTTAGCTCCATTTGCTTTCATTTCTTATCTCTAATTTTTTTTACAGCAGCATATTGGGTCTAATCAAATGCTTTTGTAGAATTATCACTTTGATTTTAAGGCCAAGCCATAAGTAAATTGGTTTGAAGGCCAAAAACTTAGTTGGTTTAAAGATTTGATCATATCTTTTAAACCGCTTGGAGTTTGGTTCTGAATTTTTTTTTGCAGGTTGGATATATGCTCAAAATGTCTCACTCCGATTTGCAGAGCATTTTGACGTGATTTTTGGGAGTTGTGAGTTTTTATTTTTTTTTCATAAAAAGTCGTTTCTGATCGCAAATCAGCGATTTTTTTAAAAAAACTTACATTTTCAGAAAGGTTTTTCAATTCTAATGGGGGTTATTTCTTTGTGTTTTGAATTTTGAGATCGTATTAAGGATAAAAAATTCGATTTGATAAATTTGGCCTGTTTTGACAAAATCAATCTCTAGGGAGTAAATGAAAAGATTTTTTAAAATTTCTTGCATTTTTGGAAAGCTCTCTGATTTTTAATAGGGGTCTCTTTTTTTCATTTTCATTTTTGGATAAAAAATCATAGTAAACAAGTCCAATCTTGTTGACTAGGTCAAAATCAAAGAGTAAAAATGAGAGCATTTGTGGTTAACTTGCACTTTCTTTGCATGCACTTGGTTGGAAGATAAATTGGATTTTTGAAGCAACTCACCACTTTTTATTGCAGATTTTTATGTTATTTCATACTAACTTTTGGTGCTAATAAGTTGTGATTACAGGTTGCCATCCTTATGAAAAAAAAAATTTGAAACATTGCATAAAAAGAACGCATGTCAAAGCTTCAAATGCACAAGGGCTACTAACATTGTTTGCAGGGCTGCCCAAAGCATAAAAACCCAAAATTTCTTGCTTTTTAGTTTTTATGTGTGGCATATACTAGTTGTTTATTTTTAGGCACATTAAAACTTACAATTGGGATCTTTTGGTGATAGGAGAGTATGCTCTTCACCCTTGTGGTGAATCAGAAATCTTGACTTACTATTTGGTTTCAAGAGTAAGAGGCAATTGAATCTTCTTGGCGTGTTTGGGAGAAAACAATTGGAATAGGAGAGTATGCTCTTCACCTTTGTGGTGAATCAGAAATCTTGACTTTCGAAAGTTGATCCACTCTTTGTGTAGTTAGAATCCTTTAGAGGGCCTGCTCTCGGACAACCTGAGAGGAACGACCCAAGTGGGGACAAGCAGATTACCCGGCTCTTCCAACCCACTATAAACTCAAGGCTACCAAGGACACAAAACTTTGGTAGACATAGTGTTTTTCTTCACCTAGTGTGATTGCTTATGGGATTTAGACCATAGGGAGATCACTAGGCAAGAATGCTTAAGGTACTCTTGTGATCGCGAGATCGGTTACTCATCGCAAGGTGAGGTGTCCCGTAATTGGGAGCAAGAGGAACACTATGAACGGAAGCCCTATCTAAACACCCTAAGTTAGTAACTACCCTTTTTAGCCGCTCAACTTCTTGGTGCAAGGATTGATCCTAGTGGACTACCCGGATCACCCCAAGATTTACAATCACCATATGTGTTCCCATGGTTATGCTTATGGCATTTCCATGACAAAGCCAATATCTCTTGTGGGAAACCACTTGGTGTGAGGCAAAGGAGCATCAAGCGTGGGCCAAGTTGTTGAGTAATGAACCATGACTTCTAGGTAGATATTGCTTGATGTGTTCTCGAATGTGGTATATTTGTAAAAATCTTTTGAACATACACATGACGATAATTCTAGGAAATTCTTTTGAGACGTCACATATGCTTGTATCATGCAAGGTTGCTTTGTCCCTTGCTTGATTGTTTGAAGACTACTCCATGTGTCACTATCTTTTTTGGAAAGAAATTGCTTTTGAACATCAAACTTGCTATGCTATCAACTATTGTCAAACTTTGTCAACCAAGTCAAAACATCAAATGCAAAAAAATTCTTGTGTTGCTTGCTAAGGGGAGTCTCATCATTTGACTTTGATTTGCTATGTCTCTAGTTTTTGAACATGCTTAAAGTGGTTCTTTGGTCTTAGTGCTCTTGGTCTTTTTGTCTTCATGGTCTATGCATGCTTGCTAGTTATCTTTTTGCTAAAATGGTTACCTTGATTTCTTGACTACACTCTTGGGTTGGAGAGTTGTTCACTTGTCACCCTATTTGCTCTATGTATTTGGCTATTTGGGCATCTTGCCTAGCTATTGACTTGAGTCATTCATGTCATAAGTTTCTTGGACATATTGTTTGACAAGTAACTTTAATCTCTCTCTACTATCTTGGCAAGTGAACACTCTACCTCCTATAGTTTCAACATCAAGTTATCCTCTAGGCTCTTTTATGCTTGGCTCTGCATTTAAAACTATGGGATCTAAACTTTGTGCTACCAAAATTCAACAAAATCTAGATGATCATGATATCCTCCATGTCACTAAAGAGTTTCAAGATCTATATGCACAATACAAAGAACTAGAAGAGACAAATGATCTTTCTTACCTTCATCTCTCTAAGCGCATGACAGAAATGAAGTCTAAACTTGAGAAAAGGTTAGAGGAAAAGATTGCATCACTACATGAATCTTCCTTAAGGTCTTTACATGCATGTGAGTCACCTTCTTTGAGGTCATCCTCTTCTTCTAGGTCTACATGCTCTACTTCAAGACATCAAATGTCTTCATCTTCTAGATCTAAAGACCTCTTTAGAGAACAAGCAAGTGATACCTCCTTTGAGCCTATGCTAAAATTTCACGATGGACCTATCTTTGAACAAGATAATGATGAATACATGGATACATACCATTCACTTGAGAAAGAAAAAAAGGACTCTAGACATACTTCTAATAGAACTTTTTCTCCCTTGGAAGATTCTTATGATGACACTTTGCAAAAACTTCTTAGCAATAAGATCATCATGTTACCTAATTCTAGCTCATATGGAAACTCATTCTTGGATATCTATTGTGCTTATCATCAACATAATGAGCATAGTACTTCAGATTGCATTGAGCTAAAACATAAAATCCAAGATCTTATTGATAATGGAATTATTGGAACCTCTAGTGACTCATGTGTTGAGGATACTTCTCTTGAGCAAGATTACATTAATGAACCTATGTCTAGTAGTGGCTCCAATACATCTTCCCCTTCTTCCAACACTCATGCATCTCCCAAAACTTCAAATCTTTCCAACATACCTCCATCAAATAAAGAACCTAATGCTTTCCACATTGACTATGTGTATCCTCAAGGGCTACCTCTAAAAGAAACTCAAGCTAACCTTCACTTGGCTGCAAACCTTTTCCATGCTACTAATCCTAAACATCCTCAACCTTCATGCACTACTATGCCTAATCCAAACACTACTCCATTCACTCTTCATTCTCCCTTGTCCTTAGAAGTGGCTCCATGTCAAGAGGACTCTGAAAAAGAAAAAGCTATAAATGTCAAGAAAGATCAAGATCAAGCACCCGTTCATCTCTTTCAAGATTTTTCCCCTCCATATCCTATAACTTGTCCACCTCCTAAGTATGATGAAGATAACACTTCCATTATCTCCCTTGAGCTTACTGAAAATTATGAGAAAAGTTCTCTTCATATGCTATCCAAGGCTACTTGTCAAGATCAAAGCATCACCTCATGTTCTACATCTCCACATCCACTTCAAAATTGTGCTCAAGCTTCAAGTGCTTCTATTAAAAATGTTGTTCCTATCAAAGGTACTCATGAGTCTATTGATGGCTTTGACCATGTTTCTCACTCTAAAGATGTTGATATCCCTTCCCACTATCCCTTTGCATCTTCTAAATCTATCCTTGGTCCTTATCCATCTAAGCTAAAGCATTCAAACCTTCCATCCATATTGGGGCCTTATGTTCCTCCATCTCCTACATTCACTCCTAGCTCATCCCCTAGCTCTCCTATATTACCTCAAGATCAACAAAGACACTCATCCTTGATGACTTTTCACCCATCTATACATCTAAACCAGTCATATCATCCTTATTCATCCACAAATCCCAAGTCCTTTGGAAGTGAGAATAAACATAAGAATCCATTGAAAAATGAAGATCACTATGTCCCATCTAATCGACATGTGAATGATAAGAAGGAAAATGCACAAAAGAGACCACAAAGGTCCACTATTAAAAAAGCTAAATCAAAGAAAATATGGGTTCCTAAACCCATTATTGAAGAAATGTGTTTTGAAGTATCCAAAGGAAAATCTAAAGCTATATGGATTCACAAGTCTCTTTTAAAAGACTTGAATATTGAAAATACTTCAAAGTTGACATTCAAGCTTCCAAAGGCTTCCATTCCATCTTCTTCCAAAAATCTTCCTAAAAATATTCCAAAGCCTTCCACTCCACTTTTTTCCAAATCTTTTATGCCTTCTCATAGATCTAAATCTCAAGCTATTTCATCCATGATTCCTCCATCATTCCAATACCCTTCAAAATGTGTGTCAATGTTGATCTTGTACAATATTTCAACTACCCTCATGAAATCCTCTAAAGCTTACACTAACTTTCTATACATGAACTCTTATCCTCCATATACTCTTCCTACTACCATTTCTCTTTCATCACCCTATCAACATCTTTGAGCATACCTTTCTATGGTCTTGGCTTATCATGACTTATCTTTTCTATAGGAGCATTATCTACATTCAAACAGCTTCAGCTCTTTCTAAAAATTCAAAAAAGAAAAAAAAAAAAAAAAAAAAAAAAATCTGTCAAGTGGTGAAAACCTGGAAACAGACACTACTTGAAACCCTTGCACCTATGTCTATCAAAATCAATCATCCACTTCGCTACACATTTCCTAGCTTGGAATTGTTTCTTGTCCTCATCTCGGGGGCATAGCTACTTAGCCTATTGAGGTATTCTTGTGGATTAGGGTTTCTTTGACAACTCACAAAATAGTGTTTCTCAACACTTCCCCCACTTTGACATCAAGTGTTTTTTTAACACTTTACAGATAGTTTACCTACGGTCTCCGATGTCGCGATATCTCACTATCAGAATAAGTCTGGAAGAAATGGCCAAGTGACTTACACACACGCACTTTAACACTTAAATGACTGAGCTATGCTGACATTTATCTACTTTGTGTGCTGTCTATGATGATTTCTTTTCCATGTATTCCCTCCCTAATAGTCTTTCAAGGATGTCATTGACTAGAAGACTGGGGGCATGGGACATATTTTCTTGATTTCTGCTTGTGGGTATACTTTTGTTTGTCTATAGTGTTGTAAGCATTCATGCTTGTCCTATTCAACACTTTGACTTATAAATGTATCATCCTTGACTGTTTTGCAAGATCGCACTCAGGGTTTATCCTGGCGCTTATGCCTTGATACATGTGTAATCTTGCTAAATTAAACTTAGGGAATCTAATCGTGTAGTTATCTTGACTTACATGTCTCTGATGCTTAGATTGGATTTCCACATACCTATCTAATATCGATCATATTCATATCCTCATAGTTATACTAGTGATGGTTGTATGATCTCATGATGTCCCTAATAAATGCTCAATGATGAAATTAAGAGTCTAAATGTTATGCACTTCTTGCTGGTAAACCACTTTGCATGTTAGCTTGCATTTTAGGTTCATTTTCTAGCTTAGTCTTGCATTCTTGCATATGGGGAGAGCTCTCTCTTCATCTTTTTGTGGACATATCAGCTAACTCCTTTCATATATTTCTTTACTTTCTTCTTGTTCATGTCTTTTCACCTTCTTAATCTTTCGCTTCATCTCTTTTCTATCTTATCATCACATTATATAAAGTTTTGACCTCTTAAATAATTTCAACATCCTGGATTCATTTTCGGGATCGAAATCCAAATTCGAGTTCATCTTGATGGTCAAAATTGTCTTTTAAAATTCTACTTTCTTCTGAGCAGTTAGCTGACCTTTTGAGGTCTAATCTTTGAATCATCACTGGGGCATCTTCATTTCTTCATGTCTTCATCATTTACATACTTCATATCTACTTAAATTCACTATTTCATGTCTAAAATCACCTTTCTACTCATTTCGACCTTATTTTTATGCTATATCCTTCAAGGTCAACTCTAGTCAAACTGGGGCATTTTATCAATTTTTTTATATAGTCATTCTTGATTTCTAATCATCTATCTGTCATCTTGGACATTGCTATATTCTAATTTTCTCATTTCTAGCCAGTTTTTGCATCCCCTTACCTCATTTCAATTTCGATCCCGAGGGGGCAGAAATACTCTATCACTGCTTAGGAGCATTTGTTTGATCTTCTCACTTGCTCTCACTCTATCTGCTTTTCTAAGTGTTAGTATTCTTATTGAATTCTAACATCATCTCTTCCTAGTGTTCAGTACTACTACTATCAGGCTGTGCATTTAGGACTTGCTATCTATTTCTACATTTCACTCTTCGGAATTAGATATCTATATCTATCATCACCTACTTGGTTTCAATTTTCTTTGACATAATGTGTTCCCAGATCGATCACGCATTAGTCAAAGAGGGGCAAATGTAATCACCTAAAAATGGTCATCTAGACTATTAGCCCCCTTCTCAGCATTTTGGCTAAATTAATTTAATCATTTACCTAGACCAAATTGTTAATAATCAATTTATTTGATTATAACCTATAGTTTGACTATGCTATCCTAAGTTCATTATTTGATTAAAAGAACATGTCCCCTTTTAATTAAATAAAAGACCCCATTCTTCTAACCCACTTAAAGTGCACACATAAAGTCTTTTTTCTATTTTGCAATTAAAAGAAAAGGCTTTGTGAATTTTGTCTTATATGACAAGTCAACTTATATTCTATTGGTTGATTTGTGTGTGCACATGGATCACTCCTCTTTTCAAATTCCACCGTTGATCATCCACCATCTTCATCTTGATCTCTACCGTCCATACATCTTTAAAAGGGAGAGAGCTTTCCCCCTCAATCCATCCTCATTTTGAATATTGTTATGCTGCAGGTTTTCTAACAGGTTTCTTTGGAGCTTTGTGGAGAACTTCTATTTCTTGTCTACATTCTCTCATACCATAGCATCTTAGCTTAGCTTTCATTTTTACATGTAGCTTAATCTCACATAGCTTAATAATGGTATTGTAACACTCTCATACATGTTTTAGCATAGCTGCATTTGACATCCTCATTCTAGCTTAATCTTCATTTGAATTGCATCCTTGAGGAACTCCTTGGGACATTTGCATTCTTGCATCTTGTCTTTGGAACCTCCCATTGCATGGTTTACTAGCAAGAAGAGTATCTCTAAGGCTCATCTGAGAGCCCTTGAACTTGAAATACACTCTCTTGCACTTCGTGGATAGGGAGCTCTAAGCCGGCATCCAAGCATTCCGAACTCATGGAATCGTTTGGATAGAATGGTTTAGAGTGAGACACTTTCGAGTGTACAATGTCTATTAGGAGTTTTACTTTCAATTCATTTTCTTTAATCTCTCGTTACTCTATCTTTATATTTTCTTTTCTAACACTTCATTAAAAATAGGAATTCATATAGTTGCATCGATAAACTACATTCATCATAAAACATAAAATACAAAATTATATCTCTTTTTGTGGTTACATTTCAACAACAACAGATTGTCCAAGATTGGTTTGAACCAAAAAAGGCCTCCTCATGAACATGCACATTTATCCTTAATTGAGAAAACCCAAAAGGTTGCAAAACCACCCGGAGAACCTTAGAGTTGTTCCTTGATCAACTTTTCAAGAGAGGGGTTCGAAAGGACTCCTATCATTTAGCATTGTGCAAAATGATAGCTTAACAGTTCACATGACTTAACTTCTAGTAGTGTGATAAGCTCATTAGCCAAGAGCATTTGTAAAGCACTCTCATACATTTTACCTATAGGAGTGTATACTCTAGGTGGTTTGGAAAACTTATACCCTTTTGGTGGAGGGGCTTGGTTGTATGCGATTTTTTTATTAGGAGCATTTTGTGCCAGTGAAGTGGTCGTATTTCATTAATAGAATGGATGGATGTTGTCTTGTCATTGTGTGTTTTGGTGGGTAGGCACATTATTGTTATTGACATTGGGAGAATGTTGATTTGGGGAGGAGTAAAGCTACAATTTAATGTTATTTTCTTCTACCACTCCATCATTTAACATGTCCTTGTTGTTATTTCTCCAACATGATCTATGTGTATCATTTGATTGATCGGACAAGTTGTTTTGTTGTGAGGAGTTATTGGAGAAACCTTTCCCATCTTTTGATAGTTTAATGGCATCGTTGTTCAACAAGGTTTCTTTGACTTTGGTTGTATTTCTAACAGGGTTTTAAATTGTATAGGCCTCAAAATTGTAGCCAATAATTCATGGGTTTAGAGAGACTATTGACAAATATATCAGCTTTTTCCTTGCTTGGGATGTCACGATGGTACTTGGCAAAGGTATGCCACTATCTTTGTAGGAAAATTTTGAAAGATTCATGTGGAATTTGTTTTGTGTTGCATAAGTCAATCATGATAACCTCTCTTTCAATGTTGTAGGAGTATTGTGCAATGAAAATAGAAGCTAGTTGATCAGACGATCAAATGTTTGAGGAAAGCTTGGAAATCCACTCCATGATTTGTCCTCTTGAACTTCTAGGAAATAGATGCATAAGGTAGGTTGTATCATGCACAAAATCCATACTTAATGTGTGAAATTAGAGGAGGTGATTTTGGGGATCCGATGTACCAAAATACTTGTTGTATTTTGGCATTTGCATGTTTTGAGGAAAAGGTGTCAAGATGACACTTCTATCCAATGGGAGAGGGAATATCTTCTCTAGACTAAATTCTATTGGTTAGACTTTCCCTTGTTTCAACTTTTCCATTTCTATTTGCATATCTTGGAGTTTTTGGGTAACAAACTCTAAGGGTGAATCCTCTTGATCCTTCTTGAGGTTAGATATATCAAAATTGGCAGGTAATTTTTCACCTTATTGTGCCAATGATAACAAGTAGCGCTCTTTATGTCTTTCTAGTGGCTTCCCCATTATGTCGACAAGCTTTGGGTTATGTTGAAAGTCCTCTATCCTTGACTCAAGACTATTCTCACTCCAAAGTTGAGGTGAACCCATTTCATTAGCTGGTTTTGAATTCTATTATTATAATGAGGGTGATTCTTTGCCAATGGTAGAAATAAGAAGTCAATGGGTAATGTATGATCAATAGTGTTTGGGGATTTTGCAGATTTTGTAGTTTGCTTCACTATTCTTGCACTTATTCGTGTGGCCAATCTTTTTTATTCCTTTTATTTAGCATTTGTACAAGTTTTAGACAGTGTCATGAGACGTGAATGGAAACCCTTTAATCCTTCATCATTTTCATGGTGTACGGGGTAAATTTTAGAGCAAGTTATAATAAAGTGTCAAGCTATCTTTCAAATTGTTCCAACAATACCAATAGTTATGAAACTTTGGTGATAGGATTCAACTCCATGAAATCATGTAGTGAAAGGATGTGTGTGTCCTTTGGTGTTTGACTTGATGTACAAGGCTAGATAGATTATGTTTGTTGAATAGAAACCCTGGGTAGGATTAATTAAATGACTTGGGTGACAGAATATTTCTTGCTTGATATTGGTCATGTTTAAAGTTCCTAAAATTTATAGTGTTAACAAAGGAAAAGGGTATTGAGATGTCCTCTCAAATTTGGGATATTTTGTGTGAGTAGCCACTATTTTGTAAATTCTCTCAAAAGCACTACATAAATAATCATCTGCACTATTTAATGACTTAAATGCATTATATTTTCCTATACCAAGAATTGATCTATAGGATGAAACCAATGTTTTAAATGTAGATGTGCTATTTCATTTTTCAAATGCATGTAGATTGTTCAAATCATTGTTTTACGTATCAAATACACTTTAAGAGATAATATATGTGTTTTTTTATGTTTCAAATGCATTATAGGAGTGAATAAATGCATTGTTTCATGTTGTAAATGCATTATTCCAAGGTATACAATAGTGTTTTGACCAAATTTAGGATCCATTTGTAGTCGTGTCTAAATTTGTTTGAAAGTTTTACAATTTTATGTACTTTATCTTATCTCAGAACAAACACATTCAATCACATCAATGGTAAAAATGAAATATTCCAAGCACAAACCTAGAATGTAAAATGGCTTCCTGTCAATGGCTTCTCTATGGCTAGTGACTGTAGAATTTAATGATGAACAAATTCATAGATCCCTAGATATCTTGCATGCAAATAACCTATTACAAGGAAGAAAGAAAGATAGAGAGAGAAGGGTTTGTTCAATAAATGAGAAGATTGAATTTACTTGTGCAAAACAGAATGAATGAAATTACAACCAATCAATCCTTATGAAGGAGATCAAAACCCTAAAAGGGAAACCCTAAGAAGTAAAAGCCATTTAATAATTACAAATTAATTATTAAATGTGAATGCAAAAAAGCATAAAGGAGAAATCTTAAGAAGGAAGAAAAGGTAATTTAATAAATTTAATTTAATTAACCTTTTTCTCTAACACACCCCTTAAGATGAGCAACAATGCAACTACAAACAATGAAAGGAAACTACAAAGCTAAAAGTAAACTTGGGGCAAGGCAACAAGGCTTGATGAAGTACCCAATCATAGTCAATTCTCTATGAAATAGAGAAATAGAGAAAACCCAGTGGGAAAAATTCTACTCCAAAAAGAGATAGAAAAGGATGCACAAATGAAACATCTCGAGAGAATCTCTCAAGACCATAAGTATAATGAAAGCCTCCATGATAGAAGCCTAAGACTCCATAGCCCCCCCAAAATGGAAGAACTCCTGTGTCGATGAGCATACCAATGTGGCTCTAATTTGAAGGAAACAAAGGTAGTGAACAAGGATAATAAAACCCATGTATGTAAGGTGCAACTAGAAGTCCTAGCTAATGCTCAAAGGAGAAAGCATGAGAATCCTGAAATAGAATTTATTGGAGGTGACATAACAGGTCGGTTGAATCTATCATTTGAAAGGAGATGTGTGTCCTCTAATATATCCTCAACAACTATAGTAGGTGGCTTAATGAATGGAGCTACAATGGTATGCAATTCTGAAGAGTAATATTGTGCAAGAGATGAAATCTAAATAGGAAGTGGAGGTGTAGAAGTCACAACACTTGTCTCAGAAATAACACATAAGTTCAAGCAACCTAACTTCTCCTCAGTAGACTCTCATGAAAAAAGAGAGTGAGTCTCTAATAGTAGAGATGGTGGACCAAAATGTGAGAAGGAATATAGGTAGGAAGCATGATCAATAGTCATTGAATCTTGTGCAAACTCAGCTATCTTCCCTATCCCATTGTGTGTAATTTGATAAATAGAGAGAAAGTTAGATGACAAATATTGAACACAAAGTACATCTTGAAATGTACCATCATCAATGTCAATAGAACCTTTCCTACATATATTCATAACAATGTTGTTCCCCATCAAAATGTGTGGAGTAGGAGAAGCCTCAAAAGAAGAGAACAAATCTTAAGAAGATGTCATATGGTGTGAAGCACCTGAATCTAGTAACCATCTAGAAGAGGGTGGAGTAGTAGTTGCAGTTTGTGCATGACCCTTTCCTATATCTTTTCCATATGACTGAAATGATGATGAAGAAGAAGTTATGTGAGAAGTAGAAGGAATATCAATGTTGCTCTTTTGAAGGAGAGCTAGAAAATTTGAAACCTATTTGGCATATCCATCTAACTTCTTCTCATAGTAATGTGACTCATCATGATTAGGCTTACTACAATAAGCACACTGTGGTCCTTCTGGCTTTGGTTTACCCCCCTTAGGAGGAGGTGGCCTTGATGAACTGTGAGTGCTAGAATCAATTTGAGACTCTATAGAATGAGATTTATGTGTCTTCTCCTTCATCCCTAAAGATGGTTGAACTACCAATGCATAAGTTTGTGAGCCTATGAAAGAATCCAACTAAGAGAGCTTAGCTTGCTCTTGAGTCAAATGATCATAAAAAATCTCAAAGGATGGCATGGAAAATCGGTTACCCAAAGCATCTTTGGTGTAATAGAAGGTAGAAGCAAAAATTTGAAAGTTTCCACGAAGCTTAGAAAGAATAAGATAAATGCACTCAATTTTTATCTTGGTCTTCCCCCAACCCTGCAATAAAGATCTCTATTGATTGAAAAGAATCTAGTACAAGAGAGGTAAGGTCTTCCTCAATCTGAAGTGCCCTAAACTCATTCACTATACCAAACAAGCCTTCAAGCTTGGTCCACATAGCTAGAGGGATATTGCACCCATCAAAATGAAACTATAGACTATCATATGCCTGTAAAGAAATTAATTCTATTGCTTCATCCATCATGTTCCTGTGTTGCATGACCTTAAAAGGCCTCTGTAAAATTGGTTGCACTGCATCTAAACAAGACCACAACCCTTTTGACTAGAGAAGCCATGTCATCAAGGTCTTCCATGTGTGATATTTATGAGGGTTCAAATGTTCTAGAAAAGAAGAGGTCTCAACCATTTTTTTAGAAGGTGTTGGATTGTTTTTGAAAAATTTCTGGTGTACTGATGTAAATAATAGAAACAATAATACAAAACACCCCCCACAATACAAAAAATGGAACCCCAGCTACTAGAAGGAATGCGTAAACAAGAAGAGAGAAAAAAATTAAGTTTAGAATCAAATGTACTTTTGAGGAATATTGATGAAAAATATCAAAGAATTTGAATGGGGCTTGAGAAGAGCTTTCTGATGCTTTTTCAGATCGAAAAATGAAGCTATAACGAACAAGTTATGCCCCCTAGAAGATGAAAAACATCAATGAACTTCAAGCATAAAATAGGTACCAAAATAGAATAAAAAAATCCAAAAAATACTTATACCATTGTCTCTGTCTCTTAATCAACTTTCTGATACTTCTTTCGGATTAAAAAAAGACCCCCATATGCTCAAGATATCGCAAAAAAACCAACAATATCTCTTTAGGACAAAACAAATCAAACAATGATGGGTGAATGACCATCAAATTTTGGCATGAAAAATGTTGATGTCAACACTTGTGCATATGTCAGCAACTGTACTACTAATGTCAGGGCTTTTAAAGTGCTTTTTGATTTGTTTTTTGCATTTCTAGTTTTTAAAACCTTTTGCATGGTCATTTTTTTAATTTTTTTTAAGTTTTCCAATGCTTTATTAGAAAAAAAAAAAATTAAAATCTTGACTGCCTTGGGAAGTGTGTCAAATCTAGGGGCAAAATTATTCTGCCTCAGATTTCTACTGTATCATAATTGAACGTGTCTTATATGGAAATAGAGGTTTTTGGATGTTCTAGGCACAATAGTGAGGTTTATTTCACTCAAAGTGATCCAAAAAATAGAGAACCCCCTATTTTCACACAAAAAACTAAAAAATCTCAATTTTTTTTTTTTGTCAAACCCTTGTTCTTTTTTTTCTTCAGGCAAGAACAGGTAGTCATAGGAAAGGCTTTGATACCATCTAGAATTTGATGGTGAACAAATTCATAGATCCCTAGGTATTTTGCATGCAAATAACCTGTTACAAGGAAGAAAGAAAGACAGAGAGAGAAGGGTTTGCTTGATAAACAAGAAGATTGAATTTACTTGTGAAAAATAGAATAAATGAAATTATAACCGATCAATCCTTATGAAGGTCAAAACCCTAAAAGGGAAACCCTAAGAGGTAAAAGCCATTTAATAATTGCTAATTAATTATTAAATGTGAATGTAAAAAAGGAGAAAGGAGAAATCTTAAGAAGGAAGAAAAGGTAATTTAATAAATTTAATTAAATTAACCTTTTTCTCTAATAGTGACTACAAGGTTTTCGTATTTATCCAATTATGTTCAAATTTACCTCTTTGTGAAAGAGAGCTTCCCACCAACGCAGGAGAGGTTTGGCACAATCTCTTTCAAGACTACTAGAGGGAGGCTATATTTTGAACACAATTGTCTTGCATTCCACTAAGAATACAAGGTGGAAGGTTTTCTCTCTCACCAACCCTACTAAGGAAAATCTCAAGAGATATGTCTTTCTATGACCTTTTAATCTACCTATAAAAGAGCAAGAAATATTGAAATCAAAAATAGGTCTAGGAGTTTGATCACTCTATAAGGGTGAGAACATATCCCTACTATCTTGACTTCTAAACACACCAGACATGATGTGTTTATTTTTGAAGCTCTTAATCTATGGAAGGTAGGAGGATCTTAATTAAGCTAGGTGTTTTGTTCATTCCTTTGCTAATCCTCATGAAAAACTAGGCATTTTTGGCATTCTGATTCACTCCTAGGAATGAAGAGCATAGGCCTTACCAAGTATGAGATTCAAAATAGCTTTGTGTAGCATAAATTAGATTTGGAAATGGAAACATTGTAGTTAAGTACTAGATGGAAAGAGAATTTAGGCTTACTTGATTCAGAGCTGGCAAAAAGCTAGGCAAATTTTTGAGTTTTCTTCACTCCTTTTCTACAATTTCACTAATCTAGGAGCTCTTGTTTAGTTCATAAGAGACCTGTAAGCACCTAGAAACCAAATTTTCAAGTTAAATATGACAAATTTTAGGTCAAATCAAATGTGTTACAAAATTCTCATATGCACTACATAATAACTTAGATGCATTATAGGATCTTGTAAATGTGTTACAGAATCTTGTAAATGCACTATAAGATCATATAAATGCACTATAAAAGCTTGTAAATGCACTACATAACACTTCAAATGCATTGAAAGAATTCAAAAGCATTAAAACAATGTTCACAAGTGATAAAATGTTAAAAAGACCCTAGATCCGATAGTTGGGAGTTCAGAAGCATCTTTGAAAGGTTGTTGCATATATTATGAGCTTTTCCAAATGTTGTTAACCCTACAATAAGTCAGATCTCTACAATAAATAAGAGTAACACATAGATCTAAAAAGAGAGTTAAAGATTAGCATGAAAAGTTAAACGAGAATGAGGCATTAAAACAAAACCCCACAGTGGGCACCAATTTGTACACGAGGGAAACACGTATTCATGAGACCTCAGTGTAGAATGCAATCAAAATAATAGTGAACTAATCTTGAAACAATTATTAAATAATGCATCTATGAACATCTCATGTTTCCTTAACTACAACTGCTAAAATCACTCTTAGACCAGCATCTTAGTAATAGCCCTACAATGAGATTATGTTATTTATACATATCTATGAAAGACTATACAAGATCTATATGAAATTCAAGATATATTAAGATGAGAACATGAAAATGCTAAAAATATGTTTATGTATGAGATTAAACAATACTAAATAATAATTGAATGTTGCTAAAATGATGCTAAAACCTCTATGTTAACGATACAAAATAGATTATCAAAATGCTAGTGTAGTGGCTCTTCCATTTGATTTGTGGAAGTCATCCTGATGGATGAAACCTTGTTGATCTTTCTTTGTGAAGTGATCATGATTAGGACTATTAGTGGTCTACACCCTCGAGATGATTAGATTTATGTTATTATACCAGTTGCTTGGATTATGCTTATGGTTAATTTATGAGATTATGATGTGTTAGATGGTTTCACTGAGGTTTGTGTCAGTGGTTACCAGGATTGATGTGGTATCATGATGTTGTTTCATGATTACCCTGAGATGTGCGTAGAGATTGCACTGTGTATTATTATCCTGCTACATTGGACTAGGTTCTTGTAGTAGTGGTTAGTCATGTATTTGACCATGTTCACTTATGTGTTTTAAGTGCTTTTTTATGTTGTTTAAACAAACATTATTAAATGCTTAAATAATTAGAAATGAATTGTCCATATTGGATTCATTGGTTATGTGCTACAGATATTTACCTTGTTTATTGCGATAATTTATACAAAATGAGCTATTTAAATAGATGAATTTAATGTGATTAAATAAATGGTTATTTAATGTGTTTTAATGCATTTATCATTTTGACTATATTATTATATGTAATTTCACTTGATCATGTTGTTTAGTGTGCAAGATTTATATCCTCGGTAGTGACACATGGAGTTAGTGATTTGGCTATACTTACCTACCCAATGTCATCCCTGTTGTAATACCCTAAAATTGGCACATTTCCATGCTAAACTAGTTTTGGTCTATTCAATCAATTCTAAGTCCTATTTTACTAGGCAATTCCAATTTTGATAATCGCTACTTGACCTAAGTGTCAAATGCAGAAAATTCTTAATCTGTATTAATTATATACTCTATTTAATTCCTATGTCTAATCGAATTAGCAAAAGAAAAACATATTAATCAATTTAATTTAATTATGAATCCTAACACTTTGGTTAAATTAAATCTACCCCTTTTGCTAAAATACATATTAAGGAATTAAATGTTTTTGATTTAATAAGATATATCCTCATTTTAATTGTTTAGTTTAATTATTCAATTAATTAAGAATATTCATTTATGAGGTCATATTCTATTTTATTAAATTAAATATATTCTCCAAAGCTTCTCTTCAGTTTAGAAATGGAAACCCTAAGTGGACTGAAATTAGAAAAGGAATTAAATTAGTTAACTCCGTATTCCACTCAAAAGCAAATCAATTAACTTCCTTTTCATAAGGAAACTTTCCATTCTAACTAAATCTTCTTCAAATCTTAGTCGTTCATTCAATTTGATCTCAACCGTTGATCAAGTTTTGGGATTCTATTTAAGAAGCTCTTAATTCCTCATTACAGAGGTTAACAATTGAATAGCATCAAACTTATGATGGATTGTTGATTCAAGCATCCTTACATTCTTAGCACATAGTTTCACATTGCTCTCATATAGATTAATCATGTATTAATCTAGATTAATATTTTCTTTATACTCTTACATTAAATGCATCTCATCTATTGCATATCATATAGCTTAGAATCCTTCATTCTAGATGTCTAGTTGCTAGCTTCCAATTCTGAGAGCAATAGCATAATCATTCTAGTTAGGAGGCAACATATCAGCTTTCCAAGTTGTTTTGGATGAACAACCCAATATTCATTCTAGGATGATTCTACATTTAATTATTATGTTGAAGTGTGTGTGAAAATAGAGGCCTACATTTCTTGCATACACCTATATGGTTGATTCATCTTATTTAATTGATTAATTAAACCCTCTAGTGATTTAATAAATCTAGACTCATTGCATTATGTGATTAGGCCCGTGAGTGTATCTGTGCACTTAGACGTTTGCATTTGTCAAAAAAGTTATTAAGGGATTTTTTTTTAATAGTTTGAAGGAATTTTATTTTTTGATTTAATTATTTTAATTCTCGGTAGCTTTTCTGTACTTGAATTCCATTTAATTGGAATTGCTCGATTTTGTCTGGGTTGAGAAAGGGTTGTTTTAGTGGGTCAATTAATTTCCTAAATATTATATTTCACTTTTAAAAGTAAATATCTATCCAAAAAGGAATTTTATTCCTTACTTCTCACTTTTCAATTAGAAAGTTTGAGAGGAAAATCAAAATCCTCTTCAGAAGGAGTTACTATTTGATTCATTGTGGGAGCACGGTCATGGGATCATCGCGAGATTGGTCTTGTTGGATCTAGCCCAAGGAGACTTTGGCTTGCCAAGATTTTGGGTGACCTCCATGGAGCAATTATTTTATTGATTGCATTCCTATTTTTCCCATTTTGGCTACCAGGTAGGGCTCTCCTATTTTTATGTTTCGACTCTATTTTACAGTTTGTTTTGGATAGAATTTTGCTAGGAAGCAGAGAACTAGTGTTCCCCTCTGTTCTTGCATGCTAGCTCTACTTGCTTGGGCACGTACGATAATTTGACTAATTTTTGACCTAAGGGTTTAGGGTTTTATGTTGTTATGCTAGCCATTTTTGCATACGAACTCCAAACTCATAATTTATTTGATACTCGTGCCTTTTGTACCTAAAACAAAATGGGTTTTAATTTCAAAGTTTTTGACTTTTTTGGGGTTTTTCCTCAATTTGTGTGCTACCCAATTTTCTTAGGTTTTCTTGGCATGGTGTTGGTCATGGATCTAGATTATATGTAGGATGTCAATCTAACCAGTATTGAATTTGTATGTTTGCATTGGGATGTGTGATGCATCCATACTCTCAATCTTGTATTTAGTTGAGTTTTTTTTTTTTGTGTTCTCATCTAACCCTTGTTTATCTGATCTTTGTGTTGTTGGTGTGCCACACACAAGCACGTGTGCATGTATTTGTGGGGTGCTTACAAGGCTTGATCTCCTGATTGTCATTGATGGAGTTATGTTCATTGAGGTTGGGTTGTGTATATGTATTGCCTATGGGCACTCATCATGTGATGAGCACAGGTATGTGGGGTAGACAATGGAGGGGCTTCTCTCATAACCTTGGTGTCTTTGTCCCAGTGGGTTGGCATGAAGAAGTTTCTAATAAGTGATAAATAAATAAATAAATTAATAGGTAATAAATCTAAGATAATTAAAATGTGAGCACCCGAAGGTGATTCGAGGGTATGGGTCTAACAGTATATATGAGGGCATGTGTCTATACGACATTTGTCTGAGGGCACGATGTGATAGCCTCCCTGGGGAGAGTTTTTGCATGATGTTTAGCTTGGGCTCTGTGATGCTAAGCAACCTGCTCTCCACCAAAGTCCCTACATAGTAGACCCATAGAGTGTCTAACTAGGACCTATTGTATTATATTGTCTCGTGATCTTGGTTTCAGTCCTCTATACTGTTTGGTGTGAGTGTTAGCCATGGATGACTATTTTGTGTAATTGTGTTCAGATCATTATCTACGTCAACACAATGGGAGTGGGCCTATAGGTTCCACATAGTTGGGAGGCATAGCTACCTATACCACTATTAGGGAGTGGTGTATAGAGATGGTTAATTTCCAGGTTGAGGTCGATGTTGGATATTCACTTGGTACTTTGATGTATTCGGAGTATGTTTCCTCATGATTTATGTTTTACTTTGGATGCATTTGATATCATGTTTAGATAATAGTAGTTTTTACTTTATGCATTCATTATTATGATGTTGTATCTTATTGTTTAGATGAGATTCCTTACCATTGCTTTGGGTAGTGTTTCTATTGATAGATTAGCATGATTAGGTGTATTTTTCCCTTATGTTATTATTGATAGTATTGTTAAGAATGGTCTCATGATACAACTCCAACTATCTTGTTGGCAATTTGAGATTCATGATAAGGGGATGGCTAGGGCCTTTGTGGTCTCATAATGCTATTAGGGATGGGAGGAAACGAGCATGGTTGTTGTTAATTTGCCTTCATTGTTGGCACTTGCCTTGTTACATTTGATTTATGCACCTGTATGTTTATTATGATGTTGTTTTTTGCATGATTACATTAGTTTATATGGATTAGATGCTAGATGTATTTGATCTCTCTTATGCTCTTGAGTGATCATTCCTCAATTTACGTGGATCCGATACTCTCTAGTGTGGAGGTCTCATATTTGTATACTTTTTCTTATACTTTTTTATCATGTTGCCAGTTGTTTTCTCACATAAGAAGGATAGTTTCTTGCATGAGAATCTACTTCCTCACATGAGCATTTACTTCCTTGTGTAGAGAAATGAAGTCTCACTCGACATGTGTACTTCCTCGCACTCATCCTTGTACTTCCTCATATGCACTTATGTACTTCTAGCTCACACACACTAATGTACTCTCTCACATGCGGTAATGCATTCTCTTGTGTGCAACAGTGCAAAATCTTGTGCAAGACTAGAGGGCAATGTTTCCTGGTGCAAATTAGTGGGCATTTGGGCTTGGCAGAGGTAAGTTTGGAAGTTGGTTTTGGACACCCTATTGGATTTCACACCTTCCTAGTTCAAAAAAAAATTTCTATGGGGTTTAAAAGATTTCATTTAAGTATAATTTGTACTTAAGATATCTTTTAATATATGCAATGATTCATTTGAGATAGGTTCCAAACCTCTCCAAGTTAAGATAAAGATTCTAAGAAATTTTAGAGCTTTAGGATTTCAAACTTAGCCAAATTTCAGGAGTCAACATTTATCTTTAAGAATGGTTTTTAGTAGATGAGTGGTTGAAACTTTGAGCCCTTGCCTTTTGCATGACCTTTTTTGGTCCCTGCTTGTGATTCTTGATTATGATATGATCAGTACTTGTATGTCTAACCATGCTAGGAGCTTTTACTTTGGGTTTGATAGAGAACATCCCCTTGGTATATTCTCATGATTTGTGTGATCTTGGTTTGTGCATTGTGGTTTAGAGCTTGGAGATCTTTGGAAGTAGTTGTAAGATTTTTGCTGGTGTCCATGAACATGTGAGTCTTGCCATGTTCCCTATTCTTATCACCTTGTTTTGATGCTTTACTCTTGCACTTGGTTACTTTATGTTGTTGCTAAGTAACTTCTCTTAAAAAAAATTATTAAGTGCATGTTTCATCCTTGTATTCCAAGGATCTCCAGGAAGGGCATTACAACTACCTCTAATATGCCTATAGTAAGGATGCAAAATTTTTGCATCCTACAAATGTGTCACACTAGGGGTTGGGATAAAGATCTGGGATTTATCTTTTACTAGGGGTTGCACACTACAAATGTGTCACACTCTAAACCATTCTATCCAAGTGATTCTATGAGTTTGAAATGCTTAGATGTCCGCTTAGAGATCCCTATCCACAACGTGCAAGAGAATATGTTTCAAGCATAAGAAGGCTCCCAGCTGAGCCTTAGGAATGCTCTTCTTGCTAGTAAACCATGCAATGGGAGGTTCTATTAGAGACAATATGCAAGAGTGCAAATGTATACAAAAGATGCTTCAATAATGCAATGCAAATGGATAATAAACTAGGACGAGTATGCAAAGTGCAGCTATGCTAAGCATGGATGAGAGTGTTACCGCCAACCTAGTTAAGCTATGTGAGATAAATCATTGCAAAAGAGAAACTAAGCTAACATGCAACATGATATTAAACTATAATGTCATATGATTTTAAGCTAAAATGTGATGGAATGAGAGAATAAAGACAAGAAAATGGAAGTTCTCCACAAAGTTCCAAAGAAACCTGTTAGAAACCCTACAACATAACAATACTCAAAAGATGTATGGACCCTTTGACAAGGGGAGAGATCTTTCTTTTAAAGTCTTATGGATGGTAGAGTTCAAGGTCAAAATGATGGATGATCAATGGTGGAGTTTGAAAATAGGAGTGATCCACGTGCACAAGAAAGTCAACCAATAAAATAGAAGTTGACTTTGTATATAAGAGAAAAGTCACAAAGCCTTTCCTTTTAATTTGTAAAATAGAAAAATAACTTTATGTGTGCACTCTAAGTGGGTTTAGAAGAATGGGGTCTTTTTATTTAATTAAAAGGGGACATGTTCTTTTAATCAAATAACGAACTTAGGATAGCATAGTCAAACTATAGGTTATAATCAAATTAATTGATTAGTAGCAATTTGGTCTAGGTAAATGATTAATTAGATTAGCCAAAATGCTGAGAAGGGGGCTAATAGTCTAGGGTGATTACATATATATATATATATATATATATATATATATATATATATATATATATATATATATATATATATATATATATATATATATATATATATATATATATATGACTAATTTGTGAATGATCTGGGAACACATTACATCAAAGAAAATAGAAGTAAAGTAGGCAGCAATAGATATAGATATTTGATTTTGAAGAATGAAATATGGAAAAAGATAGAAAATCTTGAATGTACAGCCTGATACAGGTAGTACTGAACACTAGGAAATAAGACAATGTCAGAATTCAAGAAGAATGCTAACACCTAGCAAAGCAAATAGACTGAGAGTAAATGAAAAGACCAAACATATGCTCCTGAGAAATAGATAGTTGTAGCAAGTGATGATAGATTATTTCTATCCCCTCGGGATCAAAATTGAAATGAGGTGAGGAGGATACATAAACAAGATAGATATGAGAAAAAAGAAATGTCAAAGATGATAGATAGATGATTAATAACCAAAGAGTGACCATAAAGTAGTTATAGAATGCCCCAGTTTGACCAAAGTTGACCACGAAGGCAAAAACATGAAAATTAGGTTAGATTGAGTAGAAAAGTGTTTTTAGACATGAAAATGTGAATAGAAGAAGATATGAAATGTAGTAATGATGAAGACATGGAGAAATGAAGATGTTCCAACTATGATTCACATATTAGACCCTAAAAGGTCAGCTAACTGCATAGAAAAAGTAAGAATTTTAAAATGCAATTTTAACCATCAAGATGAACTTGGATTTTGATTTCAATCCAAAAATAGATCTAGGACATCGAAATTAGCTAGGGGTGCAATTTTTGCAAAATATCAAGAAGTTTGAAAATTAGGTCAAAATGAGGTTAGAAGTCTATAAAAGTCGTCCAAGTGTCATTTTCAAATTCATTTTGTCTTTTGCGAATTTGGAGAGCTCAAAGTGATTTGGAGAGAGAAAATGTTGTTAGCAGGCATTCCAACCACAAACACCATTTCGAGTGCAACTAGTTGCACAACCGACTAGCCAACTATGAGGCCTCAATCAATTTTTACCTTTTTACCACTTTTTTGAGCTTTTTTGGCCTTTTTCTACATGTTTTGAAAGTAAGATGTGGAATATCATGTGATATTTTAAAAGTATTACACATGTCCTTTATAAAATATTGCATGATACTTCATATCAAAAAATGTATCACGCAACTATTCTAAACCATGTCATATGAGATATACCCATTTGTCACACAAACCGATGTGAAATATTGCACAACAAAAATGTATCACTCAGTTATATCGAAAACTATCACACAATATCTAGTCAACATTTTATATCACCTACATATAGAAGGAAATGTTTCACAACTTATTTTGAAGCTTTTTTTTACATTGAATTCTACGTGTTAATCATGTTTTCGATGTGTTATTGATGTTTGCATGTCTTGTGTTGCAGATAGTGTTTTTGGCCCTTCTCATCAGAACCCCCAAAGTGGTGGGGTTGCATGTTGTGCAGTATCTAACGAATGATGAGACTATTGCCCTAGCTAGCATGGCTTTGAGATGGGTTAAGTAGATGCCCCATATAAGGGAAAATCACAGATTGTTGACTGTGCTTGCTAAGTGGTGGCACAGTAAGCATAACACCTTTCACTTGCCGACTGTAGAGGCCTTGATCACTTTAGAGAATGTGTATCATATTTTTTGAGTACCTTGTCAGGGTGATTTGGTAAGTTTTAAGTTTAATCATTAGCTTCGCACTTTTAGGTTTGTGATATCCATGTGAGGTATGTTGATGTAAGGACGGGATCCCAACTTCTAGTGGGAGAATGGTCTCAAAGTCATAGAGTAGAGAAAAGGGTGTGGCCCTTGTAGGAGTATGAATGGTAGTTGTATAGGCCCAAAGTGTTGGATTTATCTATAGGTGCCAATCTCTCCTAGACTTATGAAATGTTCAATGTAAGATTTTCAACAATGTTTTGTTGAAGGCCTCAACTTGGTTGTTCCCTTGAAGATAATAGATAGAGGACCAATGATGCTTGATTCAAAATTTCTTCCACAGTTGTTTGAGGTTCTTGTTCGAAGGAATACCATAACAACAAATAATGCAATTTAGTATAAATAGGGTAACATGTTTTCATATAGTAGAAAATAATGGTACAACTTCAACCCATTTGGTGAAATACTCAGTTGTTGTAATGATGAACTTGTGACCACTAGATGAACTTGGATGAATTTTGCCTACCAAGTCAAAGGCCCATTGTTGAAATGGTCAATATATCACTGAGGGAATTAGCTCACATCCAGGAGCATTAATTAAGTTGTCATGAAGTTGACATTTCTAATAGGACTTGGCATAATGAACAACATCAACTTGCATGGTTGGCCAGTAATAAATTGCCCTAAGTAGTTTTTGAGCAAGTGTAAGACCATTTGAATGTGCCCCACAAATATTGTCATGGACTTCAGTGAGTGCCTTTTCAAACTCTTCTAGCTCTAATCGCCTAAGCAACATTCCATCTAGACTCTTCCTGTATAGCTCACCAAAGACCAAAGTGTAATGTGAAGCATTATGGAGGAGTTGGCATTTTTAGTTGTGCATGAGGGTTTTAGAAATAACCTAATCATGCAAGTAAGATAAGATAGTCGTGTAGCAGGAGGAATTGTGACCTACAACAGTGAAAATCACTTGGTTATCTAAGGAATCATAGGCCAGACGATCTAGTTCTTCCACTAGGAACTCAAATTGTGATTCATGTTCTTGTAGTTGAAGGATAGATGCTAGAGTGGCCATAGCATCAATAGCCTTGTTTTCTGCTCTAGGAATTTTTTGGAATGTCATAAAAGTGAAATAGTTTCTTAGAGCATCTATCAACTTCTTGTAAGCTATCAACTTATCATCCTTTGTTTTATATTCATTGTTTACTTGGTTTATAACAAGTTGAGAATCTTTGTAGATATGTAATTCAGTGATTCTCCATTCAAGCACCATTTTTATTCCATTTGTTAATGCCTCATATTCTACAATGTTGTTTGTGCAAGGGAATAAAAGTTTGTAGGATTTTGGGATCGTATAACCATGAGGGGAAATAAACAAGATAGTTGCTCCAGCCCCATTCTATGTATGAGAACCAGCAAAGAACATTTTCCAAATTCTCTCAGTGATGTACATAATTGAGGCATCTGGAAACTCAATTTACATGGGTGTTGTATCTTCTAGTGGAAAATAAGCCAATTGGTCAGCTATGGCCTACCCTTTGATGGCTTTACGATCAACATACTAAATGTCAAATTATGAAAGAATCATCATCCATTTAGCTAGATGACCAATAAGGGAAGCTTTGCTCAAAAAATATTTCAAAGGATCAATTTTAGCAATTAGGTGAACTTTATGTGCCAACAAGTAATGTTAGATTTTTTGAGAAGCAAAGACTACTACAAGGTTGTTTTTCTTAATACTGGTGTAGTTCATTTCATAAGCTACCAAAGTTTGACTAATGTAATATATAGCCTGTTCTTTACCAGAAAATGGGTTAATAATGCTCCTAGAGAAGAAGTTGTAGCTGAGACATACGAGATCAAAGGTTTTCCCAGAACGGGTGGCATCAAAACTAGAGGTTTGGTCAAGTACCCTTTGATTTGGTCTAGATTGCATTGACATTCATCATTCTAGATATGAGTAGAATCTTTATGCAAATTCCTATTAAAAGGTTGAGCTTTATCAGCAAGCTGAGAAATAAATCTTCTTATGGATTACAGACATTCTTCCAGACTTCTAAGTTGACTGACATTTCTTGGAGGAGGCATTTCCATGATAACTTGGACCTTTTTAGGATCAACCTCAATGCCTTTTACTAAAATAATAAAGCCTAGCAATTTTTTAGATGTAACACCAAAGGCACACTTTTTTGGGTTTAGCCTAAGTTGAAATTGTTCCATATAGTCCAATATTAGACTAAGGTCTTCAAGATGTGTGTTTCATTTTCTAGATTTAGGCAACGTGTCATCAACATAGTCTTCCATTTTTTTATGAATCGTATCATGGAAGATGGTGGTCATTGATCTTTGATAGGTACCACCAACATTTTTGAGCCCAAAGGGCATGACATTCCAACAGAAAGTACCCCAAGCACATGCAAAAGTTGTCTTCTCTTGATTAGTTGGAGCAATCTTAATTTGGTTATACCCAGAAAAGCCATCCATGAGAGAGTACATTTTCTAGCCTACCATAATTTCCACTGCCATGTCTATATTTGGTAGTAGAAAGTCATCTTTGGGACATTCTTTGTTTAGATCTCTAAAATTAGTACAAAATCAGATTGATTTATCATGTTTAGACATAGGTACAATGTTGGAAATCCATTCTGCAAAGTCAATAGCTCTGATAAAGTTTGCACTCAAGAGTTTTTCCAACTTTTCTTTGACCAATAGGGCTATATGTGGATGCATCTTTCTCAATTTTTGTTTAATAGGTTTTACACCAAGAGAGATAGATAAATGATGCATGATAAGATTTGTGTCAAGCCATAGCATATCTGAATACGTCCATGAAAAATTAATCTTCTTGTCTTGAAAGAATTTGTCAAAATTCTCCTTTTCCTCAGTTGATAGTGATTGAGCCACATGGATAATTTTAGGAGATTCCTTTGTCCCCAAGTTGATAGGTTGTGTAGGTTCAATGAGAATCGAAGATCTGTCCTAAAAATAGCTTGGCAGATTACCAAGTACCTCATCTATAGGTGCCTCAAGGAGGTTTTCACCATTAGATACGTCTTTGTTTTTAATTTTTTTAGGTTCAAATACTGCCGCGATGTGGTTTTTGCCATCTAACCACTTGTTTTTTCTTTTAATTATATGACTAAGGTACTTCATATCTGATTCTATCATGTTAATTGTGGGTTCACTGGTGGAAAATCTGATGAGTTCAATGGCATTTAGGTAACAAGAAATCTCATAATCATTTTGAAAAGATGGTATTTTAGGTATTTGATTTTGAATACCAATCTATGAGATCAGGGTAAATCGATGAGACTTTGTGATGTGGAAGCTTCAAGGTTGTTAATACGAAAAGAGTCATCTCTGGTGACCTATAAAGTTGAGCCTATAGTAAAGGTTACAAAAGATTCCAAATTAGGAATAGACCTAAAGGGACTAGCATGATATACTAAATCATGTTGCAAATCAAACTCGTCTAAACCTATACTAGACTCTTTGACTACATTTGGTTGGGTTGCACAAGCATGAATAACATCCATTCCTAGCTCACAAGATGCATCTGACAGGCTTTCCCATTCATACTTGTGAGAATCTATACTCCGATCTCTAGCACTTAAATGAGAAATATTTTGTCTAATGTGTCCTCTATTCATGTCTTCATGGTTGGATTCCTCTTGTTCCAGCTATTGAGAAGTAGAAGCTTCAACATCATTATTGATAGTGAGTATTTCTTCTCCCCAAAGGAGAGAAGTTATAGGCATAAATTCCTCATCTTGCAAAGTGGTAGTAACAAAGGGAGGATCATCATCCTTGGATTCACTATACATGGGTGTTCATTGATCAAATGTTGGTATGTCATCCTCTAACCCAAAACCTAGGCCAACTGTATCTTGAGTATCACGACCTTGAGTATGACTTAAAGGTTCAATTAGAGCTTTTTTGTTACCAGTTAAGGACACATGGCCCTGATAGCCCATTTTTACAAGAAATTTATATCTTTTGCCACATCATTTAGGAGAAATGGGAGTAGTGACTATGACTTCCCCCTCATCCTCCTTTTCCATATAGATTGCTTGTTCCTCTTTTTTTTCTTCTAGGGGAATTGATGATTGCACAAAGGTGCCAAAAAGAGTCATTGTAGAAGCACCAAGCTTCTTTTTGGTAGAAGGTTTCCCATAAGACCTAGGGGAAATAGGTAAAGTAGCAATAGAGTCTAGAGTGTATTCACCCATACCAAGGCTCATCATTTTCAATTTCTATTCACACTCTATAAAGGACGATGTCAACTCATGAGAAGAGTGATTATGTGGAACCAATGTTTCCATTGTAGATAATGTGTTGATAGACATGGATTTGTCACTGAGGAGAACTATCTCAGTACCATTAAAAGGGAATTTGATGCACTGATGGTATGTAGAAGGTACCACTTGCATGTCATGAATCCATGGTCATTCCAACAACAAATTGTATGCAAGTGGTATGTCTAGGACTTGGAAAATGACATCCTTATCAACTATACCAACTCTGATTGGAAGCACAATGAGACCTTTGGAAGTTCTTTCAACCTCATCATAGGCTTTTATAGTGATCTTGTGCCTAGGGTCAATAGCAAATTCATACATGCTCAACTATTGGATCACATTGAAGGAAATGATATTCAACCCTACACCATTGTCTATCAAGACTTGACAGACACAAGTAGTGAAAATTTGGACTTCAACATGGAGAGCAAGGTTGTGGGGATGACTAAGGGCTCATTCATCTTCTTTAGAAAAAGTTAGGTAATGAGGTGAAGAGATATGGTTCACCATAGCTTGGAATCATTCTGCATCAATATCTTTGGGAATATTGGCAGAACGTAAAACTTTTTCAAGGATATCCTTGTGCAAAGGGGATAATTCTAACAACTCAAAAATGGAAATTTGAGTTGATGTCTATTACAGTTGGCTGATAATGTCATAGTTGGAGATCCTAGAAGTGGTTGGTTGCTTAGAAGATGAAGCATTCTTAGGGTCATAAGCAACTTTTAGGACAACTTTGGATTGCCCCATAGTGATGACATTAAGTAGTTCACTATGTGAAGAGGGATATTTGGCCACTCAGAGTATCACCTTAGGTCTAATGTCATTATGGTGTTGGGGAACATTTCTCTTTTTTAATACAACTTTGGGTCTTTCATCCTTAGGTCAGTTTTCATCATTAGAACTTGCCATGCATAAATACTCAATGGGCTTAAGCATGCATATAACGTTGTCTATGTTAGCATAGACATAGATGATCTTGGCATCATGATTCTTCTTAGTAGCTTTGGAGGTTTCACCTTTCTTGTATTCTGGAAAGAATTGTATAAAAGATTTGTGGTTAGAATTTTTAACGAGGCCATCTATGACAACTTTACCAGCCTCAATGAGATCTTGAATTATGTCTTTGAGCTTGAAACAATTTTGAATGTTGTAACCCTTGCTTCAGTGATAACTAAAAATGTGATCCTTTCTCCACCAAGGAGGTCTAATGGGTGGGTCATAGGGATGGGAAATATTTTGTAAAGTAACCAACTTGTTTGCAATTAAGGTTTTTAAGACCATTTCATAAGGCTCAACCATTGGTGTATAAACACGTCATTTTTTGGTAAATGTAGAGCTCTTTTCAAATGTTTGTGGTTTTGAACCTTCTTCTTTTTTTGTATCATAGAAAGCATTAGAAAGGTTAAACGCAAGTTCCTTGGTCTTAGGAGCATTCACTACCCTATTATTGACAACATATTTGTTTTTATTCCAAAATTTCCATTTGTCTTTGTCATTTCCATTTTTATTGTTTTCTTTGTTCACAACAGTATCACCCTTCTTGATAGCAATATCCTCAATGCGATATGAACTTTTAACCATTGCATTAAAGGATGTGAACAACTATTTTATTAGGTTAAAGTATAGCTCAAGTACAAGTGTGTTGACAAAAAATGTCAATTTTCTTAGCTTCAAGAACTTTTCGAGGGTATCTAGAGTATAGGGATCTCCATCGTTGAAGGTATGTTACAAAGAGTTCTCCCTATTTTTTCTTAATTTGGCAAAAGTCCAACACAATTGCAGGATGTTGAATGTTGTAAGAGTATTGTTGGATAAAGCGTTGTGCAAGCTTGTCAAATGTTTTGAGAGGGGGAGTCAATTTTTTGAACCATTCCATAGCTTGCCCTATTAAATTTCTAGGAAACAAATGCATAAGATAGGAGTCTTCATGCATGAAATCCATACTAATAGCCTAGAAATGTCTCACATGATCATGAGGATCACCATTTCTATTGTATTTTTCATACTTAGGAACCTCTATATCCTTAGGAAATGGGGGCATGTAAAAACTCCTATCAAATGGAAGAGCACATATTTATTCAATAAATAAAGTTTTAGGTGGCTTTTTGGAAATTTGCAATCATGCCAGTTGTTTCCTTAGTTCTTGCATTTCTTCTCTCAAGATTTCAGCCTCAGTAGGCTCTCACTTTTCGATTATTTGTTGCACATCAAAATCTTGGGGGAGCTTCCATCCTTTTGTCGCCATATACTAGAAGTATTGATCCCCATTTTACTCTAAAGCTTTTAGCATTAGTCTTTGAGTGAGCTCATCTTGTTGAAATTTTATAATGTCCTCACTAGTGACCTCCTCATCACTGTTGTGATGTGATTGTAATTGTCTAGGTGGTGAAGGCTATGCCCTCGCATTGACTCTAGAAGTCCTTGGAGGTGAGTGATTTCCATGATTGCCACCGATAGGAATATGTTCAAAAGGATTGCGATAATACTCTCTTCTAATTTCCTCATTGTGTGTATGGTGGTTAGCTTCAACTTGTTGATCCCCTCTTTCCCTAGCACAAATAATTTCCAAAAGTCTTTCATTTTCATGTGCTTGCTCTTCTAAGTGGTGTTTAATTTTGTTAGGATGCATGTTGGTCAAAGTGTTTTCACCAGTGGTTGTGTCAAAGGGTGTTCCAAATGGGTTCTCAAAACTATAAAGTGGATTGTGCCAAATGTTGGTCATCTGCATTTGACTAGAATTGAGGTCTTCTACACAAGGTGGCCTGCAAGAATGCCTAGGTGGAGTCTCTAATTGTGTGAAAAGGAAAGGGGAATGACTACCGTTACCAACTTAGAACTTGGTTGTGACTAGCATGTAAGGATGTTTCTTTGCTTAATAGGATGAGAGAAGTGTTTCAGATTTGAAGCTCTTACAATCAAGAATAATCACTTGTCAAGATAGAATAGATGGCTTGTCAAAGGTGCTCAATAATTTACAACACTCACTGACTCAAGCTGAGAAAGCAAGCAAGAAGCTCAATAGAGAATAGCTATGACAAGTAATCATTAATAACATTTCAAGACTTACATCTAACAGACTAAACCCATCTTTTCAACTTTGGGCAACACCTAACATACAGATGTGTAACTAGTACCAAGAAGGACTCAAGTGAGAAGACCCTAGATTAGATAAAGCATAACACAAACCCTATTTTGGAAGCAAAATGTTCCAGGCAATATTCTTTCAAAAACAAGGCAATAGTAGGACAACACAATATATTGTGTGACACAATTTGAACTAAATGGGTGACACTTCCCCTTTGGGTGACAATCTGCACAAGGCAGGATGACAAAATTTTATATAGCAGGGTGATAGACCTTATAATAGTAGGGTGACACAATTTGTAAAAATAATTGACGCGTGATATTTCTCCAGAGAATGTTTGATAAAGTGCAAATTTTGTGTAAAAAGACAAGTTTTAACTCCAATTTCATTGTGTTTTGGTTTGACAGTTAGCTAGTTTTAGGACCAAACATTTTGAGGTTTCAATTTGTGTTGAGTAACAATAAGGTTTACAAATAGTGGGGGTTTTTAACATGTCTCAAACAATTGAACAAGAGTAAAAACAACCTTCCCAATATGCATTTGTGATATCAGAACAACCTTTCTACCAATTTTATCGAGATGTTTGATTTGTTCAAACATTTACATAGGTCAACACATTCAAAAACATTAGCCAAGCAATCTATCTTAGAGTCACGGTTCATCACTCAACAACTTGGCCCATGCTTGATGCTCCTTCGCCTCACAGCAAGTGGTTTCCCACAAGAGATATTGGCTTTGTCATGGAAGTTTCATAAGCACAACCAAGGGAATATAGATGGTGAGTGTAAAATCTTGAGGTGATCCGAGTAGTCCACTAGGATTGATCCTTGCACTAAGAAGTTGAGTGACAAAATAGGGTAGCTACTAACTTAGGGTGTTTATAAAGGGCTTATGTTCATAATGTTCCTCTCACACCCAAATAAGGGACACCTCACCTTGCAGTGGGTAACAGACCTCGTAGTCACAAGCGCACTTTAAGCATTCTTGCCTAGTGATCTCCTCATGGTCAAAATCCCATAAGTGATCACATTAAGCAAAGACAAACACTATGTCTACCAAGGTTGTGTCCTTGGTAGCCTTGAGTTTATAGTGGGTTGGAGGAGCCGGGTATTAGCTTGTCCCCACTTGGGTCGTTCCTCTTAGGTTGTCCAAGAGTAGACCCTCTAAAGGATTCTAACTACTACAGA
>JAPHAW010000013.1:710000-1170000 GCA_028749045.1 Cupressus sempervirens | reverse complement strand
TAAAATAATTGTAATAACCTAACAGATCACTTAAAATTAGTTTATGGTATATTTTAAAAGATATGCAAAAACAATTGCATGTTATTTTGAGAAAAAATATTTTTAATGAAAAAATGTGTTTATCCATAAAAGAAAACATGTTTTAAATCCCTCACTTCCATTTATCAATGGGAAATTATTTAAAAGTTTAATTATTATTAATTTAATTTTTATTTAAAATAAAATAATGTAATAAATTTATTTTAAATAGACTAAGAAATAATATTTATTTTATATTTAAGTGATTATCATCTCAAAAAATTAAGTAGGAAAAAACTCTATTATCAAAAATTTCAAAAATAATAAAACCAACTAATTTAGAAATTTATTATTCATACTCTTGTTTATAAAAATCTTTTAAAATATTATCTTAGTCTTTTGATTAAAATTTGACATTTAAAACTCTTGTTTCTAAAAATATTTATCTAAGTTATTATTTTAGTCTTTTGTTTAAAGATTAGCATTTTAAAAATTTGCATGGAAACCATGATTCTTACTCTTGTTTCTAAAAATCTTTAGTCTTTAAATATTGTTTTAGCCTTTTCTTTATTTTAGTCTTTTCTTTAAAGAATGACATTTAACAAATTTGCATGGAAACCAATCTCATAGAACATTATAACGAATTCATTATTTTATACCATATTAATCTAAAATAAAACCAATTTCATGTATGCAAAATGATTTTTTAATTTGTTTGATCGATAAACAGTCAAAGCCTTGATTATATTAATTAAAATAAATAACATACAACATAATGTCTTCGTTCAAATGAACACTAGTAGGAAAGAACAGAGAAGAAAACCTCCAGTCTTGCCTAGGACCATGGTCCTTTATTATTACAACATGAAAGGGGCATATCCCACTAGAAATATTACATAATTGTTATTGTTACAACAAAATAGATAAAATCCATGATATCACTACATCTATTTCCTCGTATGTCATATGACGAACTATTGCCTGAGGACCATACCAACCGATATTGTATGCTCCATTCATGGCTGAGTGTTATATACATAGATTCCTTACAGGTTTGATCAACCAGAATGGTTAGTAGTAATGTATTCAATAGCTTCATGCTTAGACAAACAATCAAATGACCTAGGATTGATCAAATAGATTGTTTCTTCTTTATCCATCCAAATTTACTCATAATCATCCCCCTCATTCATTTCAAGAAGCTTTATCATTTCCTACTTAATAGATTTATAAAGCATATTGTCAATATAAATCAACATTGACATATGTGGAAAATTCAAACCTTGTATGATTAAGTCAATACATTAAACCATTATTAAAATCAAAACTAACAAAATCCTTACAAAGACAACAAAGATCTTCTAATATTCTTCTTAATACATATAACTCTACTACCAATCAAAAAAAAATTTAAACAAACAACTCTATACTTAAAGAGAGCCATATGCTGCTAACATCCTCCATTGAAACTAAAAAGCCTAACGTCAAATTTTGCAAACAGTAGTTCTATAAGGCCCATCTAAGCATGCTGAAAAAAAGATTAGAAGCAATAGACTAACTTGAATGGAAAATCTGTAGGAGATTACAGTTACCAAATCAATCAAAGTATTACCCTTACATGCTTAAGAGAGAAGCCAGACTTGACACTCTAAAACTCGTGAAAATCAATCACTTTGCAAAAACTAAAATGAGCCTACATAACTGATTCATTTGGAAACAAAGTTCCTTGCTACGCCACCCATGGAAGTTAAGATAATAATTCAAATAATTTAACTAATCTCCTATAAAACCAAGTGATGCCAATCATAAATTTCTAAGTGTCTTCCCATACTACATTCAGAAAGAACCAGATCTCATAAAGACCATAAAATTAACTAAAAAATGTAAAAACCTTGCCATGTATCAGTAATTTGAGGATGCCACAATTACTAATAACATCCACTTTATATATTAGGATTAGAGTTATCTACATAATTGCAGAATCTTCTATATAGCATAAGTCCACTACTCTGTCCCCCCTCTTTTTACAATATGAAGATCATGCTATAAAATACTTCTACTGAATCAAAATCCCTAATGGGTAGGTAGAAACCCAATGAAAACTATATGAGCTACTTACCATACTAAAAGGTACACCCAATATAATAACAGGATACCATCAAAATTCATTTATGGAGAAAAATCATAAGGCCAGCATTCGACCAACATCACAGTACATAATCAACAGATTGACTCACACGAAAACCATAGTTGTCTTACTATAAACCAAACACACCTTATTTCTTCCTAAACACCATAATGACTTCTGCAACGTCATTAGGGTTTTCTGACTTGAAATGGTGGGGAAATTCAAAGGTTGACTTCTCCCTGCTAGACTTCTCAATATTGGGAGTACAAAATTCCAATGCCTCCAAGTTACCAAATCCAACCCCCAGGTGAATGTATGCATTAAACAAACCAAGATAGTTGTTGAGCTAGTCAATTTCATTATCCATCCTATTTTTTCTCCACCTAAGAAGGAATTGAAAGCAAGATTCCATTTTTGGTCATACCTCATTGAAGGCTACTTGGTCCCTTACTACCAATGCAGGCCGCCTTAGTATATTTGCCATGATAAGGCTCCCTAGTGGGTGGTTCATGTACATTTCAGGAAGGGGCATCATTAGCATCTCGTCCAAGCTCATAACTGCTTTTATAAAGCCATGGCACCAAATGGGATCAAAGATATTCAAACAAAGTTTCACTATTTCCCATTTGTTTATCTCGACTCTCGTCATACACCCAATGAAGATCTTGATGATGTTTCTATTCATCCTCCATGTAAAATCATATTTGAAGAAACCCTCTCCTATTGCCCTACTAACTACAATATGTGTCACCCTATCAACCGGCCTTAGCACCTTGTTCCATCTTTTTGGTTTAATATTGCCTCAAAATGCCATGGTGTGGACTTATGAGGTATGGAAGACACATATGAATGTATCCATCTTATGACAACAACATACATAGTGAAAAAGATAGAGCAAAGTCAAAACAAAAGAACAAAACAAAATTCCCTCAAAGCCTCTAGAAACACCTTGATACTTCCTCCAATGTATTCATGACTTGACATCACTCAAATGCAATCATACCATAGACCGCCATTCAAAAGGGGTCATAACACCTAGAGTAATAAAAAGACCAATCTTATATTATTAATGATGAAGAGTTGATCTAAAAGTTAAACATAACATGCACTATATAACCAGGATTGGATTAAGAGATCCCACTGTATATGATAAGTGAATATATCTAAGGGCTTCACAACTTAACTTGTAATTGCTAACCTAACAAAATACCATTGCTGGTGGCTATTTATGCTCACTATATTGTGTTATACTTCCTTTTGTTGCATTTGTTATTGGATTGACTCAATACTACTAACTATCTGTTCTAAAAATTCCATTATTTTAAAAGGGTCAAACTTAAAGAATGGAAACTAAAATAAAAATAAAAACTATAATTGGAGATGTTTATACCATATCTCTAAAAACCAAGGAGTTAACACCATTAGCTCCCTCATTTGCTAAATATTCTACCTTCTGATTGCCTTCTTGATAAATGTGACATATTTGAATCTCTGCAAACCAATCTAGGAGCCCAAGAACTTCTTCTAACTTAGAGTTAAGGATCCAGTTGGGGGTTGCTCATTTCCTTATCGCATTTAAGAATATTTGTGAGTCACCTTCAATGACTATATTTGAAATCCTATCTTTTGACATAGTTGCAGACCTTTTTCTAATGCTTTGGTAGAAGTAGGATGAATAGACATGGATTTTTTGGCAATCCATTTACCTGTATCATCATTAATGATACAACCAATACCTGCTATTCCTGGGTTGCCTCTAGCTGCCCCATCAAAATTAAGTTTTACCCTTGGGGCCATTTACATGTTTCCCTTGCCTCCTTGCTTTTCTTAAAATAGACAAGTGGAGTGTTAATCAGATTTGGCCAATTCTTCTTCACGTAACCATCCCAAATAGAAAAGGAGCCTTCTTCTTTTCTGGACTTTCTAAGATGGGAGTTAGTTATTTCAACTATGTTAGCTTCTATTTTTAGTATTAACTCTTTTGGCTTTAACTCTGAATCACACAAAATTCTTCTATTCATTTCTTTCCAAACTTCCCATACCAAAATAGAAGGACTAATATTCCAAAGTTTAATGTAAATGCCTTTACATAGGCTGGAAGGCCAACCCTTGAGGAGATCAATAAATGATTTAGGCAATGGTGTAGACTAGCCTAACATATGTCTGAGCCATTCCCAACATGATTGGGAAAATTGACAGTTGTATAATAGGTGATCAAAATCCTCACTGTTTAGCTTACATAAAACACACCTAGAAGGGACTCCAAAGCCTAATTTACAGAATCTATCTACCGTCAGAATCCTATTTTGGATTTCCAGCCATAAAAAAATTCTCACCTTTAGCAAACAAGTAGGTTCCCAGTAGAGTTTAAGTGGAATTTCCACTTCATCCCATCTTTGTGAGTGTATCCATTTTTCATGTTATAGTGGCTATTATTCAAAGCCGCCCAAATAAGCTTATCATTTCTCTCAAGTTGTTTAACTTTCCTAACTTGTATAATCTCTTCATAAGCCTTAACTACAGTTGGGTCCAATTATATGTCCTCCAAAGGTTTCCATATCCATCTTGAAGATCCTTCCTTAATTATCTTTGTCTTGTAATTACTGATTTTGCTGCCCCTCAGATTGACTAATTTTTCTTTGAGTTCCACGAGGATGAGATTATTGTCTAATGGAGGGTGTCGATCCCAAGAGTCCTCCCAAAATAGGGCCTCATCACTCTTATTAACATCCCAAGTTAGATATTTGCTGATGAGATATTAACACTTAATCATAAATTTCTAGCTCTCTGACCCTTTAGGTAGGGTCTTCATTCTAAATATTGATAGGGGATCATCAGCATTAAGATACTTGTTATACATAATCTTTTCCCACTTACATTCTTTCTCCTCATAGAGGCGCCAAATTAATTTAGCCCCTAATGCTTCATTTTGCCATTGCAAATTCTTAATCCCTAATCCTCCCATCTCCTTAGGTTTGCAAATATTATCCCATTTAATAAGAGCCAATTTTTTGTGTTCCTCACAATCATTCCAAAGAAAATTTATGAGTTTAGCCTCAAATTTATGTAGAAGATGTGAGGATAAAGGTAAACAGGAAAGAGGGTAAGTCGAGATGGTTGAGAAAACAAAGCTTATCTTAATGCTCTTACTAGCTTTTGAGAGCCATTTGTCTTTCCAACAACCAATCCTAGCATCCATTTTTTCCAAAGTACTCTCCCATACCTTACTGGATTTTACGCCTTTCTCTAACTCAATGCCTAGGTACTTACATGGGAACAAACCTTTTTTGTAACCCATGATGTGGTAAATCTGATTTTCTATTTTTGGATCCATGTTTAGAAAGTAAATCTCAAATTTCAACTCAGTAACTTTCTATCTGGATGCTTTCATGTAACGCTCTATGATGGATTTTAACTCACGTGCCTCTTTTACAGAGTTATTGCCAAGAAAAATCGTATCATCTACATATTGTTGAAGGGTGATATTAGAAATATCCCTAGTGACAGTAATGCCTCTAATCTGCTGATTATTATAGGCCTTAATGAGTGCTCTCCCGAAGGCTTTAGCCATAATTATGTAGAAGGAAGGAGATAAAGAATCTCCTTGTCTAATCCCTCTCGAGGTTTCGAAAAAACCTTTCGAGGACCCATTAATAAGAACTAAAAATTTAATAGATGATATGCATTTAAAAATAAGGTTGATCCATTGATTAGAGAAACTGAAAGCTTCTAGGGTCTTATAGAGAAATCACCAATCAACCTTATCATAGGATTTTTGGATGTCAAGCTTTATCAACATGCATGCCTCTTTATTCTTGAAAGTAGAGTGAGTAGTTTCTTGGATGATGAGGATGCCATCAAGAATATATCTACCCAGGACAAAGTTTGTTTGTTCCTCAGATATGATTTTCAAGAGGATACTCTTTATTCTATTAGCTAGTATCTTGGAATTTTTTTTGTAAATAGTATTACACAACGCAATCGGTCTGAAATCTAGACCAATGATATCCCAACATTTCTAGAAAAAGAAGGCCTAAAAACCATCTAGACTTGGAGATTTATCTGGATTCATATGAAATACCACCAATCTAACTTCTTCCAATGTGATAGGTTTATTTAAAACTTTGTTATCTTCAACTGTGACAATTTTGGGGATAATTTTGAGTAGATTAGATTGAGCTTCTCTATTTGACCCTTCAAAATTATTTAAAGTTTTATGGAAATGATCCACAAAAGTTTCTGCAATTTTGTTCGAATCTTCAGTTGAGATACCCAAATGGTTTTTAATGCTACATATTTTACTCTTAGCTCTATTATAGAGGGTAGAGTTGTGAAAAAAAATTGTGTTTTGATCCCCCTCATCTAACCATCTCTCCCGAGATTTTTGCCTCCAAAAAATTTCTTCTTTGGATAAAATGTCCTCTTGTTTGGCGAGTAATTCTTTTTCTAATAAGTAGTTATCATTATTCATGTCATTCTTAATTACTTTAGAATTTAATCCCTTTAACCTTCCTTCAATATCAATTTTCTCTTTAAAAATGTTATTAAAGTGTTCTTTATTCCATTTAAAAATCTTCTCCTTAAGCATCTTCATTTTGGAAACAAAAATAAACATCTTAGATCCTTCAAAATTACCTTGCGACCACCATTCTTTAATATTTCATAAAAAGCTATGATCTAAAAACCACATTTTTTCACATTTAAACGGGTTCCTTGCAGGTTTATGTGGCTCGGAGAATTCAATTCTAATTGGGAAATGGTCTACCCCTGCAATTGGCAAAATGGAAGCTTGGACATTCAAATTATCTACATTTAAATCTCCTTTAATGAAGAACCTATCTAATTTCTCAGCAATATAAGCAAAATCCTTCCGTCTATTATTCCATGTAAAACTCCCATTAGTGAGTGGAATATCAATCAACTTGTGGGAGTCACACCATATTTTGAATTCTTTAGATGCTTGTGTGATTTGTTGAACTCCACCTACTTTTTCATTTAAGGCTAGAATAGTATTAAAATCTCCACCTAGTAAGATCAGACTATTCTTATATTTGTTTATAAATAAACTGATTTCTTCCCAAATTATTTTTTTCTCTAAATTACTTATTGGACTGTAAATATTAATTAAAATAAACTTGAGATTAGATTTTAGACTCTGGACTATACCACTAATCCAGTTATTATTTCTATTTAAAATATTTAATGTTACTTTCCTAGGATTCCAAATGAATCCTAATCCCCCTGATGCACCTAAAGACTCTTGGAGAGAGATACTCCAAAAACCTAACTTCTTTCATAATTTAATTCCTTTTAGATTATTTAATTTTGTTTCCTGTAATAAAATTATTTCGGATTCAAATAATTTTAGGTTTTGCTTGAGTAGTCTTTTCTTGCTAGGGGCATTCAAACCCCTAACATTCCATGTTGTGATCTTCATGAATCCTTCGGAAGGCACTTCCCCTTCCCGTTGTTAAATATTTGATCTATCTTTTGTTGTTCTCTATTCTGACCATCTGCTTCCCTGAGTTCGTTCAAATATTTTCTTTCTCTTTTACCTTTAACTTTGTCACACGTAGGTGAGTTTAAACCTTCCTAATTCATTTGAATACCAAACTGCTCCATGTTTTTTCTGCATTTTGAGCAACAGTCAGCTTGTTGCTGTCTTTCCTTTCTATATCCTCGTTTTCCAATTCTCTTAACATTTGATTTATTAGGCTTGATTGCTTTCCCATCTTTGGATCTGAACCTTTTTTGTTGTCCTTACCCATAACCTTATCCCTTTGCTTTGTATATGTTCCATTTTCACTTCTCTAAGATTGACAATTTATTAATTTATTTAATTCAATTTTGTAGAAATCTTATTTATAAGTAGTTGTATGTATAATGGTTTCAAATATTTAGTTTTTTTTTTTTTTAAATCAGTATATCATTTGTTTCAAATATTTATTTAACACTAGCAGTTGCATGCTTTTGTGCTTGCAATAATAAGTCGATAGGTGCTCGATAATAAAATAATTATTTAAAATATAATATTATGTGAATAGATTAGATTATTAATAATTTTCAATTTAAATAACATAATGTTTAGTAAATTTTTTTAAATAGATTAATAAATGTTATTTATTTAATTTTACTTTATCAAAAATATATATATAAAATCATTAAAAAACTTCATCAAAAAGTCTATTATGAAAAATTAATAAGAGAAATACCAAAAAATAATATGAAAAAATAATGACATCTCTAACAAATATTCTATTGATTAAATAAATTATAAAAACTAAAAAATAATATTTAAAGAAAAAACTAAACAAATATAAAAATAATTTAAAAACTAAAACCTAAACCAATTTAAAAAATCAAAAGTTAAATAAATAGAGATCACAACATGAGCTAATGTCGAGATCACAAATTGGGGATACTTTGATGTATTTTTTATTTTTTATTAAACTAATATAATCAAAGGCTTCGGCTGTTTACTAATAATAAATAAATAAAAAATGTCAAGATCACAAGTAATTATTTTTTAAATAAATAGGAAAGAAAAAAAAAGCTAAAAGTTGAGATTTAAAATATAATCTTATGTTAACAAATTAGATTATTAATAATTTTCAATTTAAATAACATAATATTTACTTAAATATTTTAAATAGATTAATAAATATTATTTATTTAAATTCATTTTATCAAATAAAAATAATAATCATTTAAAAAACTCAATCAAACAATCTATTATGAAAAATTAATAAGAGAAAAATAATATAAAATATAACATCTCTAACAAATATAAATTTTATTGACTAAATAAATTGTAGAAGCTAGGAAAAATATTTAAAGAAAAAACTAAACTAACATAAAAAAAAATTAATTTAAATAATTTAAAAACTAAAACTTAAATATAAAAATAATAATTAAGAGTGGATAATTTAAATAATTTAAAAACTAAAACTTAAATATAAAAATAATAATTAAGAGTGGAGTTAGATAAAAATTGCCCTGTAAATAATTAAAGGGAAGAATTTATAATTTTCCAGCCAAATTGACAACTTTTCCAGCCAGCTGACACGACCAACAGACAATTTTTTTATCAAAAAATCAAATTTTGGGAATAAAATTCTCAGAAATAGCCTATCGGCTAAACTAAAGCTACTTTATTATTTGGATATTTCTCATTGTAATAATATGATATCAATATTAGTAAAATAACAATAATGTTGACATATAGAATTTTCCAACCATTAAAGACTTCTATTACAAAATCTAATAGAATACATTATTGCATTCTTGAATTAAAATTTTACATCTATTTTATACATGCTTATTAGTTCCTGCCGTAGGCAGGTAACTATAGCATCCAAGAGATGCCGCTTTTTTCTCTTTATCTTGATTGAGGGAGCCGATCAAATAATAGAATTTTGTGGTTGAACTTTTTTTATATAATGTTTGTAGTTGGAACATTTAATTTTTTATTGTTTATGTACTATATTTATTTTCCTTTACTTATAAGCTTCTCAATGAATAGACAGTGTTTCAGAATGATTTTTTTTTATTTTTTATTTTTTTAGATTTTATGGTCAAAAGTTTCACAATACCTTTCAAAATCAAAAGCTTCACCAATTGGATTCACTTTCTTCTTCTACACCATGCCCTTAGGCTCAAGCTCTGGAACTCTAAGAGTTGGGGGCCTACTTGACGTTGAGCTCCTTCCCATAACATCTTTCTCGACGACATTACTAGTCTTTTCTGTACCACTACCTCCAGCCTCCATTTTCTCGTTCTCAATTACCTTATCTTTGGAAAGCAACCCCTCTTTCTGCTTCTCTGTAAGAACTTGTTCCAGTGTTCGGGCGCCTACAAACGGGTCACTTCTAGCCCTATCCAACCCGAGTTTCTGCACTAACTCTGCCACTCTAGTCTCCTCGGGCGCAAGAAGAGTAGAAAATTCCACACTCTGCTTTCTGTCTTGTGGTAGAATATCATGGTGCTCATTGCTTGAAGTGACAGTTGTGGCTCTTTTCACAAAGCCTCAATCATCCAGCTGATCGACACAGGATGGCAGAACAAGCACCAGCTCCTGCTTTCTGTCAAAGTCCTAAGACCTGGGATCAAACCCTGCCCCAGTCCTTCCACTAAAAGCCTGATTAGTGACCCTATTTATGTTAGAAAATAGAAAAACCCTAGCATCTAGGAGGGCCCGGGATCGAACCCTGGCCCCGGACCCAACATACTACCTTGTTGGAAACTTAGAATCGCTCAATGTTGGGTTATTTTTTCTCCTCGATTTACCAGCTGCTACAGCAGCTTCTGCTTCAACTTTTTGTTTTTTTCGCAAGGCTTCTACTTCTGCTTGCTATTTTTTCTGTTCTGCTTCTTCACGCTTGGCTTCCTCAACCCACGCTCCAGCCCCTCCCAAAGCTCTCGCCATTTTCGTTTCCTTGAGCTAAGAAAGATAAGAGGAGCGCAAAGATCTAAGTCAGAGTCCCATGATTTTCTGCCATAGATATCTGTGTCTTGGTGTTTTGAAATTCTACTTTCATTTAGGTTGTGAATCTCTTGCTTGTAGGGTTCTTTTATGCTTGAATTGAGGTTTAATAAGTACTTTTAATAATTGTTTGTTGGTCCCATGTTTGTTGACAATGCTAGTTGAATTGTTTTCATGTTAGCTAGTAATGTAACCTAGTTATCTTTAGGGTAGATAGCACGCATTATTAGTCAAGTTACTATGATGCTATGATTGGCAACTAGGATGAACTCACATTCATACAGTCAAGCATTCTAAAGCATAACATAAAGCTATTTTTGGTACATTTATTTGCTCTATTCTTAAATGGGGATGTTGACTATGTCAATCAAAACGTGAGTGAGCTAACATCAACATTGCACACAAGGTGTTGAAGAATAGGCTTTGACACTTCAAGTCTTTCGGATACCTTTTAGCCCAAGTAGATCTAGATCTAAATAGTCTCTTAGTCTAGATAGATGTACAAATCTTGCATTTTGTTTTCTTTAAGTTTACGATTATTCTTCTAGCCTCAAAATTTGTGACCATTTCTAGGTTTTAATTTTGAAACTGTTTAATCGAGCTCTATTCAGTAATCCATTATACAAATGATTTATTGATGTTGAAGATATTACAGTGGTTCTTTGATGGTGATGATGATCTTTCCTTGATTTATAATTTATATATCTAAAATTATGTAGGGCTATAAGATTGCAAGACTGGCACTAGTGTTCTTCATTTGCTTTGCTATCATTTTTTGAGGCCATGAGATTTGAAGGCTTTATAGCTATTGATTTGCAATGATTCAGGATTTGTGTTCTATGATTTTAGAATTTGAAGGTTTTCCAAGGCTTGATATGGAATACAGTCATTGTCAAATTGAAAAATAAAGGCTATTTTTTGATAGATCCTATAGCTTTTTATATTGCCTTGTTATGTGAGTGGGATTGGTATGTCAGGGTTTGTATATGTGTGTTGCTCAATGAATTTTGACAAGATCTGCTTGGTGTGTGTTTCATTTTTTCTCTATATTTGTGTGTTGATGATCTGTAGCAAGATATGGTCTGTTCTCAATTAGGATATTCAGAAATTTTTATTATCAAATTAGATTAGTGCAAGTCATGATTTGCAATAAAACCTAGGATTTCAGACAAATGTGAGGTACACATTAAGGCTTAAGTAATTTGGGGTACAGATGCACTAGACGTTTTCATCCAATTCCAATTCTCGATTTTTGCTAGTTGGCATTTGAGTAGATAGAAAAGTAGGTCATGGTTTTTGAGATAGGTTTTCGCTAGTCAACAATTGGTTAGACAAAAAGTAGGTCCTTGATTTTAGAGGGGGGGAAATAAGAACATGAATTTATAGAAGCAAATTGGCTAATTTTAAAACTGTGTTTAATGTATGAAGTGGTATTATAAACTTAAGAAATTCCTCTGATTCAGTATATCTCTCTTATCTGTCCAATTTATTTTGAACATTTAGCAAACATAGTATTGAATTGAGTGGCATGGTAGTAGGGTTTTAACTCTTGGTTTATAGTGACTAAAAGTAAAACACTCTGAATCAATCATTTCTATTATGGCGCAATTAGTTGTAGGTATGAAGTAGAATTACCATTCTTCCTCTCTCTTAATTCTTTTCTCCGACAAATCCCATATCTTCAATGATCGATGTGTATTTGGATCTTTTAATTTATTTCATCTAACGTGCTTATAAATTTCTTATCTATAATTTTAAAATTGCTAAGAGATAGTAGAAAATATTTTTTTATCATAAAAATAAGTTGTGAAGAAAAAAAAGAACCTTAAAATGAGTAGCATTTGCTTATTGAAATAACTATAAGATACTTGGTAATATTTACATTGATAATCCTAATCAAAGATCTTTGCTTATGCTTCCTTTAGGATTGCCCTGTTTCAAGCCAATTTAAGCCTCCTCCTTAGAAAGACTACAGAAGGAGTCATAGTCTTTGTTTTGGCGTTAAGGACATTATTAAAATATTTCATCCAATTATTCATCAGACAACAATGCAAATTTAGGCACAATTTTATTTTGAGTTTATAACACAATTTTATCTTAAAATTTAGGGTATGCCCTAAAGTTGGCAAGGGAGAAAGATAAATGTCTAATTAGGAGTTTATGGAGACACTTTTATAAGATGATAGAGAGGGTGTAGGTTTTAATAAGGTTTTTTTTTTCTAATTATTTTTTTAAGGAAGGATTTAGGTTTGTATCATAATTGATTTGGAAAGAAGATTTAGGTTTTGTATAAAATTGACTTTGAAAAAATGTTTAAATTTTGTTTATTTGTATGAAAAAGATTTAGCTTTTTTATATCTTTTTAAAAATGATTTAAATTAGTTTTATTTATATGTTCATATAAAGAATTTAGGTTTTATATTATGAATTGGTTCTGAAAAATATTTCAATTTTGCTTATTTATTTTTAAAAAGATTTAGGAATTGGTGTTGTTTATATTTTCTTTAAAAGATTTAAAATTTGATTTATGTACTGATTTTTTAAAAAGATGTAAGTTATGTTCTTATTGTAATAGTTATGTTCTTATAATTTTTTAAAATAGTTAACTTAAAGAGTATTCACGATTTTTCCATCTTTCTTTTTTAGAAGTCTTTTTAAATTGGAATGTGTGTCAGTTTTAATTATCTGTGTAAATGCAACAATGTTTTTAAATTTTCATGGACCGTTCATTTTACAAATATGGTATTTAATCAAAATTTTCTACAAATGAATTTCTCTAAACCAATGGTATCAGCAAAAACTAGTTACAAATATATTAATCTCATTTTTTTAAAAAAAAGTTTGTCATCATTGTTTGTTAAATTATTATTGAAAAAATGTAAATGTGAAAATTGTTTCTTTCTTGTGCCATGTTAAATATGCAGATGTCATCAAATTGTGGGCCTATGAGGATACCAAACATCATAGTATTGCATTATTTGTAACATAAATGTATTAGTAGTTGTTGAGACATTATATTATTCTATTTAAAATGTCATAGAAGCCAACATTGTGAAGAAGCTTGTCAGTTAGACTTTTTTATGTGCCTTACATTGTTCCACATTAGTTTTCTTTGTTGTTTACATGAAATATTTAAAACATGTAATTAGAAACATGGAAAAATTAATGGTTAAGAGTCTGAATTGACTAAAAGAGTTATTCAAAATTGTATATGTTTTGATGTCATTTGACATTTGAATGGGGAACGTTAACATCGATGTCCATTTGAAAATATTTAACTATCTAAAATTGATTGAACACTTTAATTCCCTATCTAATTTTGAAGCCAACTATGGCAGAGTTTGGCTATTGACAATGTGTGATCATGTATATATTCCAAGTCCAAGTGGTGATTAGGATTGTCCCTTGATTGGTGCAAATGAATCAACACATTTGGAAAATATATTTGTTATAGATTGCCCAAATGTTGAGAAATCATTGCACATTACTCTTGGTGAAGATTTTTTGGAAAATAAATATGGAAGAATACATTATTTAGACATTGTTTCAAAATTCCTTACGAATTGCATGAATCTTTTTGAAAATGAGGAAATTATAAATCAACTAGCAAATAGATATGTGAAGAATCACTTTAGACCTGTTGAAGACTACAATGCATTTATTAATGCATATGTAATAGAGATGAGTATTGCACCCATAGGTGGCTTGTTCTCCCTTGAAAATCTAAGCTCTTATGCTTTTATGACCTATGTGTATAATTCCCTCAAAATTGATATCAAAACTAAGTGGAAGTCTGTTGTAGATTATGAATTGCAAGCACATAATTCCCTATTTTTTGAGCAAGATGCATTGAGGATTGCAAATGTATGTGATGCAATGATATTCCTACAAATGAATATGTCTTCTCTTGTTGTTGGACCTTATCATTTATCCTTTAGTTCATGCCGTTAACACATACTACATAATGGGTTTGAGCTTTTAGTTATATGGGAAAGTTGTTTGTCGTTGATGAACACTTGATAGAGAACTCTATGTAGAGTTTAGTTGAATACTAAAAAAATCTTGTAAACAGATGTAATGATATTTAAACTATGTATTGCATCTTTTTGTAAGAATTTAGATGTTTTAAGTTAGTATTTTTCTACTTCAAACTGTCTTCATTCATAATTATACTAAATGGTAGTAAAAAATGAACATTTAAATTTAAATGAAGGCTTATTGCATGAAAGCAATGATAAATTAACAAATTGTTGTTTAAACAATTTGAAAACTTTGAAAGAAGAAAGGAAGACATTAATGAATGTATCTATTCTTTCATAAGCAATGTCTGATTACCTAGAAAATGTAGTTTTCATGCTTACTTGAATGTTTGCTATGTATTTTTGTAACTTGTACTCTATTCTCTGAACAGATGGTTATTTCCATATTGCAAATGCATTAAATGATTCATATATTGATATTGTAGAAATCTTACATGGCTCATCATTTTCTATGTTTTTAGTTTCAGGGGCTATTGGAGTCTATTAGGAGTACTTAACAATTTTATATATATCTAACAACATCAATTGCAATAATCCGGTATGTTTCCATGCCATTATTTCCAAATATAATATCAACTTTTTTCCTCCAAATATACTGATAAAGTTGTGATTACTACATCTTTAAAAAGAAACCTACATTTCACTTGTAATGCTCTTCATTTTTCTACACATTTACGTTTTTGATTTGTAATCTTTTCTCCAGTCATTTTTTGCTTAGTGGATGTTTATATAATTTATGAGATATATCAAGAATTTTAGGATTTTATTTGACATTGTTTACACCACACCAAATATAGTGGAAAAATAAATTACAAAGATAAACTATAGTTGTGTGGAGAAAAATTAAATGATGTTTACAAACTTATTTGCTTATCAACAATGACGACCACTTTGACATTGAGAAAGCACACTATGAATCCATTAGTTTATATCATTCTAAATTATATCACCTTAGATACAAATTTAACTAATAGATCTATGTTGTTTGTTTAGGGTGAATCCATTTGAAAATGATTTTTCACACATGCGCAATATATAAAATCTTTTTGAGGTAACTGATCAACATCATTACACTTTAAAATATAATAAAGTTGTAAAGCAATTGAAAAGAACCATTATTAAACATTATGAAGACTGACATAAGCAATATGATGCCAACATTATTCAATACATGCCATTTTAGACAAGAGGAAAAAATGATGGATAAATAGTTGTTGAAACTCTATGAAGACATCTACATGTTGTTTATGTCTACTGTATGTTGTGAAAAATTGTTTAGAACAACTAGTAATGTATAATACATTATGTCTCATATGTTGTTAATCCAATCATATGAGACCACATAGTGATCTTTTTTAAGTACAATAATTTAATCTATATAGAAATCGTATAGTTTATGAATAAAACATTGTAAATTACATTACCCATATTTGAGGACCATATGGAAATTATCAATGCATTGAAAAGGTGAACTATTAAAGTTAGATGTTGATTTAGGCAACATTATCCAAGTAGTGTGTACTATTATACTCCTTGTTAATTAGAAACTATAATGTTGTAGACAATATTCTTATTCTTTTATGCTTGGTATAAAATAGGATAGTCCTTATTTTTTATATGATGTGATAGAATTCAAATGCATTTATAGTTTATGGATTCTTAGATTTTTTTAGCATTGATATTCCTCCAAAAGCACATATGTCCCATTGTAGTTCCATTATATGTACCTATCACATTCTTTTCACAATCCATTCTACTACTAAACGTATCTAAATAATAATAATGCACAACCCCCTCGTGCATCATCTCAACCTTTCTGTACATTTGATAGATAGTTGTGCCATATATGTATACAAACATGCACATTAATTAGACATATATTACTTTCCCAACAATAATATTTCCACAAAAAGGAATAACAATGAAGTTAAGCTATATCTTAAAATTCAATCATGGTTAGGAAAATCTAAGATATGTTGCTTGTTGTCAACAGGTTTTCTCTTTCCACATTGCACAAGTACGAATACCATGAATGCATTTGCTACAGTAAACCAACCAACAGATCATCTATTTAAAAGTCCACAATGTAGTGTCCTTGAAAAAATCCTACAACTTCCAAGTGAATGCCAAAGAAAAATATTGGAAAGATAATTTTATGACAACCATGTTGTCATGTTTTCATACAATGGATGGGGAAACATTCAGTTGATACCAAAGACCAATCAAATTCGTGTTCAATCTCCATTCATGACAAAAGGAGAATTGATTTACTTTAAATATTTGGTGCGGGTATATAGGGAAGCTCATATCATTTTTCATTGTCAATATATTATAATCCATTTCCCTCACAAAAATCACACCGCAGAAGAATTGACTGCCATTTTCAATCCAGCATGCAAAACATTATTTTGTTAGCGATCACCATTTAGGGCTATAGTTGAAGATGAGACACTTTTGTGCATGATAAACCTTGTCATGTCATATCCAGCTCTTACACTTGAATGGATAATAAGACATAACAATGTAGAGCTTGCAGGACAATGGTATGACAATGATACAGGAGCCCTATCAACTAAAACCATAGAGCACCATTACTCATACCATTGTTTTTTTTCTATTTGAAAATAGTGACATGTCACCTAGCATTCATCTTGTAGCAAATATTGGAAGATGGCTCATTCTCAATGGATGAATTAACTGTTAACACATGCAAATTAGCAGATGTAATAGTTATGACATATACAATTAGGCTCCATTTGCATGGATAGGAAAAATCTAGCACACTATGTATCTTGGTCATTTGCATCTCAACAATGTCTGCATATCTAAGTTTCAAAGGCAATGAAATTTTTTCAATACAAAAAAATTTTCTACGTTAATACATCACAGTTTATGAATATTACACTATCTATTGCATAATCTAGCTTTGAGGATCATATGGAAATTATGAATGCATTGACAAGGTCAATTGTTATATAAAGACTTGTGATAGATATAATTCCAATTTTCTAATACAAGATACCTACAACAGTGTCTTGTTTATTATTGAAGCAAAAGCATGCAAATTTCCCTTGTATATAGAGATATAATCTTGTCCATGCCTACTCTTGCATATTTGTATACATGAAATCACATTTATTTCTTCCAGCTTATGTGAATTGATAGTTTTATTTATACTAGTTTTAAAAATGCCTCCTTTATTGATCGACAAGGAGAATTTGTAGAGCAAAATATAGGACTGAATATATAACATAAATTTGTTCTTCCTTTTCACATTGAGCCATAATCTATATTTCAATGGCAAGTTGAAGTCAATATATTCATGTGGCAAGGTTGAAAGACTTGAGGGAGACATCTGTTCTCTTTAAATTTCAGTTTCACATCGAAAGCCAGTCAAGTTGATCACAACTCACTGTGGTTAATTTTCAAAAGAGTATGGAACTTGTTGAAATAGTATTGGAAAATGAATTTTTCTCTCTCTTGGTTCTCTTTTTCATTGTAAATGAAACACCTACTTTTATTTTGTTGTTAGCTTGAATATAATGATTTTCTATGCAATTCTCTATGTATTAGAAAAATATATGTAATGTTTGTAGCCAAGAACAAAAATCAATACTGAGTGTTGTTAAATTGTTTCCTATTAGAGAACTAACTATGTATTCCCTTTTTTAATATATAGTATCAAATGTTGTACAACTATCTATCAACTGTAAGGATAATTTAAAGAAAATACAATTTTAAATTTAACAATTGAGTGATTATACTCATTTCTTGTGAATTGGGCAGAGATTTATTAAGTTCACATCAAAGGATGGGATGTTTGTAGTCGTTGTTTAAGAACTCAAGTTTGGGGCTTTCTTATGTAATACTTGGTGCATTTGAAATTGGAAATTAAAAAGTTAGTGATAACAAGTGTGTGAATTTTGAAGCATTAAGTCAACAAATGGCTTATAGAAAAATGAAAGGATTTGCAGCCATGATAGACGAATTCAATGTCAATGGTATAAGATGAAAGAAACATTTGCAGTCATTACAGATGAATTCAATGGCAACGGTATAAGATGAAAGTAAAATATGCTCAAAAATCTACTATTCACTGTGTTTCGTACTCCACCTACTCTTTATTCATTTTTAGTATGGTGATATTGCAGATTAAAAAGCATGGCAATGATGATGGCCATGCTTTCCCATGTTGCTATCATTGGTTTTAGAGTACATCCTAATCATAAATAGTGTGGTCATTTTAACTACACAACAGTGTCCTCATTCAAGATTGCCCTACCTAACAAGTAGGAAAATCTTGTAAAAGACCTTGGTGTGGCTAATTTACAATTCCACGATGTAGATGAAGAAAATTTCATTATTGAAAATCATTTGAGAAGCCATGGGCCTTCACCGTTTTGGATGACATGGATCACATCAACTAGCTAAATAATTTTTTTTGATATAGAGACTATTGTACCAACAAATAATAATAACAATGCTTTGGTTTTTTTGGCTTCCCTCACAACACTTAGTAACTGTAATCATAGTAGCTTTGAGATCCTAAATAAAATCCTATACAATACATTGATGTTCCAGATTCTAGATTTTTTAATTCACAATCCCAATGGCTGACCCAGGTTCAACACAGACATTAAACGTTAACACTATGACTACTCAATTTGGTTACTTGATGAACTAAAAGTTTATAAAAGAGCTTGAACACTGACTGTTCATTGTACAAACAAATAGAATTAAAAATAAATATAGTTTTAGCAAAATGAATAACATAATTAGTATAAAGAAACATTATATTTGAATAGGAAGATGTAAAAATGCAAAGATTTCATCGGCTAAATTAAATTTCAAAATAAGCATCACATGGATGCTATACTATTATAATATCTGCCTGCCACACAAACTAAAAATTTCAAAAAAGAAACTAAAATGTGCAATTATCCAAAATATTTTTTAATATTTCATTACTATTTAAAGTCACAAGTGTGAGGCCTACTGATAACATCAAAATGGCTAAAATTTGGAACTTCTAAATATATAGAGAAATTCCCTCTATCCCCTGGTATGTGTGAATACAAATACAAAAAAATCATTTATAAGCAAAGAAATGGATCAATTAACTCTATATTGACATATTGGGAGATTTTTTTCACAAACAACTGATCTAATCCTAGAAAATATCCCAAAGTCATTAGAAGGAAAAATATAAAAGTATTAGTTCCATATTGACATACTTGAAGCATTGTTTTACACAGAAGCCCAGAGTTGTAGATATACAAAAGAGCAAGCATATGAAATCATTTTTTTCCCCTAAAGAGCTGACTTATTAAAAGAAAACCATTATGTAACCATAAGAAAGTTAAAGCATGTGGAAGAATTACCTCCATATTGACACATTGAAAGAATTTCTTTAGCCTTGGGGGTAATACATTTACAGTTGTTTTAAAAAACTAGTTGATAGTGTAAGCAACTATATTGGACTTTTACAAATATCTTTGTATACATTTGTACTATTGCTCTTCCAACATTGCTTAATAATAATAGTTAATTCTTCACAAACATTTATATTTACATTCCACATTTCTATAGTTGCAATAGATAGTATTCATTAAAAAATATGATACATCATAATCTATAAGAGATGTACTAGCCAATATGTTAAAATAGAAATATACTATGAATAAAAACACATTAACAATATGACAATGCAATGATTGCATATTCATATCTATGACATAAAATGCTACTATTGTTGTCTCTAGTCTTCTATGTTTTCAATTTGTCATAATATGTTGATATGATTTTTAATTTAGTTAAAAGATTTTCATTAAGAAAATATAACAATGCAACTAAGTTATGGAAAAATATTAAAGTAGTCATCAATACTCAAAAACATTAAACTTGGAAGCAATGCATCCCAATTTGGAAAAAATTATGGTTGCCTTATAGGAAAACACAGGAGAAACATTAAATAAAAAAGACATGCTATTTTACTATGAATGTTAAATTAGTAGATGTTATAAGTCTCAAAATGCAATATAAAAACCAACCTTACAAAATTGATGAAGAGCTCACAAAGCAAGGACTATCAAGATTCAAAGAGTTCAAATACAATGTCAGTGATTGCTTATTTGACTCACTTGTATTTCTACTTGATTTCACAAAAACTTGTAGTCAATTGCAAAATGGGACAATAGATTACTTTGTGAATGTCTTGAAAAACAATATCCAAAGGCACTTTATGCATATAGTCATGAATTGCATCCTTTCACTATAAAAGAACTCCATAATGTCAATGATGTAAATACTTATTTGAGGAGAATGTGTCTCCTTGCTGAAGAAACAAACACAAGAAATGAAAATGGCCTATGGGGAGACATATTTTGTATACACTGGATGTCAAAGTGGTTAAATATTCATATTTCTATTTTTTCATTGACAATAGGCAAGGTATACCTTGACTTCAATCAAAATTTGAGTGGAAAATGATATTGTTTGCTCTTCCATGATTCAAATCCACGAAATGGACATTTTGAACCTTTGATTGAAACATGAAGGTTGCAATGCAATTGCCATACTCTTAAACTACATAGATTGAAAAGAATAATAAGGGAGAATAAACATGACGTACAAAATCCACTACATAATAAAGAAGAACTAGGAGAACATAGTGAAAGTTCTCAAAAATGTAGCATGAAAAGTTTAAGACTGATCAAAAAATACATACATAAAGAAGCAATATCTTGTAACAAATACAATGTACAATCAACTAAAACTACATTTAATAATTATGAAAGCAACGGAAACCTCAATGCAGTTGAAGAAAATCAAAAAAATGAAAAGAAAAGAGAAAATGAAGACAAACACAAATGACAACAATATAAAGATATGAACTTGCAATACAAGACACACTAGAACATTGTTGTCAAGTTTGTGACACTTTGCAATTCAAGAAAGATATGAGATATCCAACAAAATCAATGAAAGATGTATATACAATCCTTACAAAATGTAAATGGCTATCTCAAACAACCAACATATGCAAAATATGTTATAAAGCTCTAAAACAATCTAGCCTTCTAAAATTTGCAACCCCTCAAAATATTTCTAGAAATAAACCTTTGCGACATGTAAGAATGCTAACTCAATTAGAGGAAAGGCTTGTATCCTTGAGAATTGCCTTTGCACAAATATGGAACTAGGACATAAAAAATCACAAATGGACTCGATTGGGTCTATAATAAATGTCCCTGCAAATTTGAACATTGTTTAAAAATCTCTTCCCCAAACAATATACGACACATCATCTATTGCAGTTTCTCTAACGAGACGTCTTGAATATAAGAATGTCTTCCAAAAAGGAATGGTACGACCCACTATCATAATGCAAGCTTTACATGAATTGATAGAAACATCATTGTATAAAGTAGAAAATGTAAGAATAAATTATCCATGGTTACAATTGCATGAGCTAGAACAAGACCTCAATCAATGAGTGATAGTACTTCAAGTGAAACTGACTCACTTAGCGATAGAGAGAATGGAAACCAGACAAACACATTGATACATGGATTTACAGATGTTAGAAGCATACACAACATGAATGATAAAATCATTGATTTATCACCTTCGCAATAATTTTATCCAGTAGGAATTTTCAAAGACAAACATTCTGAGGAAATGAATTTTCCAACCTTATTTTATGGAGAGCCTCGTAGTAGTCATACCTCTGAAAAGTTAAGTTATCAAAGAGTTGCAGAATGGGAGCTTCTAAACTCATCTCATGAATTTGCAATACACACAACAAACCTATTTTTTAAAACAATTAAAATATTGATCCACCAAGTCCTTTCGACAATGTGCGTGAGAATCAGAAAAGGTCAATTGAAAGGTAAGAAACTAGTTGCCAAAGATGTGAAGAACAAACCTAACTTGGAAAAGATTTCAAAATTAGAAATTGGATATGTAGATTTCAAGAGAATTAGAATATCTCTAGACTATTCCCAACTATTGAAGAAATTTTTTTTTGCTATGATACGACAATTAGGTCCTCCCACCTTTTTTCTCACTTTTACAAGTGCTGAGCAAAATTGGCAACCATTAAGAAACACTCTACTTAAATTCTATAAAACAACCGAGAATGAAATAGACAATACTAACAAAAATGCTTATGCTACTTGTGACATAGACCACCTTGTATGTAAAGACCCTATCACATGTGCACAATACTACTGACATAGAGTACAACAATTGCAAAAATTAATATTCACCAATCACTTGTTTTTTGGTAAAATTAATGACTTCTTCTTAGTCATTAAATTTCAGAATAGGGGGGATGAACATGACCATATCTTGATTTGGGTTGAAAATGCCCTGATTTATGATAGAGAAAAGAACATCGAAATAGTTAAATTCGTTGACAACTACATAACTTGTAGTGTTGGCCACTTAGATCCATCTTTAGAAAAATTACACAAGCATCATCACCCAAAACATTGTAAGAAGACATCAAAAAGAAAATGTCGTTTCAACTTCCCAATACCTCCATTTCTAGAAACAATGATACTAGAACCTATAATGGAGAAAATAGAATAACTGTTAATACAAGAAAAATATATTTTGTCGAACTTGGAAAAAGAGAGCTATGATATTTCATGGACATATGACATGTTTATTAAAAAGTTGCAGTTAAAAAACTCATAATATATTGACTCAATAAGATCTACATTAGACAGGCCTACTCTATTTTTGAGAAGAAGGCCTTGTGAAATTTGGAATAATAGTTTTGCAAGTGCAATGCCTACATTATGGAAAGCAAACGTAGATGCACAATTTGTACTTAATGCATATGCTGCAGCAATGTATTGTAGTTTATATATGGCAAAAGTTTACAAATCAATGACAATGCATTTCAAAAAATAAGAAATGACCACCAAGAAAATAGTATAGACACAGTTGACATGATAAGAAAACTTGGGAATGCTTTCCTAAACTTACAACAAATGTCAACACAACAAGCAAGACATCTAGTGCTCTCAATACCACTTAGTCAAAGTTCATGAAAGTGTACATTTATTGATAAAAGAGTTCATGATGAGCAAGTATTTGTGCTTAAATCTGTAAAACATTTGAATAGTGAGCCAGATGATATCGAAAATGTGACGGTAAAATTATTTATAGAATATTATGTCAACATTCAAAAAGTCTAAACCATATATACTTTGCTGAAATTGTCTCACAATATCACAAAAGAAAACATATAATTAAAAAGAAAATAAAATCAAACATAATATGTTACATAAATTACAACAAGCATACTGATCCAATTAACTATTACAGAGAACAAGTTCTCCTATATGTCCCAACTGTGGTAACTATTGACACACTCCTACATAACTTTGGTACTTGGCAATTTGCATATGAGCACCACGAGGAGATAGTAAAAAAAGATCGTGCCAAATTTTGCTACAGTATCAATACGAAATGGGGAGACATTGACAAAGAGGAAAACGAGCTACATGGTAGAGTTTGGAGTAATCAAGAATCAAATCCACAAAACAAAATCAATTCAATGAATGAAGAGTATGATATTGTAAAAGACATTCCAAAACTCCCAAACAACAAAATATGCCATCAATTACATTTTGGTTTTGAAATAGTCAAACACCCTCAAATAATAGATAACAATGACTACTTCAAATTACATTGGGTACTTAACACTGAACAACAAATGATAGTGAAAGATATTCTATTAAGAAAAGAACAAAATATAGTAACCCCAATTCATCTATTCCTTACAGGTGGAGCTGGAAAAGGTAAAACATTTACAGTGTCTAAATAGTAATGAAATCAATGATGACCCTGGAAAACCAAAGGGGATGATAGTTACATACATAGGGAAGACAACATATAATATTAGCGGCGCTACAATACATTCAGCATTGCACATTCCATTCAACAAGTTAGAATTCATCTCATTAAGCAGCGAGACTCTTGAAAAAATGTGCAAACATTATTCTCAACTACGTGTCCTACTCATCAATGAGATATCCTTAGTGGGGTCTAGCTTCCTAAGATATATTGACTTATGCATACGTGATATCATGCAAAAACCAACATCCTATTTTGGAGGTTTGGACACAATCTTCTGTAGTGATCTATACCAAGCATTGCCCATTTTAGATTCCAATGTTTTTGCAAACAAACCAAATACTAAAGAACTAATGCCTTACAATTTCTAGAAAGACAATATAAAGTGTTACTCATTGACAACAACAATGAGACAAAACGATCCAACATTTATTTTTATTTTGAATAGAATATGTGTAGGTACTCAAACATTAGAAGACACAGAATACCTTAATGACTGCTATCTAAAAGTTATACCAGTTGACCCTACACTTCCATTTCTCTTCTTTCATAGAGCAGACGTAGATGCACATAAAAATAAAATGCTCTCAGACATGCTTGGTCTTAAAATCACATTGAAAGCTATTGATGAATTTGAAGAACAATGTCATGCCATATGCCTTTACACCCATATGACATCACTCCCAAGTGAAATACACATCAAGCTAGGCGTCTTAGTAGAAATATACTCAGGTAACTATAGCACCGAAGAAGGTATTGTCAATGGCTGATATGGTATCTTCAAATTATATACTAAAAAGGAAAACAACAACATTATTTGGATCAAATTTAATGATGCAAAAATAGGGCAACAACAATGAATAAAGTATACATCATTATACACCAATGAAATTGAACATGAATGGGTACCCATATTGCGAATTGCAAGACCAATATTACGAATTATGTCAAATAAAAAACTAACTATACGGAAACAATTCCCCATACAACTCACATGTGCTTGTACCATTCATTGATCCTAAGGCCTTACTATGGAAGCACTAGCTTTTGATCCAATAGGAGTAAAACAACATGGTCTGGCATATACAACCCTCTCATGAACACAAATAATTGAGAACCTATACTTGGTCAAGCCTCTTACGCAAAATAATTTTAATGTCAAGAAGAACATTATTCTAGAAATGGAGCAGCTACAGACAACTTCATCATGGAAGCTTGATTGCAAAAAAATATGTTTAACATCCTCATCACACTTAACCTTGTGCACACTAAACACTCGTGCATATCATCCACATATATATGACCTAACTAGTGACTATCACATAATATCTTCAGATATTATATGCTTGCAAGAACTCAACACAAAAGAGAAAGAACCTATCCCTTTCAGCAAATTGCATAATCAATTCTCAATTACTGGCATCCATGGTATAATGACTTTAACAAAAAAAAATCATATCTACTACCAAAATTCATCACCACATCTCCACAAATGTCGAAACCCTAAGATGAAAATAGCAATACAAAATGAATAATATATATAACTAATATTTACGCAAGACCAAACACTTACTTAGAGGAGATAGAAAGAGCTCTACATAATGGAGTCAAAGGCATTGAACCAAAAGAGATATTGTACATAGTAGGATATTTCAACATCAACATGCATACAAAAAACAACAGAAGCAGAGGTCTGACATTATATATGAAGAACCATAAGCTCAAATTCCTTCCAAATACTACACATTGCATTGGTCGTCCACTTATTGACCATATATGGTTTAACCTTACCTCAAACATATGCAAAATTTTCAAATAAGAAGTGTACTAGACTGACCACTTTTCAACTTTACTCACAATTCACTCAACATTTGTATCCAACCTAGTGTAAACAACAATGCATTGAAAAGAAACATGCAATTCAATTTCGATTGGGTCAAACCTCTAGACATCTTCTCTCTAACAACCACAATATTAACAACACAAAAGTACAATTTGACAAGAATTATTATCTTGATGCATTCTTTTTAACTACAAAACTATAGCTATTCAATCATGGTTTTCCAATTTGTAGGGTAAAATGGAAGCAAACAATATGCAAAAAAAGGATGCAACCATTGCTCAAGTTAAAATGGAAGCAGCTAAAAGAATTAGGAAAAATACAATGGTCAAACAAGATCAGAATGCAAAAAGGTATAAAGTTGATGTATGAAAATTTTGTAATTTTCATTTTTTACAAAATTAACAATAGCTAATAGGAACACAATGGCAATACGCAGGTCAAACGTAAAAACAACTGGTACCACTTCTATTGAAGAACTTAATGAAAGAAAAACTAGCAAGACATTTGAAGGGGATGTATTGATTGTGTACAAATAAATCCTTGACAAGATCAACAAGACATGTGAGGTGCTCCGTACTCATGTCATAGATATAAATGCAAAAATAACAATAACAATTAATGTGAAGGATAATTTGGTCCACCAATTTGAAGATAAACTAATTCTAGGGATGTGCATTCACCTTTCTGATTTTCAGTTGGGGGCAAAATCTGACTACGACCGTGGGATTGTGATTATATAATTGTGTTGTAAGAGACCACCAGCATTGAAACAATTCCTCGCATTTGCAATGAATACAACTTCATTTCTAGCAGTACAATTCGTCAACTCCTAAACAGTCCTAATGATTATCCAATAGGAATTGTTGGAGCACTGGTAGTTGGAGCAAAAAAAAAAGGATCACTGATAACATTTGAGCTCAAAGACAATCATGGTGACAAGGATAGAGCATAGGTAATTGTTGTACTACAACTATTATGAACAAAAAATAATATAATAATGCATATGGTAAATGAAATAAACCTTCTCCTCCAACTTTGTTGAAAGCTAACATTAACATTGTATTGCAACTTGAACTACATCCGAACTTGGCTCATCATCATGCTCTGGTAGATGAAATGTTGTGTAGTAATGAAACTCCAACACTTCTCTTCCGCAACATTGTAACAAAGGTGGACAAAAAAAAATACATTGCGTATAAGAATGTCTACATACATTTGCAAGTTAAATGACTCAAGAACTCTTGAAATTACTGAATGAATTGTTACAACAAACATATGAGGTAAATCCAAAAAAAAAAAACAAAACAAATGACAACTTTTATGACAAATTAAGTTACTTAAAATTAAAAGAAACTCCTCTGGCTAACATTCATTAAGTGTGAAACAAGTCCCTGGCATTCTGAGAGTCGTCAATCCATTCTCCAATCCTTTTACTGCCTTATGCTCACAATGCAATTACAAGTTTGATGGCTTCGGTATTCTTGAGAAAGGATCTGGGCATTGCATCAAGTGTAATAAAAATGTTAGGTATGTATAGAAGATCCACTTGAAAATGGTCTTGGCTATTGAAAACAAGTAGACTATAAACTGTTCAATTGACCATTCCATAATAAAGGAGTTGGTCCCACAAATTGTAGAAACAAAATATGAAGACTAAATAGACAACAAATCCAAATTTTTCTTCACTTTGCATGAAGTATCAATAAAAGCAAAGTTCACATTGACCCAAAACAATGTTGTCACAAATGCCACTCTCCTCCCTCATCATGAACATGTATAAAAGGTAGTATGCTTCAAACTCAGTTGTATTATACATACACATTTTAAAAAAAAAATTTAAAAAAAGGGTTTGACATCATCTGCCCCCCATTTACTAACACAACTTAATTTGTCTAACATATTGCAGGACCATAACCAACAGCAACCAGCTGAAATGATCGTATCATAAAAAAGGCAATCATCAAATTAGTCTGCATAACATTACTTTTTGCTTGGTAAACATTGTACCAGATCACAATATGCATATAGTGTGATATATATATATATATATATATATATCCAGTTACCCAAAAAATATGCAGACAATGTACTAACTATAACATAACTCTCTTTGTGGTGGAGCATCTAAGCTCTGAACTTATCATATATTTCTTAAAATAGTATGTTTAAGTCTTGATGTATATATATATATATATATATATATATATATATATATATATATATATATATATATATATATATATATATATATATATATATATATATATATATATATATATATATATATATATATATATATATATCTCCAGTTACCCAAAAAATATGCAGACAATGTACTAACTGTAACATAACTCTCTTTGTGGTGGAGCATCTAAGCTCTGAACTTATCATATATTTCTTAAAATAGTATGTTTAAGTTTTGATGTAATATCATAAATGTCATCATATGCATTGTATAATATATTTCAAATTGCACTTTTATTCCACTTATTACTAAGAAGAAAATACTTCAGTATACTACACTACTGCTTATTTTCTGCTACTTTGCACAATGTTCATAATTCTAATCAGTTTATTATTAGGGGCCCATCCAATTTTCTTTTTGGCATTATCAAGGTAATGTAAGATCTCCACACTTTATGTTGCAATTCATTTTCTTAAATTAATCGAATATAAAGTTGTCATTCAGGTACTATGTGGCTTTGAACTTTGTATGTGCATAGGATTAAGATCAAAGGTGGGTAGAATTACTTTATACTGATCAAATTTTTTTCTATTGATTTCAAGTAATGGGAACTTTGATATGATCAAGCTCTGAGAGGGCTTGGGTTTTCAGATATGGATTGCATCAGTTTATTTTGGTTAGGGTATGTCAGGTGACTGAAAATGGCTACCTTAATCTGTAAAGTAGAATATATACGATTTTTTTTCACGAAAACAATTTCTTAATCAAAAGATCAAACCTTAGCCTCCACCAAGGTATCCACTAACTTTTCTATTTGTCCAACTACATTTTTATACCTAGGCAGTTGACATGGACTTTCACTAGGATTAGTGGGAATGGAACTCCTAACTTCATACAAATAGCACAACTATTGTTAACATAATCATTTAATCTCTTTAATGCACTTTGTGTAGTCGAAGAATTGAATCTTCTTGATCATGTGGTGACTTACCTCTAGCAACTTAATGTTGCATGCATTCTGCTACAAAATTTCTTAGTAGAAATCTAATAGCTTGACTTTGGTGAAATGACAATAATTAAGAGTATTACTGATAAGATTGTTGTTTGCAGCTCTGGTGTGAGGCATACCATAGCAGCCATTGCAAGAACTTTCAAATATAATCTTTCCTTGAAGGTGCTTAATAATGGAATCAAAAAATTGATATTGCCCTTTGTTGTTTTCCTAACGTAGCTCCTTTTCATCCCCAAACTTTAAAAGAAGCAGATGCTTTTAAAGGGGGCATCCAACCATAATGTTATTGAACTTACTCCATGCACATTTGACCTATTAATTATGATAACGAGTTAATTGATTGAAATTTACAGTTCAGCTCAGCTCGATAGACAAACAGATAACCTTCAAACACAATGCCCATTATGATTTCCGTACTTCATAGCTTTAATAAATTGTAGATAGATAATCCATGATGATATCTAGATCCTTTGCATTTGATGCAAAATCAACTGACATGCCCCATTCCTGCGGGCATTGATCAACTTCGATTTCTGACAAAATTGACTATGTTTGAATAAGAGTCTCACCGTATTACTGCCCCAGAGTTTGGGCACCCATTCTGACATATTTCAGATTGACATTGTGGACAAATCTTTTGAAGGCCCTCTGCCAGAAAATCTGTGTAGTTGTGGGACTCTTTATGGGCTTATTTTCTTCAAATAGGCTTAATGGAAGCTCGTCTTCCTCTCTAAATAGCAACAAGTCTATCCAGTATGCTCCACTCAAAGAAAATCACCTGAATGGGGAGATTCAAGATGGTCTCTAGGGATCTCCAAATATGATCGAACTGTAGTTTCAGAATGAATTCTGCAATTGGCCAAGCAAAGAATTTAATGGATTCGTTTCTGAGAATTACGTGTGGCCTGTGTGTGAAGGGCCATCCTTTTGGCCTTCTAATTTGGAGAACATCAATGGCGGAGAGCCTCAAAGATTTGTTCATGCCTGCAAAATTTGTGTTGTTGGAGAGGCTCCTCTCTGCCAGACTATTCCTTCTGCTCATTGAGATAAAAAATGTTACTAAGTTCATTATTGAGAATACTAGAACACTGTCCAGGAAGAGTATATTGAAATAGCCCCTTCACACTAAGTATCTTAACCATTTTAATTAGTCCCAGTAAAATTTTCTATTGCAGAGTCGCCTCCAGTTCAAAGCTCATGCAAAAGATAAACAAATTCAAACTCAAATAATTCCAGCTTAATTTACCTCTAATATTAATTAGGTTACAAGTTTTTCTCATTTTACTCAAATAATTATTATAGCTAACGATAACAAATCTTGACCGAGTTTTTTAAAATTTAATTAACTAGGTTTTAAGCCAAATGTGCTCAATTTTGATTGTATTTCACCATGTTGTGTAGTTTGAAAGCTTTGAAGAATGGGAAAAGTTGTTCATGACAATGTAAGTAAATATGTCCTCCATTTACTAGCTATTTATGTCAGTAATGATATTGTATGCATGTAACATAAATGAGGATTGATTGTCTAAGCAAGAATTTGTGTATTTTAAATGTAGGGGTATGAAGGATGCACATCAATTCCTTATCAAATAGTTGTGTGAAAGATGTCGTCTCATGGACTATACGAGTGGGATGATCTATAAGTAATAAATAATGGAAACATACAAAGAATACTATTAAGTTTCGTGAGAAAATACCTTCTCGGAATCAAGTTTTTGGAGGGAATGCAATGGTTATAGAGAATGTCTAATTTTGAAAAAGTTAGACATTTGCATGGAAATATGAATGTCAATGTATCTACCTCTATCTGGACCAATTCTAGATGTAGTTAATTATGTGATCTCTGAAATAGTTGTTTTAAATATGTTCCATTCAATTTTGATAAATTATCAATCTTCAGAATAGTGCTTGTCTTTTCTCCATAGATTATGTGTGGTTCATCTTATACCTCAAATTCCCACAAGAACATTTGTGCAAAATTATTCACTCCTAATTCAGACAGTGGTAAAGGCAATGGGAATGGTTGCCATTTGAAGACAGTTTCAAGTCAATGAGAATTCATAAGCATTCAACATGGAGAGGGTATAAAGGTAAAATAACAATATTGAATCATGATAGCTTGGAAGCAAACAAACTTAACAAAATGGGAAAAACTAAATTGCAAAACAATCTAAGCCTTATCCATTAGATGTACTGAAGATACAGCCACATTTATTTCCACACGACTTAAGAGTTGCTTTCTAGTGGTCAAGCTTGTCCTTAATCTCTCCTTTCCTTCATATTTTGCGAATGTAGCTATATAGCATTCCTTGTTAGGGTAGCCAAGTTCAAAAGGCTCAACATCACAAAATACAGGAATAAAGTGAGCCTTGGTCTTCAACAAGAAAAGCAGATGATCTAGACACCATGGAGACACTTTAGAAGAACATATTGCATCCTTTATGGAAGACTCAATAGAATCTCCCAATTCTGATTTATTTTCATCAAGAAAGGTCCAATATCCTTTTCCCTCTAGGTTCATCTATGTTTACTAGGACAAATGTTTGGTCTGTCCATAAAGACCACTTGTCAAGTTCCTCACAAGCAGCTGTTGCTACATGCCAAGTGCAATGAAAAGGTAGAATATATGTGAAACCCAAGTAGCCAATTGTCCAAATATTCGCTTGTGTGTAACAATGACAGGAGCCCTTGTGCTTATTTAGACGATCCTCAACTTCAATATTCATGCTTTCCCTTTTTTTAGAATTTGCGAATGCATTTGACAACCACATATAATTAAAATATTCAATACTAATATTAAGTTACAAAATATACAATTTTAATATAATAATGTTGAAAAAGGAACATTATGGAAAGAACTGGGATAGTTTGATGGGCACAACTAAAAATGATTAATTATTCATATATATAAAATGTAATTTTAATATACGGTAATAAATTGATATATTTAATAAAAATATATTTCTACAATGAGTTTGCTTTTATATTTAATATTATATATATTTTTTTGTGCATAAATCTACAAATCATTTTGAAATTATGTAAATTTATAATTTATCAAAGTGATTAAGGAGTTTGGATAGTCTATAAATTCTCTTGATCATAAAGTGCATTCAAATTTTAAGAAATTATCTATTATGGCTTAATGGAGTGATTGTAGATTCTTCTAAGCAACAAACCAAAAATTAGATATATTAATAGTTATGCTTAATGTTTATGACATAGCCTTGGTTTTATTATTTTATTATTGTGTCTATTTAACAATGTTTGGAATTGACATTTTTAAAAAAAAAATTCAAATAAATTTTATTTCTAATGGTTAATTTCATCATCTTCTATCTAAAATAAAATGATTACAATAAACATTTCAAAATGTTTGATTATATAACTATATATGTTGTATTAATAGATACATATACAATATACATGATAATAATAGTAGAATCACCATACTTAACTTTACAAGCACTACATATCTTAAAGAACCTATATGGTGGAGGAGATAGTTGATGTTCAAGAACCTTTGAGCATAGTGATTGTTACTCTATCAAAAGAATTATCTAAGATTGCTTCTCACAAAGCTCAATGTGGTGGGAGAAGTAAAATGTGTTGGATATGTAAACAACAACAAAAATAACAAGAGATGCACAATGTTACGTGGCATTAGAGTAATTAGTAAAAACAACAAGTAAAGCAAAATTGACCATTCTATTTGTTATTTAACTTTAAGTAAATAATTAATTCTCTTAATTTTGTTCAAATTTAAAAAAGATAGTAATATAAGAAAAATACATTTAGATTATATAGAAAAAAAACAGTCCAAGTGTCTTAATTTGAGCACAAACAATTAAGAGGCACCACGTTTATCATTTTATTTGTTCCATTTGTAGATGTCATTAAAAGCTATATTTCATTCCATTTTATTTGAGGAAAAACAAAAAGATAAAACAGAAGCACAATTAAAAAAAAAAAAAAAATTGCTTAAACACTAAAAAATCATGTACTTGACACATACTACATGTTCAAAACTCAAATATAAGAATCAAATCATTGAATGTAAATGAAATATAGATTTGTGGATAGATTGAAACATAATATGTGTTCAAAATTCAAATATAAGAATCAAATCATTAAAATAATCTAATGTTGACAATTTTATTACAAATTAAAAGATATAATAAAGATTAGCATATGAAACAAAAATAATAATATAATGCTCCAACAAAAAACTTAACTAAAAACTTAAACTATATTAAGCAATGGCAGGACAAGAAGAATACAATAAATATAATAATTAACTTTAAAGTTTTTCAATAGAAATAAATTCTTTATTCCCATTGATTTGTCAAATTAATCAAAAACTAAAGATTCCATAAATTACCTGCATAGGCAGGAACTAATAAAAACATCCGTTCCATGGTTATCTCGACCCATACACTCTATTATATTTCCTTTAAAGGCAATTTCGCCTTTTCCAGTTGAAAACAATACACCTTACCACGGTGCAGAACAGCAGCTATCGATGACAACGGTAGTGTAAGAAATGGGGCTTTGGCCTCGTTCTATGCGTAGTTTTCACCTCCGCTTTGGTTTTAGAGCAAATGGATTTGTCTCTCACACGTGTGCCAGCCTTAAACTGCAATCACACGTATCAACTTAAACATTTGGACATCCACAAAACGCTCAGTCGCTGCAACATCACAAGGAAAATCGTGAATTTGTCTCTTAGTGGGTCTTTCAAACGTTCACAAACTACTATTGTGTGGTCTAAGCCCGAAATGGAGGAGTCCACAGTAGGAGATGGCGAGTTGAACAATGGTCACATATTGCCGGAGAAGAAAGGAGGGGAATTGGAAAACATGTTCCCTGCATATATGCAAAGCAGGTCGGGGGAGGCGACAGCGTCTAGGGCCGCGGCGGCAGCAGCTGCCTCTGCAAAGGAATTGGAATGCCGTGTAAATGGTGCTGGCAATTCGTCAGCGCTGTCGGCGCCTCCTGGCTCCACGGCTAAGCCTCCCTCGGAAGGTGCCACAAATATATCTGAATTGATGTCTGCTGATCCCATTTGGGCTGCCATGCGAGCCGAAGCGCGCTTAGAGGTGTGCCTCACTATACTGCACTCTCAGTTTCTTTTCATAAGGATAAAAACGTTTTTCTTTGATAAAAATTGAGGAGAATTTTCCCTTTTTATATTTCCTATCCCTGGGCATTCATTGGGTTTTACTCTTTTTTCATATTAGATTCACCTAAGAAGAGACTGGATCATCTTTCCTAACATTTGGATACCTCTTAATCCTTAGTTCAAGAGTATTAGCACAGGCTCATGCTCCCTTATGAGATGCCCAAATAATCTAGTTAATGATGTCCATAAAAATATAATTGAAGATAAAAAAATCTAGAGCACAGCACTTTTATCAGCCTGTACAAAAGCGTATATTGATGAAAATAATTGAGTTCTCTGGTTTTGGTGTTAAGGACAAGAGGTATTCATTGACCAAATCCTCTTGGGGGTATAATGGGCACGGTGGACTTTATCCCCTCTTGATCTCCTTGGGCTTACTGCTAAGAACTGAAATGTATCCATTACACCAAATTCAACCATGACATGATCTGGATCTCATTTTTTATTGACTTGATCTCTACATAGACTCCTTGTGAATTATTCGTTTTCACCACTTGTCGTTTCATTTAAAAGTTATTTAAATTTCTTATATGTTAAATAGTTATATGATTTATAACAGATTAGTGACTAAATGCAATAAGCAACAATAAAGTAAACTTTTACCAAAATGACGATTTTCTTGCAATCTGGGTCATAAGATTTTTTAATTTTATTTACCCTTCCAATACTCCTCTTTAGCGAGACTGTTACTTGTATGCCCCCTATCAATCAAAATATACAAAAATTTCAAGAATAATACACATACCAGACTTAGTCTTTTAATGAGTTGACCAATTGCTTCCTTTAATTTCTGTTTTGCTTCTCCATCTTTCACTACAATTTGTCAGCTGGTCAACCATAGAGACACCTCTACTGATGCATGGGACTCTCTTAACACACCCAAAACACAGCTCTTTTACACTATATGAGGGTTTCCACCCAAGATTAATGCATTGCATAACATTTAAAATTGCTTAGGAATTGCAAGAATACAAGTAACTGATTTTCTATTACTTAAATATAAAGAACAGAAATATTTAGAAACTACAATGCTTAGCCTCATGGGCATTACCAATTTTGCACTCATAACTACAATTCAACTGATAAGTAGGAGATAATTGCCACAGCAATTCAAATTGTGATATTGCTATCAGGATTTAACTGTGTAGTTTTTGAGTCAAACTCATTGACCCATATTTCATGAGTAGTGATTCAACATGAGTCCATCTCTCATGAGAATAAATGGAACACTTAGCATTCAACTCTCAAATGAAGGAGAATTCTACTCAACTTCAAATTATCACTCCGCTTTGAATGATCCACACCACTGTAGATGATCCCAGCATAACCTTAGATTAATTGTCAATGATCCACTCAACTTTAGATTATTAAACAACTAGCCCAAACTTCCCTTTTATAGCATTCTTGTACCTCTTGGAAGTCTTACTCCCCCGCTTTTTGAATACCACATGGCTATCAAGAAAAGAAACACAACCGATATATGACCTTTCATCTTCTCTAGGAGAGCTCCTAAAATGTGTATTTCCAACTTGCCAAAGTGGGTGCTTGGAAAGGCATCTTTTCTCATTTTATGTGTAACCATTCAATAATTATGAGTACTTGACTCTTCCCCTTCCTTGTCCCCACATGAAAAAGGGTATTTTTTATGATTTGAGCATTATAAATGATAGAAAACAATATCCCTTCTTGGAAATTATAATTTCCATTGAACATTGGCCATAGACAATTTTAACCTTCTACATCCTCTTGGGAACTTTCCTAGGTACATGGAGACCTATATATGCTTGCATCTAGTTTAACCACCTAACCAAATAGAAAATAAAATAAAAAATATTTGGGGGAAGTAGGATTGCCTTACAACCCTAGATGCTCTTGCATTAGACACTTGGGGTAGGAAAGTTTTGTGAGCTTGGTCTCATAGAATGTAGTTGGATGGTAAAGCCACCATTTCAGATTGCCAACAATCTTTAGCAAACTGCATCCACTATTACCCAAACTTGTCCACCATATTTGGTTTGGAACCTTCTCTCTCAATGTGGAATTTGTTCCACCATAATCTGACCTCCTCCAAATGTTGAGGGATGTAGGATTGCCTTACAACCCTATATGCTCTTGCCTTAGACACTTGGGGTAGGAAATTTTTGTGATCTTGGTCCTTACAGAATGTAGTTGGATGGTAAAGCCACTGTTTAAGATTGCCAACAATCTTTAGTGAACTCCATCCACTATAACCCGACCTCATCCACCATATTTGGGGTGGAATCTTCTCCCTCAATGTGGAATTCGTTCCACCATAATCTGAACTCCTCCAAATGTTGCTTCACTCAACATTTCCCCTCATACGCTCATAATTCCTCTTCTCTTCATTGTGGGTTTTAGCCCACCCAAGTCTAGCCAACTCCACCAAATGCATTATGCAACCTCCTCTGCACTACCCACCTCAACATACACCTCTCTAGCATCCTCTTTCTTTACAACCAACCTCTTTTAGCTTGGCTACTCCATGCTCTCCATTATCCTCATGCCCTTCAAAGGACATTTCTTTAACTTGTATTAAATCTTTGTCTCTTGCAACACTATCCATAGCAGCAACCTTGCCGTTTTTTATGCCACCCAAAGACATGCTCCTTTATGTTATGGTACATCTTCATTTGGCACAATACCAACCACTGCTGCAACTTTATCTTCACCTTCCTTTTTTGCTATCAATATTTCGAAGCCTTCACATGACTTTCCTCGGCTGCAATATCTTCATATTCTTCTTTGATTTAGCTTCTAAGAAGGTGCTGATTCTTTGAATCTTTTTTAAGATGGCATCCTCATCTGTGTTGAATTGGTTATCAAACAGAGGATCTTTAAAGTCCACCATCTTCGTCTTTATTACACCTCCAAGATCTCATTCTCAACCTCTATATCTTCACCTTTTATGTGTTTTTTAATGCCATGATTAAGGCATACTTTTGTAATCATTCTTCTTTACCCTTCACCTACATATACAAATTCATTTACAAATGCATCTTTGTTAGAAAACTAATGGGACTCCCTCATACCCATATTTTCTTCTTCTCTTCTCTATTGCTACTTTGGTCTTTCTCAAACCTATCACCATATCTGTAATGCCCTGTCCGAGAACCCATGAGAAATTAACCTTACTAGACATAAATCTAATGCAATGGTTTTTTTTAAAGATACGTAATACAATACGAATGGGGAAGCCATATACAAACTTGTGTTTAAGTAACATTATTAACATATGATAAGATTTTAAAATAATGTAGCTAAATCTAGTTAACAATCCCAAGGGTTACAAGATGACGTTACTTTAAACAACACTAACTACCTTACTAAGTTCAACCAGGACATAGTCACATGATGTAGCTTATGTCCATTTTCAAAACCCAAAAAAGTGTTTCTAGTTCCTTAATTAATTGTAATGAGATGAACACAAATCAAAAGGTAAACTAACATATATATTACATCTGAATAACAAGATACATCCATCATATCTATATAAGAAATGGTACAATCCATGTGATACAAATGATATATAATGACATACATAATAATACATTCTCTCTGCACATATTATAAAGATCATAATGTGACTCACAATACATTGACAATTACATATATATCTCCCAAATGAAAATCTCAAATCAAATCACGATCAAATACATGATAACATCTCATGATTACAAAAGTGAACTCCCCAATTAGAGAACATGGTAATAGAAACTAGGATCATCTAGGTACAAGAACACAAACACTGGATCTCAATGGTAAATAAAATCACTACCACCGGACCACGTTGAACTTGGAGGAGGTCCACCTCATTGTATTGAGGAGATAAATACCAAGCCCCACTCAAACAGATAATCAAAATTAAAAAGAAGGCTACTGCAAAGGTGCATTGAATTCAAAGGTTGCAAGGTTATCAAATAGGTATAATTGAGATCCACTACCAGAGGCACCAAACATTCGTAGGAAATCTAGAACATTGTGATATACCCAATTTGATATAAAAATAATATTTTAATAAACAAATAATAAGATTAAAACATAAAAATATAATATTAAATAAATAAACAATAAATATCATATGTGATATGGTTAATCAACTATTATACTTGTTGACACCCATTTTGTATCTAGCTATCAACTGAGGACATAACAGGAAACATAAAACTTCGGGAGATTAATAATATACTATCTAATTATATGAGCAATGACTTGAGACTTTGATTCATTCTTCATTAGTCATCAAATATCAGGGGCTTTCTTGGACTAAAATGCAATTATATACTGAAATTGTTCACAAATCTTGTGCTCATGCAAGCAACAACATGAGAATTACAATCTTATTCAAGCTTCTTTTTAGCAACCACACTAGAAACAACATTTGGAAGACCAAGAGTCACAACTTAGAATCTACCTTTTACAATGAGACAAATACAACCAATAGAAGACCAAGAGTCACAACCTAGAATTCCACAAAGATGTCCCTCTTGGGATTTGAACTAGGGTATCCACAATGATAACTCATCGCTTCAACCAACTAAGCTAAACCCCTTGGACACTAAAATGCAATTATCAATAGGGATGCCTCAAAAACAATATCATGCAATTTCTAAATTAAAAATATAGTAATCAGTAATAGATAATGCTGTCAGCTAGAAACACATTAAAGGATGGTGATTTATATCTTAAACAGCTACTATAATAGTCGCTGCAAAAGTATTAAGCCAAATCAATACACTAATCATACCAACAAAGGGATATCATATGAGCAATGATTGAGGATCAGATCATGTCCATATTAGTAAGGTGGGCATATGTTTAATCAAGGATAAATAATGGGATTACAATATGACAAAATTGCGAGTAAGATATCAAATCAATAGAGATTAATAGTTTATGGCCAATAATTAGGGGAGGCAATGATTAATACTTTTATAGCAAAAATGTGATACTTCACAATAAAATCATGGATGAAATAGGCAAAGTGGGGGATGATCGCAAAACGAGGGAATGAACATTACAACCAATTGTACTATTTAACATGGTGATTGAAAAGGAATACTGACTCATGTAGCATAAATTTTATAATACTCACCATCATCCTTCTACTGAAACAAATAATGGGAACTCTGTCATGACAAGTGGATAATGATATTTGTTGAATGGAGAGCGCTAGAATAACAATGAGTGCATTGATCAAATTGGTCCTATTATGTAACTATGTGATTAGAATATAACAATAAGTCAATCATGAAGACATCGATTTGTAAACCTAAGGACTAATCATTAATGATAGTAGTCCCTAAGAGGAAATATGCAACCATGTAGAGACATCAGACACATCTCTTGGAATGCAACTCATCATTCCCTTGCAAAGATATTGTTGGTTAACAGTTTGTCTTCCTTGGATTTTGGTTTATACCCTGACCCTTAATGTGCCCAATGTGGTGAGAGACAAAGTTGTTAGCAATGGAATGGGTCAATGTAGGTGTTCTATCAAGGACCCTTGAATTGAAAGGTACAACTCCCTCGTGTGCAAAGATTTGCAATGAATATTGTCTTTGGTAAATCAGTAGGTTTAGGGGTATGCTCTTGACTAGAGAGCAGAAGAGGTATAACCAGATTGCCCAACACTTAAAGCAATCTAGGCGGATTTCAGAAGATGACTCACAACTTCCACAACTATGAATGCAAATGAGTCACTTTTAAGCTCTTCTAATATATATATATAATGTAGTCTATTCTATACATTGAATGCGAGATGTAAAAAAAAAGACTACCTACTAATGCATATTGTATAAGAAAGAAAGTGTGATTAACTAGACAATACCCAAATTGCCCAAGTTACTGAGATTCCACAACAACTGTTTGCCTCCCACTCAACATCTTATATGAACCAAGTTCCAAACTTCTCATACAGTTACAAAATGCACATGAAACTAGCTTGCATAGAACAAAGGAAATGAGGAAACACTATTAATGACGGTAATATGTCATACAACCACTAAAGGAAAGCAACAAAACCCTGTTTATTTTCAATCCCAAAGCTTTCATTAACAACACATTTCATTCCAAAGACCATGCAAGAGTTAAAACTACACTAACATGAACGACATAATCAAAATGTAGATGTAGAGTCACACAATAGTCCCAGCTATAGGGGTTTGCCCACATAATAATTTGCCGATGTTATTTACTTCTCAAAAGGTTACATTTATAGGCCCTTTAGAACTGGCTAGTTACATTTCATCATTACCACACAGAGCATCTTTGAACAGATGTATTATAAAATTAGGATTGACTGGTCAGTCATCCGTTACAAAGCCTCAGCCTATGAGGAGAATGCCAAATATGGCTACAATATTAGAAGGTGAGAGAGAGAGAGAGAGAGAGAGAGAGAGGGAGAGAGAGAGAGAGAGAGAGAGTGAGTTGTCACATCTTGCAGGGAGAATGTAACACTTTTGATAGAGCATCAATTTTTCTTTGGAGTTATGGATTTAGCTCTATAGGCCTTCATTGCACCAATTATAGTCTTCAGCTCCATGACACTTGGAATGAGGATATTGTCAACTCTGATCATCCAATAGTCATGCATTTTTGTCAGTTCTTCAACTCTGGAGATCCTTGATTGGAGCTTCTTCGCTGCACGCTTCAGAACACAATCCACTGTTGTGAGTTCATAAATCTTTGCCACTTGGAAGTTTGCAGGGTTAGTAGCTTCTTCAATGAATGCCAAAAACTTAGTCTTCATTTGTTCAATATCTATCAGCTGGCCATTGTTGGTGACATATGATTTAGTGTGCAAAACCTTTAAATATTCAAATATCTTATCCGTTACTTTCTTCACTAAATCATAGACACATTTTAGTTCATGCTCAGACTTCTCTGAGCTCTCAATTTTGAATTCCAACGATTGCTTCCAATGAAGCAATGATTCTTGGCCTGACTTAAGTATTCCATGAGTCACAACAACATTTGTCTTCATGTCAATCACCTCTTGTAACAAGGCCAATTGCTCTGTTAGGCTTTTTGATACTTTTTTCATTGAGGTCTTGTGATTTGACAGTGCTTCTCTCAATTTATCTGTGTCCAGCAATAGATTTCCAAGGTTCTCAATGAGAGGGGGACCTTGGACCTTCAATTCATCTATCTAGACACGACGAACTTGACCAAATTGCCTCTCTTGTTGTAGCTTAAGCAATAAATTCTTGCTCTCTCTTGCACTTGGGTCAAATGTAGTTGTAGATATGTTTCCAAGTGCAGCTCTGATGTAATCCATTAATTCTCTATTTGAGGCTTTTAGTACCTCCTTTTCTGACCTTAACTCCTCCAATTTGTCTTCAATCTTTACATTTGTTGATTTCCAGATGTTGACCATAGAATCATGCACTGGAATGCCCATGTCAACCGTTGTGATCTAAAAATCATTAGGAGTTAACTCATGAAAATTTCCCTCCTAAGGTTCTGCAATCTCCACTAGCATGTGACCAGTAGAAGAATCCATTGCCAATGCTGCTAGAGTCTTTTGCTTCTTTGCCTTCTTTGACACTAACTGAGATTGAGTTGCCTATACAATGAGGTCTTTAGATGGAGTACCTTCCTCACATCTCTTCTTTCTATCAATGGTTTCTTCCAACCAAGACTGAGTTGAAAGGACATTGAGTGCTGATTGCAAAGCTATTGGATCAAAGAGCTTCCTTGCAATTGGGGGTGTCACCTTGCTCTGGCTAGCAAATGGAAAGGCAGTTGCTTTAGTAACAGAGAGGGCTAGAGTATCACCTTGCTGAGATGCTTCCTACTCTTGACCATCCAGAGGGTTATTGTCACCATCAAGGTTGATGATTGGCATAGGGGAGGAGTCCTTGACTACTGATTTCTCCTTCTCCTTTTCTTTATCTTTCTTTGCCTCTTTTTCTCCAACTTTCTTGGTATTTGGCATATAGCCTCCTCCATAGGTTGGAGGGACTTGTATATTCTTCTTAGGAGGTTGGTCTCCCCCTCCACCAACAGATTGTGCCAGTCCAGTTGATGTTGATGTAGCAGCAGTAGTGGAAGTAGCAGCTGTAGATTGAGCTGTTCCGGATGCTATTCCACTAGTAGAACTTGTGGCTCTAGTTCTCTTTCTTTTGGCTCTGGTCCATTCTACCCATTTGTTTGTCCTCTTGATGATACCACTCATGACGACCTTCATTGTATCAATAATAGGATCATTAGGCGGAATTGACACTATAGGAGCGTCCTTGATTTGCGCATAAGTTGAGGGTCTCATATAAGAGCCATCATCTGCAAGATTACTAACATCAACAGTGTCATTATACAACTTTATCTTATCAAGTGTCAACCTAGACCGGTACCTCTCTCTGGTTTGGTACTCATTATGACATCCGGCCCAATAATCTTCAATATCCGAATCATACCTATAAGCATAGACAAGCTTCAGTGGTCTTTGACAAAGCTAACAGGATCATACTGGGGTCTTATAACTTCGTAATTGATAAACTTAATTCTGTTGTCAAAGGCCTTGACTAAATTCCAGGCATCAAATCTTGAGGCACAAGAATAAGGTCCTACACAATTGGAAATGGAATCCCGACTATCTTCTTCACATTAGAACATAAGGTGTTCACTTTCAATATTTGTCTACACAACTCAACAAGAACTACCTTATCTTCGGGATATCTAGGGAGTCTCTTCGGGAAGCCATTGAATGGACCAATCCTCAGGTGGAGAAAGATGGAAATTGGATGAAACAACATTTGAACTGGTTGGCTGCTGAAATGGCTTCTGGTGAAAACCTCTACTCAGGGCACCCTTGCAATTCCTGGCATAGCCTCATTGTAAAGGCACCATTAACCCTTAGGTATTCTTCAGAGCTCCTTTGCAATTGTAGGTGAGGATAGAAAATTTATACCTTGGTGTTCTCATCAAAGTCTTCAATACTGGGTAGACCAGGCCACAGATGATGTGTGGCTAAGGCATATATCAAATATGATGACATAAAAAACCGTTTGAATGCCTTCGCTGAATTCAGCCAAGAGGCAAGCTCTTCACATGTAATTTGAGCCCAATCAATTTGTAGTCTTTCAGCACAGTCGACCTGGACCAAGTAGAAGTGATGCTCAATGAAATTCAAGATCTCTTCCTTACCCTCTAGTCTCAGCAACAAAGCGAAGATATCCACGATTTCCTTCTTCAGATTGGTTCCGAAGAGATTCCTAGGCATTTTGCTCTTTTCCCCTCAAGGAATTTGAAACCAAGTTTTTTTGCATATCTTCTCTCCTTAGGGTCTTTTTCTCATTAAACATTGATGAGGATGATCAAAATTCAATGTCACAATATTCTTCCTTTACTGGAATCCCGAAGGCAGATCACGTCAACTCCTTATTCACAGAAAGTAGAATAGATTGGTTGGGCAACAAAATTTGCTTTGTCTCCAGATTGTATCTATCAATGCAGTCCTTCACCAACTTTGGTACTTGCGCAGCCATGGGGAAACCGATAGCTTCAAACAATCCGTTCTCCTTCAATTTCTGTGTGATTGGATGGATGGGCTGAGTGTTTAGTCTTTTGGATCACCTAGGTCGAAAAACTTGAAAGATGTATTAGAAAAGTTCTTTAAGTCGCTCTCTAATCCAACCAAACGATCTTACCTAGTAGCTCTGATCGCCATTTACTTAAAATTTCACATAGAGAAGGCAATTACTTTAACAAAATAGCCGTTACGAACTGAGGAACTTCGTTTGGCAGAAATCCGATCATATAGACTCAAAGTTTCGAACGTTGGCACCACACAAATGATATAACTCACAACTAACGGTTGCAATGGTCAGATTTGCAATAAATTAGGCAGATTAACGACTCTTTAAAACATTTTACTTCTACCCATGTGATGGCCCATAAATCCAGCTAACATAAAACTTACTTTAATCTCCTATAATAGTGGGATCATTTCCTTTCATAATCGCTTTAGCTTAAGCTTACTGTAAGCTACCCGTTTAACTTCAGAATTCGACTAAAGGGCTTGCACTATAATTCTTTAAGTGCGGGGAAGGAGGCATTATCTTGTTTTTCCATAAGTTGGCCCTTACCTTTATTTCCTTTGATTCAAGAGCGCCTCATGACGACTACTCCTTCAGTGCCTTGAGTACTTTATCCCTTCCTTTTTCACATAAGGCTTTTCTTCTTTTAATCACTTAACTTGGAGAAACCACAAAATGAACTTTCCGCCTCAAGTGATGGACCTTCATTTCCTTGTATTGGGTTCATACTCAACAAATTACTCCATCAGAAACATCTTTCTGGCATCTCCAGAGAATGTCTTCGCAGTCGGCTTTAGCTTTCTTCATCTCTTATATCTTTCAGAATACAAGCTTCATGTTTTCCTTCTAAATGGAAAAGCACCATTGAGACATGTTTTCTGGAGAAATAATCAACTAGAAATATCTCTCATTGGTTTGGTCACTTTTCCTCATCACTTCCCAGCTTTGCTTTGGAAATGAACTTGAAGATGTTCGCTTTCGTAAGGGAAGCATTTAGATACATGGAACTCTGTTTCTCTGCACAGAATTGGATTTTGACTTCGGATTTTTACTCTGAGAGTTCCATAGCTGTAGATCTTTGTTCTTCTGATCTTCTCATCATGAATCAATTTCAGACACACATGGAGATGTCAGAGTTTCTTTGTTCCTCGGGATCTGACCTGATGAAGCACGCTAGCGATGGAAGTCCAATAGCAAGGGCTAGAATCCGGTAGAAACACCTTGCTAGATATAGAGCACATTGTAGAACCAAAATAGACTTTCTTCTTATTCGTGAAGACACTTAGACAGAAACCCACCCAAACCTTAGATCGCCTAAGACCTTGATGCAGAGAAAAACTGAGAATCCCGCATAGAGGTGTAGCAGAAGCCGAGCAAGAGAAACTTGGAAAGAACGCAAAAGGCAAGCCTTAAGGATGCTTGATGGGAAGAGAGCCACCTAGGGGCTATCTAGATGAGGACACAAACCTAATTACTTTGAAAACACACCAAGCTAGAACCTTAAGAGGGATGGACTGAAAATCTGGCAATAGCTGGCTTTGATTGGGGACTTAGACATGCAAGTGCCTAAGAAGGGGCCTAGCATCTGTGGTTTCGCACAACCGGAACAAAAAAATTCAAGGGACAACAACTAAACCAAACACACAACAGAAAGGAAACCAAACTAGGAAAACAAAAAGCTAAACTAAAGCACACATCAGGAAAGAAAGCTACCTAGACTAAGTCTAACTGCAGGGGTTGCTTTCAACTGTGTAACTAATACAATTTCAGGTCTTGGCCATTGTAGGAAAATGACAGAACCTCACTACTGGGATAGGAAAGTATGAAAGAGTTATTTTGATTTACTTGCACAATTTTGAAGGGAGAATCGAATTTGTGGTGCATACCTTTGGGTTCACGTCTCTTAACCCCACAACAAGACTAAATCATCTTTCATGAACCTTCTTTGCCTTGCTCTTTTGTCAAATTGTCAAATAAGCTCTTTGCATGCTTCTGATGCTCTATAATGTGGTCAACCAAGTCTTCACACTCCTCTTCCAGCTTGGTTAGGTACATTATTCGCTTTTCCAGACCATTCTAAAATACAGGATCTTCAATTGTCTGCTGCAACTTGTAGATTCAGCTCCAACGGAAGGGGAAGACTAGCCTCAACTCCATATACTAGCTCGAATAGGGAAATACCAATGACCTTCTTAGGTGTTACCTTGTCTGCCCAAAGGGCTTCGTGTAATTTCTTGTGCCAATTCTTCTAGTTGTCAGAGACAAGCTTGATTCCGCGTGACCATTTCCTTGAGGGCCCGCTTGGTGACAAGCATAGGAATAGAAAATTAGAATAGGAAATAGGAATGAGAGTCAAAGTAGGGAATGGGAATGGAAAATGAGAATCCCATTCCTGTTTGGTTCACCTAAAATCTATTTGAGAATTTGTTTGACAATCCTTCTGTTTATTCCATAGTTACACTGCCCTGGGAGACGAGGGGACAAGTTTCCGAGACGGGGGGACAAAGGGGCCTTGATTTGGGGATGGCAGGGGGATGGTGGGGGGACGGTGGCGGAAGGAGCAGGGGTGTATATAATATACATATGGTATAGCATATACCATATCAACTGGAACATCATGATTCATGATCAAATAACAAACAAACAATGAACATTGAACATTGAACATCAGCAAATAATAAATATTAGTTTAGATTCTATATATCAGCCTTCAAATCAATAGTATGAGTGTCTAGATTCTACTATATAATAGTAATCAATGATCATATGAGTCATGACATAAAGATGATTACAATAAGTATCATGTGCCATGAATCATGATATCAAGATAAGTATATAATGCAAACAAAAACTACAAGTCTCCAAGAGTCCAAATCAAAATGTCAAATCAATGGAGACTCCTTGGCGTCCCCCCACAATGAAGGAGACTCCTTGGCGCCCCCCCGCACCCCCACACTCGGAGACGTCTCCCCCATCTCGGAGACCTCTAGCTGTCTCAGAGACATCTCACCGTCTCCGGCGGTGGTGGCGCTCTAAGCGGCGCCGCCCGAAACGTTGAGACGCCGTCCCCCTGTCCCGGGGACGTCCCCGTCTCCAAAAACGACCCATTTTTGGGGGGGGGACGCGTCCCTGTGTTACACTGGTTTATTCTGTAAATCCGTCAGGCAGGCAATGGCTTCTCTGACTTCTCTTTGCTACAATGTTACACAAATTTCTTCTTTCCTACTCAACAAATCAGTGAGCAATAGCTCCTCCAGATCTATGGCTTCTCTTTACCACTTCTTGCAATCAAAATTTTTTGTAGGGCTTTTCTAAAGATCAGATCACTCATGGCTTTTTCAAATACTGCACCACATTTATGATGTAGGCTTATCCAGTTAATTTAAACAATGGACTTGTACAGTGGATGTAGAGCAGTTTCTATATTGGACATCAGAGTTAATACTCTGCTCCCTTGCTGCCCAATTCGTCAGTCAAAGATAACAAAAGCAAAAATTAATGAATAATACAACTCATCTACCATGTAAAATACTGCAGTTTACATCATCAAAATATCAAAATTCCAAAAACCCACGTAATTCATCAAAATCCCAAAACATATATACAAGAACTTGAAGATTCACATTAGGCACATAAAAAACTCCCAGCAAGAGTTACAGACAATTTTTTTGAAATAGCTATCTATGCGTTGCTGCCATTTTCCTTCTGAGATAGAAGAATTTTTATCATGGCTTCACACATAAATGCACCCACATCAAGCAATGTGGGAGCATTCTCTTATTAGTTCTTTGTGTACGACTATAGATACAAAACATTACCTAAACCTAATCAACCATTTGAACAGCTCTCTCTTGTATTCTACTAGCCGCTTGCACTTACTCATCCTAAAAGCTACCCCCACCACATTAAGCATTCATATGTATGCTGCTGAAGAGAACAAAACAGAAGAGGACTATGTATAAGCAAAGCCATTTGATTTGCGGTGGCCTCATCTAAGTTTTTACAATCAGGATTTATTAGTTCAGTGCTTGCATATAAACACAAAAGACGCCCTGGGGAGGGCTGTCCCGAAATATTCCCGCCTCTCGTTTTCAACTGCGATCCTGCTGTGAAATTTTCTTCGTTGTTTATCATTCTCTTGGCCAAAAAATAAGTAATCCTATTCTCCATTCCAATAACTGATATTTTTGGGAATGGACTTATGCTCATTTTGGGCTAAAATGGGAATACGTATTCCTATTCCCCATTCCCATTTCGAACACCAAACAAAGAATTCGAAAATATATTCTAATTCTCAATGACCATTCCCATCATATTCCAACAACCAAATGGGCCCTGAGGGAAATTGTTTGAAGAATGACTCAGATGGATATTATTATCATAGTAGAATTCAACAATTTCTACTGAAGGAAAATAGGTAGCATTGTCCATAACCAACTTCAGTGGGACACCAAATCTTACAAGGATATTTTCTTTATAAATTTATAGATAATTTCAGAGGTGGTTCTCTTAGTGGACTTTGCTTCCACCCACTTAGTAAAGCAGTCTGTAGCAGTAATGATATATGAATGTCCAACAGAAGAAGAGGGGTTAATTGGGCCAATAAAATCAATTCCCCACTGCTGAAAGAGGCCTTCTATTACTACTGGCTTTAATGGGAAGGCAACCAATTGAGGTTTATCAACAAACATTTTGCACTTTTCAGATTGGGCTACCCATTTATAGGCATCTCTAAACATACCTGGCCAGTAATAACACTGCCTGAGAATTTTATATGCACTCATTATGGAAGAGTAGTGCCCCCCACAAGCATCATCATGAAATGCTTTGAGCAGTCTCTCCCCCTGAGACTTATCTGCACATCTTAGGAATGTGCCATCAATTGCCCTTTTAAACAACTGATCATCATAGATGACATACTTGCTTGACTTGGCTCTAAGATCTCTTCTCAGCTTATAGGTCAATCCATTGGGACACTCCCCATTAGTAAGGAAATAGGCAATATTTGAAAACCAAGGATCTTGGAGGCTCACCATTAGAACTTTTGAGATTTCTTCTTCTTCACTTACCTCCTAGTTTTTTGCAATAGTTCCGCACAAACCATTGCCACAGACCAGCTTGGTAGGTTTTAATTCAATGTCATACTCTTGGACTTTGGCTATCCAAGCTCCTCTTGTGTTGCATCCTATATCTTGCTAAGATACTTTTGACTGCTGAATCAGGAACATAAACAATTGAATGTGAATGCAGAATATAAAATCTGAAGTTCTTAAGGGGTTTGACCACAACATGGGCATGCTTTTCTATTTGGGAGTACTTCAGTTCATGCTCCTTGAGAGGGGTGCTTATAAAAGCAATAGGTGCTTGGATGCCTTCCTTGTTTTCTTGCATGAGTATGGTAGACAATGTATGGCCTGATGCATAACAATATAAAATAAACTCTTTGGTATAATCTCGATGAACTAAGAAAGGAGCATGGGCTATGGCAGTTTTGATTTCATCAAAAGCCTTTCTTCCAGAGTCACTCCAGTTAAAATGTGACTGCCTTTCATCATGTCAATTATACACTTTGTAATTTCAGAGAAATTAGGAACAAAGCGCCTTAAGAAATTTACCTGGCCAAAAAAAGATTAAACTCTAGTTTTGCTTGTTGGTAGGTTGAGTTGTTGGATAGCTTTGACTCGTTCAGGATCAATCTTAATGCCTTCTTGAGACACTATGTGACCTAGCAACTTTCCCTCTGTAACATAGAAGACAAACTTCTTGGGGTTAAGGGAAATTCCATGTTCCCTACATCTCTTCAACACTTTCTCCAAGTCCTTCAAATGATCTTCTCTTCTCTTAGAGAATAGTGTCAAGTCATCCAAATAGAGGACAATGATTTTGTCCTTTAAATCCGCAAAGGATGTATTCATGGCTCTCTGAAAAGTAGCCCCATCATTAATTAACCTAAAGGGCATTATGTTGTAAGCAAATATCCTCCATGGAGTGGTGAACGCTGTCTTAAACTAATCCTTTGAATCTACTTCAATTTGGTTAAAGCCTAAGAAACCATCCAACATAGACATCATTTCAGATCATGCCATTGTTTGTAGTAAGTGATCCATGTTAGGGAGAGCATAGTTGTCTTTGTGAGATGCTTGATTTCGATTTCTAAAATCCACACAGATCCTAATCTCCCCACTCTACTTCCTGATAGGAATTACATTAGCTATCCATGTTGAATGGTGTATAGGATAAATGATCCTAGCTTCTAATATTTTATGAATTTCTCTGAAGATGGCATCCGAGATCATTGGGTTGTAGTTGTGTTGCTTTGGCTAAAAGGAACTGCATCAGGCTTAAGGGGAATCTTATGCTTAAACTCACCATTCCTGGAAGTTTTTAAATCTTCATAACCCCATGCAAAAACATCTTGATATCCAGAAAGCAACGCTTTAGCTCTAGTTCTTTCTTTAGTTGAACAACTATTACCAATGTTATTCATTTTAGGCTCAAACTCTGTGCCGACATTCATTCTCTCATAATCATCAGAGGTTCTACTTTTTCTACCTCTTTCTCTTTTGATATATGCATCATGTCTATTAAACAATTTTTTTAAAGAGATTAGGTGTCTAGGCATTTTGTTACCTTTTAATTGCTTTGCATCTAGCTCTAAATCTTTCTTGTCATCAGGAGAGAACTCTTGGCAGGGGCTTTCACTTCCCTCGAAGTATTGGTCAGTGAAAGGCTCGACTCCTTCTAGAAAGCATTGGATCTGCTTATCATCATTAAAGACTTGCCATGATTCAACATTATCAGGTACATTAGGTCTGAAGAGGACTTCAATCTTGTATTCTTTGTCTCTGAATTTTGAATGAGGTAAAAAAAGGGATGAAGAAGCAACTAACGTATCAGTCCTTAGATTTTGTTCCCTTGGAACATTGTATAGAAAAAGCATCAAGGTCTTCTATCTCACCCCAGACTTTGTTCCTATACTTCTGAAGTCTTGGGTTCTTTACAATATACTGACTTCAGACTTGTTTCACTATTAGTTCTGCATCACCTTGGTCTCTTAGAATCTTCACTCCTCTTTGCTTTGCAACAATAATGCTTAAAAGTAATGCTTCATATTCTGGAGTGTTGTCTGTGTTCTTGAATTGCAGCTTGTATGCTAGTTTGTGTCAGATCTCCCTTAGGGGAAATGAGCACCACACTTGCTCCTGATCCCGCAGTTGCACAACTGCCATCAAATTCTAAGGTCCAGATTCTTTGATCATTAGGAGGGTCTATCTCATCTTCTAGGGTACCGAAATTAGCAAACATCATGTAGTTCCCACACTCCATCTCTTGATATAAGACTTGAGCTTTAGGATCATCAGATTTCATTACAGTAAAATTAGCTTTTTTTTCAGGTTCAAGTTTGATCCTTTGTTGCCAACAGGGATAATAGCATGAGACCAATCTAGTTTAATTTCACCTCCCATATCCCTGCAAAAACTCCTACTTAGTAGCATGCCATAACTAGCAAGGATGGAAGCCATAAGAATGGTCAATTTCATTCTTTTTGTTGGGTGTGTAGCTTAGGCTACTTGGGCATCCTTTATTTGACCTATTAGGGGAACTTGTTTTGCATCCATAGAGTAACAACGCCCAAAGGTCTTAGTTAAAGGCAAGCCTAAGACACAAGCAACAATAGAATGCATGACATTGTCTGAGGCACCTGAGTCAATTATGCAATTATTGTTACATCCCAAAATTTTGACCTAATTGTAAACTTGTTCATAACCGTTGGATTTAACGGATTATTCTTTCATGGTCATATGAAATAGGTAGTTATTTATATACGTTGTATTAACTGTTAATGAAGATGGTCATTAACCATTAACTGTTATTAGATGATTAGTAGTTGCTTGATTTAAAATTATGATTAATAATTTAAGGTCTTTTGAAATGTTTATATGAAATTATTATAGAATTGTTATTATGGCAAAAGAGTTTTCATGGGTGATTGCAGGGGAAGATGAAGAGGGGGGAAGCATTGCTAAATGGGATCATCGGAATGGGATGCTCACTTAGTTTAGTCATCAAGATCGGTAGGTATGACCTTAACCTTCTTTGGAAAGGACGCAACAACTTGAACACATGATACATTTGTGGGACCCGCATGAGCTATTAAGAAAATAATCTAAGAAAACATAAAATAATCTAGTTAAAATATAAAACATACCTCAAGGGATTTTAATTGATCTTTCATCATATTATTATTATATATATATTTATATACGGACATATAAATATAAAAATGAAATAACACCATTATATTATAATAACTTAATAAAATGATGTCACCCCATTGATATACTTGCATGAACGTATATAAATATATATTATAATAATAGTTGAAATTATAATCTTTCCAACTCTTTCTTCCAATCTTTTGTTTTTCTTTCCCTCTCTTTTACAATTGATTTAAACACTTGGCAATATGAATTTGCATATAATCTTTTAACTGGTGGAAGCCAAGAAGTCATGGCTAGACCTTTAAAAATGGAAGCCGTGAGAGGAGTTAGACACCTTTTTCTACATTTCCGGATTCTTTCTGCTGTTGTTTTCAAATCTCCTTGCCTCTATAACACTGAACTCTATCTCGTTGCCAGTATTTACTTCCGCCCATACCCTTGCAATTATCAAATTATAACCTTGATTCAGACAGTACAATTTGACCCTTTGCCGTGCAAGTATTTCCGGCTAGGAATCGGAGGTATATGCGCTGAAGGTGACGTCTTAAGCAGTGAGAGGGAATCGATCAGATTGCAAGTTCTTAAAGCAATACTTATCAGGTCATGAGTTACCTTTCAATGTTTTTAAATACATTTTCTATAGCAGCCGGCTAAGCTTAGGAATCTCTTTTCTCTATGACTGTGATCACGTTATTTAACTTGCTGAATAATCCCTGTGAGCTATAATGAACTACTTTTTTACTTTCGTTGTATCCAGAATCATCATAAAAGTTGAGTAGTATCTCTTAAAGAAGAGTTTCTATATGTAATAAGAACCTGTATGAATGTTGCTGACCTCAGGAATAAGTTTTACTTTGTTTCAATTCATGATAAAAGATATCAAGAGCAGAATGCTCATAACTTTTCCAAAACACCTGGGATTCACTAGCAATGTAGCCATGAAATGGTGAAGAGGCGTAAAAGGGCAGAGTGCTCATAATCTTTCAAAGCACCTGGGAATCACCAGCTATGTAGCCATGTATGGTGAAGAGGTGGAATAAATCCGCAAGAAAACAGAAGAGAAATTGGATATGAATAAATTAAATGAAATATACTTAATAGCTCATGCTCATCCTTGTAATGAAACCTGTTGTCAAGTCAAGCGGTGGTGATTGGGTCGTTGAACCCATCGGAAATCATTGGCCTAGGTAATTTATAGGCATGTTTGCCATCTAATGATCACTTGATGTTAGTAGCGCTAGTTATGTGAGCATGTCCGTTTCATAACTGAGCAGACATTCAAAACACTAGGATGCTCAAGTGGCTGGACTAAAAAACATCCCAAACTCGATCCCGAGGTAGGGAGGGCCTTTCTAATATAATAAAATGTGTGGAAATAAGTATGGTCTGAGGTTGGGAGGTTAAGCCTATGTCAATGCTTCTCCTCTCACCAAAGCCGAGGCTTGCACAACCAGCTAAAGATCCTCTGGATGATACTTGTATGTTCCATTCCTTCTCTTCTTGTTAAGCATTTACTTTACTTGTATGAAGAAAGGATAGTTAATCGTTAATTTAGTTATTTCAATTGATCATGAATACAGTTATGAATAGTTAAACGTTAATCTAGTTATTTCAGTTGATTATGAATATAGTTATGATTAGTTAGTCGTTAATCTAGTTATTTCAGATGGTCATGAATACAGTTATTTTTAGTTAACCGTTAAAATAGTTATTATCAGATGAACTTGGATAAGGTTATTACAGTTAATTGTTAAAAGCAGTTAATGTCATGTGAAAAGGATTCAATTGTATATTTATGAACATTGGAAATTCTTTGTTTAGACCATCTTTGTTTTCGTTATGAAAAACCGTTTGTTGCAATTACCTAGTTTATGACCATTGACATACAGGGATATATAAAAGGGATCGGGTTTTTGGCCAGGGGAGGTAGCTAGGATTGAAGAATCTTCCTCATTGAATAGTATAGGTAGGACTGGTTCTGAAGTAATGCCTAAAAAGTAATGCTTCATACTCTACAGTGTTCTCTGTGTTCTTGAACTGCAACTTGTATGCTAGTTTGTGTTAGATCTCCCATCGGGGAAATGAGCACCACACTTGCTCCTGATCCGGTAGTTGCACAACTGCCATCAAATTCTAAGGTCTAGATTCTTTGATCATTAGGAGGGTTTGTCTCTTCTTCTAGGGTACCAAAATTAGCAAACATCATGTAGTTCCCACACTCTGTCTCTTGATATAAGATTTGAGCTTTAGGATCATCAGATTTCATTATAGTAAAATTAGCTTTTTCTTCAGGTTCAAGTTTGATCTTTTTGTTGCCAACAGGGATAATAGCATGAGACCAATCTAGTTTAATTTCACCTCCCATATCCCTGCAAAAACTCCTATTTAGTAGCATGCCATAAGTAGCAGGGATGTTAGCCACAAGAATGGTCAATTTCATTCTTTTTGTTGGGTGTGTAGCTAAGGCTACTTGGGCATCCTTTATTTGACCTATTAGGGGAACTTGTTTTGCATCCATAGAGTAATAATGCCCAAAGGTCTACAGATTTATCCTTCTTGCTCGATATTATTATGTTTGGCAATAGGTTAGACCTTTGCGATAAGGATTCCTTGCTTAGCATTAACATACGATTGGCATGAATGTCCAATCCACCTTTACACATCTAGATGATAGGTATCCTTCAAAATCGTGGGTCCCAAGCCTTGCTTCTCCTGCAGTGACTCCAATGCATGGAATTTTCATGAAATGCGAACGATGGACTCCTGCATCCAAACGTACACCCTTGCCACAAAAATAAAAAGTTAAAATGATTATATATATAAATATATTTCTCATTTTGATATCCCCAATAAGGGGAACTATTTCCGTGACCAATAAACACATGTTTTCTTCCACAAACGTCCATAGTGACCTTGATATATTTCCAGATGCATGGATTGAGTCTTCCCTGGACACAGCTACTCCAAGCATTAACTTTTGAAGCTGTCACTTTATAAAAATGGTGGCTTGGTTGCTATTGTTTATAATCATAGGAATGACGTTGAGGGTTAAAGTCCTTCAATACTTCTTTGTTTGTCACAGTATTTCAAATGTATTGAAGATCATTGACAAGCTTGACAAAGTTGTAATTCATCTCCTTGGCAATATTGACCCATCACGATGATTAATTATGCAAAACTGTGCACACAGGTCTGGAGAGATTCGCTTACAAGGCACCAACAACTCTGCTACATGGGTACAAGAATTTTCAAATATATCAATCCTGAATATATGCGAGGTGGATATTTCTCCTTCATGACTGCGTGACAAACTAGTGCTCGCTTTTTTAGATTGCAAAATAATGCATGCAAGCCCCTGCTAATCATCTGAAATCCAATTAATGAGCAACTTCCTTATATACTCCTGTTCTGGGAAAATATAATCTAGTAGGGACTTTAGAAATAACTACATTCCTTCCCTATATAATGGATGCATCACAGTCCACGATCTTCAATACAACATTACTTTCTGCTTCATAGCTTGATTAAGCCACTTCTGTTGCTCTTGAAATGAATACTCTTAATTATAATGAATTTCCAACATGATTATCTGTAGGACAAAAACACAAAATAAGTATTCAGAGTAAATTGATCCACTAATTTGACCAAAGATAGTATTGACTATAGGATTGTAAAAACCTAGTACATTTGATTAAGGAATATAGGGAATATATGCTATATTTAGTTTTCAATGATAAAATTATGAGAGAAATATATCAGATATAAAGATTAGAAAATGCGTTTCAAGTGGATGCCCAAAATATTTGGGCTCCATTAGTGGCTCTTATTGGGGACATATGATCCCTATGAGCATAGTGAGAATTCTAGCTATCTCTGGAGGAGCAGACCTGCCAAAACATAGGGAGTAATCAGTTCATGAAATAATATAGATAAAAAAATAAATAAAAAAAAATGGGGAAAGAAAAAAAAAAGAACTCCCCTTCATATGCTCATTGAAAAAATGGCGCTTAAGATACTGTCCACGAACTAGAAAATCTTGCATGCAACCCTCTGTATCTTGCAAAAAATAAGAGTGTTCCCCAGCCTTTTCAAAGATGATAAATGATCCAAACCATAAAGCCTCAAACTTACCATGTTTCCCTTTGTCTTGATCTTTTGCATTCCATTTCAGGACCCAGTCACTTACCTTAAGAGATCGGTTTAAAGAAATTTAACTTCTTGTTGTTTATTAATATTCTGTTCTTGCGCAAGCCTCCTTATTTCATCCAGCTCAATTAGCATGTTTAATCTATTTTCCATGAAATTAATATCCTCTAATTGCTCCTCAGTAACAAATTTGTAAACAGGCAATAAATTGCTTAAAGGAAGCTTTGCTTCCTTGCCATAAACTTAGTTAAAAGGAGAGAAACCGGTAGGCTTTCTCATCGTGATTCTATCTGCGCACAATGCTAAATTCAGCTTTGAATCCCAAGCGCACTTGTTATTATCCAGCATCCTTCTGATAATCTTCAAGATGTTTTTGTTACTAGACTCAGCTTGTCCATTGCCTTGAGGATGATATGGAGATGAGTATGACATAGTTATGCCATATTTCCTACAAAAATCAGCAAACTCGTTAGATCTAAAACACATACCATTATTTGCTATGATCTTTTAGGGACTCTGAGTCTAGTTAGTATATTCTCAGCAAGAAACTTAATCACTACCTCACTCATAGATTGCCGAGTGGTTATAGCCTCTACCCACTTGGTAAAGTAATTAGTAGCCACTAGAATCCAACTGAGTCCTCCGCTTGATTTATCACTAATCTCCCCTTTAAAATCAATTCCCCACATTTGGAAAGGCTCTTCTGCTTGTAATGTTCTTAGTGGGAGGGCACCATCATATTTTAACTTAACTGAGAATTTCTGACAAGCCTCACACTTTCGCAAATAAGTATGACAATCTTTGAAAAGATGGGGTCAGTAATAACCTGCTCACAATATTTTATGTGCTGTGGTCCTAGCTGAAAAATGATTGCCGCACATCTCCTTCATGCATTTCTCTAAGAATAACTGCAGATTGAGAAATATCCAAACTGAAAAGTAAAATTCCATCTTGGTTTTCCCAATATAGATCTCCCTAAATAATGACATACTTAGCGGCCTGTAACTTAGTAGTTCTTTTATGATTATCACTTAAATTATCTCTACATTTTGTATGTTTTAAATAGTAAACTATATCAGTATACCAAGGGCATCTTACAATACTAACCTTAGTATGATCGTTAGAAATTTGATTGACTTGCACAGCTTCCAAATTTGATTTCGCCATAAGTTTAGCCAATCCTTGCCCTCTGACTAATTTTGTGATTTGAACATCTGTATTAAATTCCTGAATCTGATTTATCCAACAATATCGTCTTCTGGTAGTTTCAGACTGCCTAAATATATCTTTAATGGCAGCGTTAGGCACATTAGCAATGCCTTCGGCTCCGACCAAATAGGGTCGAAAAGACTTAACTACTTTAAAAAGGGCTTAAGCTTTTTTTTCATTTATATCGTAATTAAGTTCAGCAGCTTGTAAACTCTTACTAAAGAATGCAATCGGCTGCTCATGTCCTTCATTGTTCTTTTGCAACATAACAATGGCTATAGTATGATAAGAGGCAAACAAGAAGATTTGAAAAAGTTTCTTAAAGTTGAGAGATTTAAAAACTGGAGCTTTGTTTATAGCTTTCTTTATCTTTGTAAATGTTCCTATAGCTTCATTATCCCATGCTATCTTTGCACCCTTTTTAAGCATTTTAGCGATAGGTTTAATAATCTTAGCAAAATTAGAAACAAATTTCCTTATGAAATTAATTTGCCCAAAGAATGATTGGATACCCTTAGTTGTTTTAGGAATCTGAATATTATCTATGGCTGCTACTCTTTCCGGATCTATCCTTACCCCTTCCTTAGAGACAATATGCCCTAATAATTTGCCTTCAGTAACTCCAAAATGACACTTTTTAGGGTCTAAAGAAATTCCAAACTCAAGAGCTCTTATGAAAATTTTCTCTAAATGTTTACAATGATCTTCTGCTCTCTTAGAATAAGCAGTGAGGTCATCCTCACAAACTACCATAATTAGATCAATTGGTCCATCAAAGGCGACATCTATTGCCCTTTGGAAAGTAACTCCAACATTTGTTAACCCGAAAGGCATCCTAGCATATACGTAAGTACCCCAAGGAGTCGTGAAAGTAGTCTTATACTGTTCGGACTCTTTGACCTTAACCTGATTATAGTCCAAAAATCCATCCATCATAGATAACAATTCATTTCCTGTCACCTTTTGTAGTAAAATCTCCATATTATGTAATGTATAATTATCCTTTAGAGAAGATATGTTCAAGTTCCTGAAATCTATACACAATCAAATATCGCTGTTCTTTTTTCTAACTGGCACTAAATTTGAAACCCATGTGGAGTGCCTAATAGGCTTAATGATTTCAACATCTCTCAGCTTAATTAGTTCATCTTTCATATTTGGGACTAGAGTCGGATTGATTGGGCGTTGTCTCTGCCTAAAAGGTTTAGCATCAGGCTTTAATGGTATCACATGTTGAAATAAGTCTTCCCTATAAGTTTTGAGTTCATCGTAACTCCAAGCAAAAACATGTCTATATTTCCTCAACAAAGAGATCAATTCAGCCCTAATCTTAGATGATAATTTCTTCCCTATATAAACAATTTTTAGGAGAATTTTCACTTCCTAAGTTTATCTCCTTGATATTGTTTTGGATTTTATTGGATTTGCTAGGTTTTGTACTTTCTCTTTCATCAAAGATTCTTTCTAAGGCCACAAGATCTTTAGGTATTTTGTTTGTCTTTAATTGAACTATTTCTTTTCCAAATAACCTTTCCTTGCCATCCTCTTCTTCCACACATCCGTTCCAATCAATGAACTGATTTTCATAATCCTCCTCACAAGTTAAAAACCTAATGCAAACTCTGTCATCTTCAAAGACTTGCTAGTTTTGCACGTTATCTGGTATTGAAGGTCTATTTTTCATTTGTACTTGAATAACCTTATCAAATGGAAGATCAATTTGTTTGATAGCGAGGTTGGCCATTATATCAGCCAAGTAGTTATTTGACCTATCAATCCACTTTATAGAAAAAGTATCAAAAAATTCTAACAAATCCCATACGTGGTTACGATATTGTTTCAATCTTGGCTTCCTAGTTGAAAACTTATGCCTAATTTGAGACACAAGCAAATCTGAGTCCCCTAAAACAGCGAGTAATTTAATCCCATAAATCTTAGCAATATCAAGACCAATAATCAAAGCCTCATATTCAACAATATTGTTAGTACACTCAAAATTTAATAGGAAGGAAAATTTAAAAATCTTACTTGACGGTGAAATAAATATAACACCGGCCCCATTTCCTTCCTTACTACAAGCACTATCAAAGAAAATTTGCCAAATGTTATCACAATCTTCTTTTGCATGTATTGAAATTGGGTTAATAACCTAAAAAACAGATTTAGTTATACTTACCTAGAAATTATCCATCTTAGAATGGCAAAAGTTGACTTCAAGATCTGGACTGTAATTCTCAACCAGGTAATATGATTGGGGTTCCCTCTCAATTCTGGTTTCTTTGCCCCCTACAGGTATGGTAGCGTAGGACAAATCCAGCTATACATGACCACCAACCAAATTCAACCACTCTCTAGATAACATGCCGTAACTAGCTGAAATCTCAACTACAGTGATGTCAGTCCTATATGATATATGTGGAAATGGTGGAAAACGAAATTCAACATTTTTAATAATACCAACTACTGGGACAGATTTGTTATTCGTAGCATAGCACTTGCCATAAGGAGTATCTACTTCGAGACCCATTTCTTTCATTACATCAGCATACATGATATTAACTGTTGCGCCATAATCAATCATACAATTCTTTACCAATTTGTTATTAATCAGCAATGTTAAATAAAACGGGTCTACTTGATTTGAATTTTTATTCAATGCTATCCCTAGATACACAACAGGTGGTTCTTCATTATTTCTTGCATCATTTTTATTATTAATATCCTCTATGCTAGATAATAGCTTCAACGTTTCCTCCTTGTAATCAGAAAATTTCATCATTTCCATTAGAGGAACAATAATTTTTAATTGAGACAATGCATGATTAATAAAATTATGACAGTCAAATATTTGCTTACCACCATTGTGCTTGACCGACTATTTCGTTAGTTTAGGAGACTGGTTACTTTCCCTTTGTTTAGCTTGAACTTGATTTCTACATTTTTTTAGATGTTTCTACCTGTTGCTGATTTTTTTGCAAATATACCAGCAAGATTACCTTGATCAGCTGTGTTTTCTCTATTTCTACATTGATAGGTGTTTTTGGAATGTTCTACAACTATGATAGTATAAGCCTTCCTTTCCTTAGCGGTCAATTTCCATAAAGTAGGTATATCTTCCTCATCTGAAAGCACCTACTGGATACAACATTGCTGGTTCAACCTCCTGTAGTGATAATCAGAATTTTGGTCTTCCTCATCTCTTCCCCATAATGGTTCTGATGATATTGCTTTAACAACAGGTTGTTCTTCACCTTCTTGGTCTTCCTCATCAAAAACAGATTGTGCAACAGTGCAATACTTAGGATCATATGGAAACCTACATACATCACACCATGGCCCATCATCAACAATGTTGATTTTCTTTAAAGGATCAGGGGTATCTTTGACATAATTCGGTTTTTATGGTTTTCCATCCTTCTAGTTTGTAGTGTATGGCATGTCTTGAAGTCTTAATCTGTCATTTCTGTGGAATGACGACCTTTTATTTCTATTTTGCTTAGTCTTCATATCTTTTGAGCATGTCCATAATCTCTTTTAATTCATCCTTCTTAGGGCTTTTAGGATTATATAATTTTGGATCATCCCATTTGTTGATTCTACCTATTGCTTTCCTGTCATTCTCAATCGTATTAGAATCTTTGAAAGCTTGTGGCAGCAAAGAGGGTCTCTGAGATCTTATCTCATTATGAGTTTTGCTAGCGAATGCACTTAAGTAGAAATCAATCAAGAAAGAATCCACTGGTGTAGTCTCTCTAGGGATCCTGTTTAAAACCTTGTTAAATCTTTTATTAAATTTTGACACTGATTCATTTGTATTCTTCTTAATACTTGTCAATTCATGTGACGCAAAAGATGTGTCATTGTGGTCACCAAATTGCTCAATAAATTGATCAGCAAAATTGTACCATCCAGAAATGGATCACATACCATTTTGTAGCATCTTCAGTTAATGATTGCACGGAAAGTTTCATGAACACATCCTCATGATCTTCTTCAGAATCTTCAATTATGTTTTTCAAATTAATCACATATTGCTCAACAGATTCTGTCCCATTTTCTGAAAATTTTGGAATAGCATTCCTTAAATCGTTAGAGACTAGATTGGGATATCCTCTTATCCCACCAAAATCAAGCTGTCTATATCTTTCGATTGTCATCGGCTGCCTTATTGCTTGATTCCTAGTCCCCTGATTTTGTATCATATAACATTGATTATTTTGATTGTTATTATTTTGATTCATACCATAAGGTTGTCTGATGTTTCCATTGTTTTGCGGAACTCCTGTGGTGTGTTGTCCAACATTCCAAGCCCGTTGATTATTGTTGAAATGCCTATTAAGATTGTTATTTTGATTCTTATCCTTTTTGTTCTCATATAGTGGATTAACATGGCTAGTGGCGAGTTGCGATTCCATATTCTTTCAATGAGGTGGATTATATTTTAATGATGTATTTACTTCATTTTGAACGTGATAAGCTCTTTCTTCTCTCCACCTATCTGACTTCTCTTCATTTCTACGTGGGGAAACAATAAGATCCTTTGATATCCCTATTTTTTCAAAGATATGATTTGGCTGCATTTTTTATGTTTTCGCTAATATTGCATTGCTACTATTTGTTGTTTCAGCCATCTTCTTTATAATCATATCCCATTGCATTATCTGTTCATGCTCTTTGTCATCCTCAATTTGAGTTATCTTGCAATCTGGCTCTTCATCCACCCTAGGAATATGGGAAAATGGATTACAGTTCTCTTCGTCTTTTTGAGGGCTGATATGACTTGAATTATCCCTCTTATTTTGCTTGTTGGTCCTTTCCTGAAAACTTCTGTGTCTTGTGTAGAGCATCTTTGATTTCTGATTCTTACCTTTCTTCTTTCTTTATTTTTTCTCTAAAGTTAGTTGCTCAAGCCTTTTAGGTCTGGGATTCATTGACATTCTTCCCCACATACACCTCAAAAGCAGAGATTAGTTCTTCAATAAAATATGTTAATGATACACAATAGAGTTGCCACTTTCTTAAAAGAAAGAAAGAAAGAAATGTCTAGGGGCTTTCCCAGCAGAGTAAATGCCAATAATAACTTGAAAAGTGATTTTCTGAAAATATCAATAAAACTTTAGATTTAGTTGCTTTCAAAGATTGTGTGAGATAGAATAAAAACTTCATATTAAGCGAGAATCAAAACTTTGAACATAGCCAGAAATTTCAACTTCAGGAAGAACTTTATGTACTTATGCTTTAAATGTTGATAAAAAACTAATTTATAAAATCTGAAAAGTATAAAACAGAAAATGATAAATGTTGAAATTAAACTTAATAACTTATTCACGATCTTGGCAAATGTTTTAAAAAACAAATTTTGAATCTTACCAGAAAATCTTGTTTTAATGAGTCTCTACACTGGTATGATGGAGTAAGTATGCAAAGCTAGCTTGCAATTTCCCTAGTAGAGTCGCCAATCTGTTGGTTCTCAAAATTGTAGATTAGAATCCTACGAGCCTTGCCTGCTTGATGCTGGGATATCTAATTGGTTGTGGCCAACTTGATAGGATCAATCAATTCGATTTAGATCCTCTACATTTTTGGCTCTGTAAAACCAAGGCCTATACACTTGATCCTGGACAACAAACTTGGATCTAAGACATTTATAGCAGATAGATTCAATGCAAAGACAATTTTCCTAAATGGCAAGATTTTAAGGAAACCTCTGGATTGCCAATGGTGAGTATTAATCTTCGAAATACGATTACTTTAATAAACTTGTGAATGATGAAATAAGATTAAAAGTAAATTACTAAAACAAATAGATATCAAACCCTTAAAAGAAAAAGATTAAAATATTGCCAGCATATAGATTGAGAAATGCAAGCGAGTTAATGATCAGTGCGGAAATTTAAAAGGGCGATAGAGTCAAAACTATGTGTTTTCACATACAACTTTATGATATTATGTATATTAAATTTATAAACAATTCAATTATCAAGATGCATCAAATTATTTCGCTTTATGCGTATTTAAACCAGTTTATGATGTTTTAACCCTTATATGGACAAAATAGATACAAATAAAGAAAACAATAACAATATTTCACAATATTTGTATTTGTCAGGTTTAAATAGCAACGAACAATTTGATTCACTTATCCTAATAATAGATTATTAATAGAAAATAAAAATGATCACAAAGGACTAACTATATAGTAATTTAACTCTAAAGCAAATAAAAATCTTACTGATTATATTATAGGAAAAATCGTATTGAAGACACTCAAATGCTGATGCTCCACTCAACACAATTTTATCTCCCACGATATCGAAATGTATGCCCAATAATTCAAAATCCAATAGCTTGGTTCAAACTTCAATCTTCTTCAAGGAAGAATATAAAAATCATATAAGTTTCAGGAATGCAGAGAGTTTTTTGAAAATAATGAATGTTGTCTTGTTTGATTTCTTATCACATATTTATAAAAACCTGAAAGGTGTTGATTATTTTCAAAACACCACAACCTTTCAAAAAAAAAAACTAAACAATGAATGTTAATAAAACTTTTAAACAAAGTGGTCATCGGTTATAATTCTTGTGTTTAAATATTGGGCAAACCAAACACAAGGATCCCTTCATACTTTGGCATTTACAAATTTATCTTCCTTGCTCGATATTATTATGTTTGCCAACAGGTTAGACCTCTGCAATAAGGATTCCTTTCTTAGCATCAACATACGATTGGCATGAATGTCCAATCCACCTTCGCACATCTAGATGACAAGTATCCTTCAGAATCATGGGTCCTAGGCCTTGCTTCTCCCGTAGTGACTCCAACGCATGGAATTTTCATGAAATGCGAACGATGGACTCCTGCATCCGAACGTACACCCCTGCCACAAAAATAAAGAGTTAAAATGATTATATATATAAATATATTTCTCATTTCGATATCCCCAATAAGGGGAACTATTTCTGTGACCAATAAACACATGTTTTCTTCCGCAAACGTCCATGCTGACCCCTAATATATTTCCGGATGCATGGATTGAGTCTTCCTTGGACATTGCTATTCCAAGCGTAAACTTCTGAAGCCGTCACTCTATAAAAATGGTGGCTTGGTTGCTATTGTTTATAATCATAGGAATGACGTCAAGGGTCAAAGACCTTCAATACTTCTTTGTTTGTCACAGTATTTCAGATGTATTGAAGATTAGTATTTCAGATGTATTGAAGATCATCGACAAGCTTGACAAAGTTGTAGTTCATCTCCTTGGCAATATTGATCCATCACGATGATTAGTTATGCAAAACTATGCACACAGGTCTGGAGAGATTCACTTACAAGACACCAACAACTCTGCTACATGGGTACAAGAATTTTCAATGTATCGATCTTGAATATATGCAAGGTGGATATTTCTCCTTCATGATTGTGTGACAAACTAGTGCTTGCTTTTCCAGATTACAGAATAATGCATGCAAGCCCTTGCTAATCATTTGAAATCCAATTAATGAGCAACTTCCTTATATACTCCTGTTCTGGGCAAATATAATCTAGTAGGGACTTTAGAAATGACTACATTCCTTTCCTGTATAATGGATGAATCACTTTCCACGATCTTCAGTACAAGATTACTTTCTACTTCATAGCTTGATTAAGCCACTTTTGTTGCTCTTGAAATGAATACTCTTAATTATAATGAATTTCCAGCATGATTGTCTGTAGGACAAAAACACAAAATAAGTATTCGGAGTAAATTGATCCACTAATCTGTCCAAAAATAGTATTGACAATAGGATTGTAAAAACCTAGTATGAACCATTTGACTAAGGAATATAGGGAATATATGCTATATTTAGTTTTCAATGATAAAATTATGAGAGAAATATATAAGATATAAAGATTAGCAAATATGTTTCAAGTGGATGCCCAAAATTTTTGGGCTCCATCACATCTCATTTGACAATTTCTGAAGTATCACTTATGTGTTGTTGGTAGTGTTAGTAGTAGTGCCTATGGAAGTCCCACTCTGAATCTCCCTCTTCCATATACCAGCTGCTATTAAATCATCTTCTAATTCTACAGCCAAAGTCTGGGTAGCTTGGAGATTTGCCACATGCGCTCTTTAGCTTTGAAAACTAATATTTGGAGGCATAGAATTAATGAAGAACATCTTTTGATTATCTGCAGTTGGCCTACTTGCAGCAGGAATTCTGTTAAGTAATTTGTTGAACTTTGCAACAAAATCCCTCATAGGAATACTTGGTTCCTTCTTGACTTGAGTGAGCTGAGACAACAATGTATGCTCATCTTCTGTGCTTTTGTAGTGGGCTTCAAATCGATTTTACATATCATCCTAAGTCGTGATCTTTGGTTTGAGGGGACACAACACTATAGGCTGCAAAGAAAGTAGCAATATGTTCATCTACAGAGACCTTCCCATCACCATAAAACTTGGGGAAGTTCTTCTGGGAGGCTCTTGGTAGGTCGTTATTAGCAGCAAGGCGCAAAGGACCAATAACATTACCCCAGGGTACTGCCATTGATGCAGGTAGAATAATTGGGATTGAGAGTGGTTGGGGCTACAACTCCATGTAAGGTGAGAGCGTTGCACAATGACAGAGTTTGTGTTCGAAAAATAGGTGGGGAAGAGGACTTATTGTGTCTTTGGAAAACAAGACGGGGTGGTGGAAACAAAGCCCCATGGATACCTTCTAGCACAGGGTCTCTTGAGCAAGCTCTCCCTCTTCTTAGGGGGTCTTCTAATATGGGAAAATCAACTTTCTTGAGCTCTTCAAACACTGGATCAATTTGACCACAATCACGAACACTCCTGGTATATTTGGGATCCAGGATGAACTAGCTTGTTCAGAGATAGGTGCTTTTGGGATTGCCTCAACCTTCTCTGCTGAAGCACACCTTCCCAGTACTCAACGTTGGCTTCTTCTCGTTCTAGTACAAAACTGACTTTTCTGTACACGTTTATGGATATTCTACTTTCTAGGTGAGTGTATTCAATTGGTTAATTATGTTTTCTTGTTCATCTTGGAAACCATGGTTGGGTTGTATTACTAGGATTTGACCTTCATGAGGAAGTATCGTTTTTCCTCATGGGTCAATAGATATGACTCAAACAAATGGATGAGTGCCTAGATTAGAGTTATTTTAGTGAAGCCTCAGACAGACTTACTAAGAATACTTATGCAATGATGTGGATGATGAAAAATCAATGCCACAATATTCTTCCTTTACTAGAATCTTGAAGGCAGACTGCATCAACTCCTTATTCACAGAAAGCAGAATAGATTGGTCGGGCAACACAATTTGCTTTGTCTCCGGATTGTATCTATCAATGCATTCCTTCATCAACTCTAGTGCTTGCATAGCCATGGGGAAACTGATAGCTTCAACCAATCTGCTCTCCTTCAATTTTTGTGTGATTGGATGGGTGGGCTGGGTGTTTAGTCTTCTGTGCAGATCACCTAGGTCAAAAAATTGGAAAAAAGTATCAAAAAAGTTTTTTTAGTCGCTCTCTAATCCAACTAGATGATCGTACCCAGCAGCTCTGATTGCCATTCGCTTAAAATTTCACACAGAGAAGGCAATTACTTTAACAAAATAGCCATTACGAAATGAGGAACTTCGTTTGGTAGAAATCTGATCATATAGACTTTGAATTTCAAACATTGGCGCCACACGAATGAAATAACTCACAACTAATGTTCATAACGGTCGGATTTGTAATAAATTAGGAAGATTAACAACTCTTTAAAACATTTTACTTCTACCCATATGATAGCCCATAAATCTGACTAACATAAAACTTACTTTAATCTCCTATAATAGCGGGATCATTTCCTTTCATAATCGCTTTAGCTTAGGCTTACTAGAAGCTACCCTTTTAACTTCAGAATTCGGCAAAACGACTTGCACTATAATTCTTAAAGTGCGGGGAAGGAGGCATTATCTTGTTTTTCCATAATGACCTTTACTTTTATTTCCTTTGATTCGGGAGCGCATCGTGAATTCTACTCCTTCAGTGCCTTGAGTACTTTATCCCTTCCTTTTCCACAGAAGGCTTTTCTTCTTTTAATCACTTAACTTGGAGAAACCGCGAAATGAACTTTCCACCTTAAGCAATTGAACCTTCATTTCCTTGTATCGGGTTCGCACTCAACAAATTACTCCATTAGAAACTTCTTGCTGGCATCTCCACAGAATGTCTTCACATCCGGCTTCAACTATCTTCATCTCGTATATCTTCTGGAATAGAAGCTTCATGTTTTCGTCATAAACGGAAAAGCACCATTGAGACATGTTTCCCGAAGAAATAAACAACTAGAAATATCTCTCATTGGTTTGGTCGCTTTTCCTCATCAATTCCTAGCTTTGATTCAAAAATGAACTTGAAGACGTTTGCTTCTGTAGGGGAAGCATCCAGATAGATGGAACTCCATTTCTCTACACAAAATTGGTTTCTGACTTTGGATTTTTACTTTGAGAGTTCCATAGCTTTAGATCTTTGTTCTTCTGATCTTCTCATCATGAATCAATTTCAAACACGCATGGAGATGTCAAAGTTTATTTGTTCCTCAAGATCTCACCTGATGAAGCACGCCAGCGACAAAAGTCCAATAGCAAGGGCCAGTATCCGGTAGAAACACCTTGCCAGATATAGGAGCACATTGCAGAACCAAAATAGACTTTCTTCTCATCGAGAAGACACTTAGATAGAAACCCACCCAAACCTTAGATCACCTAAGACCTTGATGCAGAGAAAAACTGAGAATCCCGCATAGAGGTGTAGGGGAAGTGGAGCAAGAGAAACCCGAAAAGAACGCATAAGAAAAGTGTCATAGGTAAATATTGGGTAGCTGATAGGTCCCTTCGGGAAGGTTTTTGTTATGTAGCCAACGGACCCTTTTGGGAAGGTTCTTGTTATGTAGCTGATGGGCCCTTTGGTAATTGTCATGTAGCCGACGGACCCCTTCGGGAAGGTTCTTCGGAAAATATTTTACCCCCTTTGGGAAGCATTGTAATCATCAGATATCAGCGAGCATAATGTACTGTTTGGCATATGCGAATAATAATAAGAAGTTTTGTTATTCATATCTATTGTCTGTGCGTTGATTTCTTTACCCAGTATGGTAAACATTTGGCGCTGTTGCCTAATGGACCTGGTACGATGACAGGAAAATGAAGATTAAATGCCGAATCAGTTGAACAAGAATAAGAATAAGTTGAAGGAAAAGGATGAATTACACGCAGCGTAGGAAACTTTAATTTTGGCACAACAGGCTGAACGCAGACGGAGATTTTAGCAAGTTACCGATGGCCACAGAAGCACTGAAAAATTGTTGGAAGAGACCCGACAGCGGCTCGATTTGGTGGAAGAAGTAAGGGAGGAGTTTCTGAACTTGTGTATGCCAAGGGAAGAGAATCCAGACGAAAGGGGATCGACTTGCACGGCTCAGAGTGCCGAGGGAGCACGAGCATGGAGTGAACTCTTTGTTTGAGATATACTTCCGAAACAGACAGCTTCAGTTGACGAAAACCCTTTTTCACAAAACAGCGTGGGTGTTGGAAATAGCGCGGGTATGCAGAACAACGCAACTGTGCGAAAAAGCGCGGGTGTGCAGAACAGTGCAGGTGTGATACAAAACATTGCGGGTATTCAGAACAACGCGGGAGTGCAAAATAGCGCAGGTACACAACAAAACCCACAACATCTAGTAATGATGGCAGGACCAAAAGAGAAACTGCCGAAGTTCGATGGCGATGGTATCACCGATCCCATTTGACATTGCAAAACATGTGAAATGATCTGGAGGGCAAATGGGATAACTGATGAAGACCACTGGATGAGACAATTTTCGGCCACCCTACGGGGCATGGCAATTGACTAGTTTACTAGTACAGATCCGCAGAAGCTGGATAGTTGGAATAACATTAAAAAGGAGTTTCTGGCCGAATTTCAACTGTTGCGTGACAATAATGAAATTGTAGCGGAGATCTTCAATACTAAGCAAGGGAAGAACGAAACTGTCTGCGTCTATGCCAGGAAATTAAAAGATTTGATAAACAAAATGGAAAATAAGCCGGCGGATGGACTTTAGAAAAGGTGGTTCGTGGAAGGTCTACGCCCAAACTTGCGGAAGAAAATGAAAATTGTGCCACCGTCGTCATACACGGAAGCTTATAACAGAGCATTGAACCTCGAAAGTGAGTAGAAGACAAAGAAGAAGAAGAAGACTAGCTCATCTGATTTGGATGATGATGAGCCTTTCGGAGAAGATAGTAGCGATGATGAAGGCAGTAGCAAGAAGGTTCACGCCCTATAGAAGGACATGATTCGCATGATGGAGTTTAAAAATATGCAGAAGGAGACAGAGCAGTGAGTTGTGATGCATAGAGTGTAAAACCGACGATCATACTAAAGGATCCTGTCCAAAGAACTAATTCTACGACATTTGTCAGATCATGGGCCATTCGACAAAGGAATGCCCCTTTAACACGAAAACTAGAGGATCTCCGTAGGTCCTTCTTACACAGGCAGCTTCCATGTCAGGAGGGAACGGAAATGCAAACATTGATGGTGCCACTTCGGGTGGGTATAGGAGTAATAGTAGAGGGCAAAACAACAACAATAGTGGCAACAACAATAATCGCGGAAGGAGTCGAATTCAGTATGATGCGAATGGTCGGCCAATAGTTCAATGCCGCGCATGCAATCTGTGGGGTCACTTTGCCCGAGAGTGCACAACGACGAACACACCGAAGTTGCAATGCCGATGGTGTAGACCTAGTGATCATGACGATGCTAAGTGCCCGAAGTCCGGAGTAAACTTGATTATTGTTGGGATGGATGAAGAAGAAGTTCTGGCAATCACTCGGAAGCAAGCGAAGCTATACCCCGATCCGACGGAGGAAAAGAAGAGACTAGAGGAAGCACGGGCAAAGATCTAGAGAGCAACGCAGATAGAAACGACACACTTGAAGGACACGCCTGGTACCTCCGTATGGAACTACACAAAATAGAACATCGTACGACAAATATTGCAAGCCGAGATACGCGTCAAGATAAATGATCTGTTGCTCACTATGCCTCAGCTCCGATCGACACTCACAAACATCGTTCCCGTTGCTAAACTACCAGGAGAACATGGAAGGGAGTAGGAAAGTGGAGCAAGTATAGCGGACAAAAAGGAGAAGGAAAGTGGCGCAAGTGCAGAAGATCCGATGCTGTTAGCCCTCTCATCTGGACGCTATCTGACAGTTGTCGAAATGGGAATTCTTGGGACTGTATTGACGAAAACGATTGTGGACGGAGGGTACGGTGTCAATGTGTTGCTTGAAGACACTTGGAAAAGGTTGGGACAACCGACATTATGGCCGCCTACATTCCAGCTGCTAACGGCCGATCAACATGGAATCAAGCCATTGGGAGTCCTGATAGCACAACCAGTGATGATTGGAACACAACCATTCTTGTTGGATTTCGTCGTGATCCTACTGAAGCGGAGAGGATATGATGCCATTCTGGGCCAGGGATGGCTGATACAAGCCAAGGCGAAGCACGATTGGAAGAAAAATACTTTATCACTTGAAAGCAAAGTAACAAGAATCGAAATCGGATCGAAATCGGCAAGGCCGAATCAAATCGTGAATCGGCCATGAATCAGAATCGAATCGGCCATGAATCGGAAAATTTAAAAAACCCTTGAAATTTAGTGAGTAACTTATTTCATAAACCCTTTATCGCTGATTCGATTCACCGATTCACAAAAAATCGGTTGGCTTGAATCGAATCGCTGAATCGTGTGAATCGCTTGAATCGCCGTGATTCTTGGAACTATGCTTGAAAGCAAAGGGCAAAAGTACGTCATCGATCTACACACTCAAATGGTCGGGGAAGAAGCTCTATCGTCAGATTCCGAAGAAGAAGAGGATGAAAGGAGGCAGAATATGGAACCAGATCAAGAGGGAGTCCTGCGGTTGGAAGGAGGATTGACAGACAACGATCTGGATTCAGTGAACGGACTTTACCACTAGCAGATAGAGGACTACGAACTCTTTTTGAGCTATAATATGTTAAGGGTTGATGAAGATAAGAAAGGAAGAGGAAATGAATGTCTGAAGCAACATAGAGAAGCCGAAGAAGGAAATGTGGTTACGGCTGAAGGTGAAGGGAAGAACATACAGTATGAACCCAAAAGAAGGAAAGATTCCACCGTATGACCGCAGAGAAAGGAAATGTTACGTCAAACCACAGATATAGCAGAAAGGTGCCGACAGTAAGGAAGACACATCATACGGTTTGCACATGATACAAAGAGGAAGGTTTCAAACAGGAGGAATTTAATAAAAGTTGCAGCAGTACGGAGTGGAGGTGTTATTGATGGCAAGAAGGGGCAGCTAACGGAGTCCATGGTACCGAGCTTCGGGAATAAACTGGCGATATGGAAAACTGGTTGGAGAGATCGTGTACTTTAAATAAACTTGATGAGCGACAATTGCAAGCACAAGGGGCCACAGAGGTAACACAGAACAGGCGTAAGGCATGGCACGATAAACACCTGAAATTGAATAGGTTCCAACCAAGTCAGTGGGTGTTGAAATATGATAGAAGGAATGAATTTAAACTAGGCAAATTCAAAGTCAGATGGGTTGGGCCATATCAGAGCCGTGAGGTAGGGGACAATGGAGCAATAAAATTATGGACTTTGGATGGACAAGAAGTGCCTCAGGCAGTGAATGGCTCGAAGATGAAGATTTACCATGGCTCGAAGACTCCCTCGTCGCAGAATGAAGTTTGAAAGACCCCTTCGTCATTGCAGGATGGCGAAGTTTATCAGCCGACTGGATGGTCCCGTCGATGTTTCTGTAGCCGACGGAATGATTGTCGTCGGTGTTTTTGTATTCTGTAGCTGACGGGTAAATATTTTGTAGCGGATATAATGTTTGTGGTCGACGGACTCCTTTGGGAAGGTTCGGCGGATAGTATTTATATCCCGTCTGGGCTCATTGTAAATTATCTTCTACTATCGTTAATCATCTTCTATCATTAATCTTATCAAGCATAATGTAATGTTTTTGGCATATGCGAATAATCTAAGGAATTCTGCTGTTCGTGTTCCATTGTCTGTATGCGTTCATTTATTTTACCTCTATGGTAAACATTTGGCGCCGTTGCCTTATGAATCTGGAAGGTGGGAGGAATGAAGATTAATGCCAAATCAGCTTAACAAGGATCGAAATAAGGCCAAGGGAAAAGATGGAATCCGTACTGCACAAGAACATTTAATTCTGGCATAGCAGGTAGACCGCTGACGAAGATTCCAGAAGATTGCTGACAGAAACAGGAGTGTAGAGGCATTGTTGGAGACTCGACAAAGGGTGGAATTGGTGGAAGAAGCACGGGAGGAGTTTTTGAATTTCTGTTCGTTGAGGGAAGAGAATCTAGACGGAAGAGCATTGATTTGCACGGCTCGGAGTGCCGACGGAGCAAGAGCGTGGAGTGAACTCTTCGTCCGAGATATATTTCCGCAGGGGACAACTTCAGAAAACCTTTCTTCACCAAGGTTTGTAGCGGTTGAGTCCGTCGGTGTGGGATACCAGTCCGCCGGTGTGGGAGACTAGTCCGCTGGTGTAGAAGTATAGTCCGCCAGTGTGGGAGTGCAGTCCGCCGGTGTGAGAGTGCAGTCCGCTAGTGTCGTAGGACTGAACTCTTCGTCCGAGATATACTTCCGCAGGGAACAACTTCAGAAAACCCTTCTTCACCAAGGTTCGCAGCGGTTGAGTCTGTCGGTGTGGGATACCAGTCTGCCGGTGTAGAAGTGCAGTACGTCGGTGTGGGAGACCAGTCCGCCGGTGTAGAAGTATAGTCCGCCAGTGTGGGAGTGCAGTCTGCCAGTGTGGGAGTGCAGTCCGCTAGTGTCGCAGGACCGAGCAATGCTTGTTTACAGACACCAATCGTGATGGCGTTACCAAAAGAGAAATTGCTGAAGTTTGATGGCGATGGTACGACCGATCCCATCCGACACTGTAAAACATGTGAAACGATCTGGAGAGCAAATGGCATAACTGATGTTAGACGACTGGATGAGACAATTTTCGACAACCTTACGGGGCGTGGCAATTGACTGGTTTACTAGTACAGATCCACAAAAGCTAAACAGTTGGGATAACATTAAAAAGGAGTTTCTGGCAGAATTTAAACTAAGCAGGGGAAGAACGAAACCATTTGCGTTTACGCCAAGAAATTAAAAGACTTGATAAACAAAATGGAAAGTAAGCCGGCGGACGGACTTTAGAAAAGATGGTTCGTGGAAGGTCTACGCTCGAAGTTGCGGAGGAAAATGAAAATTGTGCCATCGTCGTCATACATGGAAGCTTATAACAGAGCATTGGACCTCGAAAGTGAGCTGAAGACAAAGAAGAAGACGAAGACTAGCTCATCTGATTTGGATGATGACGAGCCTGTCGGAGGTGATAGCAGTGACGATGAAGGCAACAGTAAGAAGGTTTGTGCCCTACAGAAGGACATGATCCGCATGATGAAGGAGTTTAAAAACATGCAGAAGGAGCCAAAAGGCAGTGAGCTGTGGTGCACGGAGTGTAAGACCGACGTTCATACTAAAGGATCGTGTCCAAAGAACCAATTCTGTGACATTTGTCAGATCATGGGCCATTCGACAAAAGAGTGCCCCTTTAACATGAAGACAAGAGGATCTCCGCAGGTGCTTCTCACACAAGAGGCTTCCCCGTCGGGTAGTAGCGAAAATACGAATAGCGTAGGTGCCACACCCGGAGGGTATAGGAATCATAACAGAGGGCAAAATAACAACAATGCGAACAATAACAATAATAATGGGAGCTGAAGTTGAACCCAATATGATGCAAACAGACGGTCGATTGTTCGATGCCGAGCATGTAATTTGCGGGGTCATTTTGCGCAGGATTGTATAGTGGCAAACACGTTGAAATTATTATGCAGATGGTGCGGACCCGGTGATCACGAAGATTCCAAGTGTTCAAAGTCTGGAGTAAACTTGATCACTGTCGGCACGGATGTAGAGGAGGTTTTGGCAATTACACGGAGGCACGTGGAGGAAAAAAGAAAATTGGGGGAAATGCAGGCGGAAATTGGAAAGGCATCGTCGGCAGGGACATCTCAGTTGAAGGAAATCACCGGCACCTTGGCAAAAAACTTTGCAGAACAAAACATTGTACGATAGATCTTACAAACGGAGATACCGGTCAAGATAAGTGACCTCACAATGCCCCAGTTACGGATGGCCATTCTGAATCATACACCGTTTTTGAAAGCAACGGAGGACATAGGAAGGGACAGTAGGGAAGTGATGACAACAGACCCAATGATTCTGGCGCTCACGACAGGAAGGCATCCGACGGTCGTCGAGATGGGGATTTTGGGAAACGTTCTGACAGACACAATTGTTGACGGAGGGTTCGGCGTGAATGTGTTGCCGGAGGATACTTGGAAAAAGTTGGGAAAGCCGACGCTGTGGCCACCTGCATTTTAGTTGCTCACGGCAGACCAGCACGGGATCAAACTGTTGGGAACCTTAAGGGAAAAATTGGTAACCATTGGTACGCAACCATTTTTATTGGATTTTGTGGTCATTCCATTGAAAAGAAAAGGATATGATGCTATTCTCGGATGGACTTGGTTGGTGCAAGCAAAAGTAAGACATGATTGGAAATGAAATATCCTATCAATGGAGCGCGGAGGCAAAAGATTCATAATTGACCTGCACACACAAATGGTAGGTGAGGGGGCAGCATCGTCAGACTCAGAAGGTGAAGGCAATAGTGACAACGAAAGAAATGACGTTGAAGGAAAGAGGAGAATGGAACCGAATGACAGAGTATTGACACTAGGAGGGTCAAATGATGACGACCTAGATTCGGTGAATGGCCTTTACCACTGGCAAATAGAAGACTATGAACTCTTTCCGAGTTGTAATATGCTAAGGGTCGACAAAGGTGAGAAAAAAGAGAAAAATAAGTGTTTGAAGGAATATAGAGCAGCGGAAGAAGGAAAGGCGGTTACGCCTGAAGCTGAGGGGAAGAACATACAGTCCAAACCCAGAAAAAAGAAAGATCCCACCATTCAGTACATGGTGAACGGACTGCACAGGAAGAGAAGAATGCATCGCACCATAAAATTACTTGAAGGGTATTGACAACAAGGAAATAAGCTAGATGCGCGACGACCGTAGGCATAGTGGGCGACAGAGGTGACACAGAACAGACATAAGGCGTGGCATGACAAACTCAACAGGTTTCAGCCGGGGCAGTTGGTACTCAAGTATGACGAGCGAAATGAAATCAAGTCGGGGAAGTTCAAAGTCAGATGGGTCGGACCATACCAGATTCGAGAAGTCGGCGACAATGGAGCAATTAAATTGTCAACCTTGGATAGGGAAGAGATCCCTCAGGCGGTCAACGGGTCCAAATTGAAAACATACCGCGCCCGGAAGATTCCATCACCGTTGTTGCTGTCGAAGAAATCTTTGCAGAATGATTTGACGCTGTCGCCGTCGCTGAAGAAGTTGTCGCCAAATGCTCTGAGGGCTCCTTCGTCGTCGTCGTTGCAGAATGGTGACGCCTGGAGGCAAAACTGAGGTACCTCTATTTTTATTTTTGAAAAAAAAAAAAATTGGAAAAAAAAGAAGTTTGAAAAAGAAAAAAGAAAAAAAGAGAGAGCTCGCAGACTGAGTCCCGCGGGCAGCCTGTCCATGGACGCATGTTCGACGGGCAGCCTGTTTGGCAGCTGTCCGTGGGAGATCTTACGCGGACTGTGTCCCGCGGGCAGCCTGTCCGCGGGCGCATGTCCGGTGGGTAGCTGTCCGCAGCAGGTCTTTTGCGGACTGTGTCTCGCGGGCAGCTTGTCTGCGGACGCATGTTTGGCGGGCAGTTGTCTGTGGGAGGTCTTCCGTGGACTATGTCTCGTGGGTGCATGTCCGGTGGGCAGTTGTCCACGGGTGGTCTTCCGCGGACTGTGTCACGCGGGCGCATGTCCGACGGGCAGCTGTCCGCGGGAGGTCTTTCGCGGAGCCATTTCGGTTTTTCGCGCAGTCTTTCCTTCTTTCCACGGATGAGTTATGAGTTTTTCCCACAGAGTAGCTGGGTTCCCGTGGATGTTTTTCATCTTTCCGCAGAGGGTTTTTTCTCTATTTTCCGTGGATGCTTTTGACCGTCCGCGGACAAGATTGTTGTTGTACATTGGTCTTGCATTCCGTGGGAAGTCTTTCGTGAGCGTGTTTGGAGAAGGCCAGGGTTCCTGCAGGCGTTATGTTCTCTTCACCCTACCGCGGGCGTCTTTCCTTATGTGGGCGTCTTTCCTTCTGCGGGCATTAGTTGTCCCTGCAGATCATTCCCGTCACAGTCTTTCCGCGGTGGTTGATTCCATGAACCTGCTTCGGAGGTGTCTTGATTTCGGCAGGGGAAGGTGGCAGGAAGCTTTCTTATAAAAAAAAAGAAAAAAAAATGACAGATTCAAGTTGTTTGAAATGAGTAGCAGATGATGCCAAAGGGAAGGGGAAGCATCAGTCGTTGCCAAAAAGAGTGTAGAATCGGCAGAAAATGACAGAAATGGTGTGTTCCGTGCAGTTTTGTGTGGGTTTTGGAGTGCTAATTTGGTCTTAGCCCTAGGACCCTGCGGGGGCGCTACCCCTTGACCCCGCCGACCCCCAGTCGTGGCGGATATCAGTGGTGGGTGTCTGACCAGTTGAGAAGAGTTGAAGTTGCTGTAGGCATGGACTGTCTGTGTACCAGAGGCATTGGGAGTAGGTGTTGGCCGAGAGACTGTCTTGGTGGATGCGTAGAGAGCTCGGGAGGAGCTGATCATCCAATTGGAGGTAGTGCAGCGACAATTGGCTTAGGGTACCGAAGAGTTGAAAATAGAGAAAGCAGCACAGGTGGCTATCAAGGTCAGCTTCATTGAGGAGGCAGTGTTGTGTTAGCAGAGGCTACAGGCATGGGACGAAGGTGACAGTGATGTGTCAGAAGCAGATTTATCTTTTTGTAATTTTTCCATTAATGTATTTTGGTTATTAATTTGTCTCAGATATTTTGTTACTCGTCAGGAGACGACTTTTCTTTTTGGGGGGAATGGTGTCAGCCGACTGGATGGTCCCGTCGGTGTTTCTGTAGCCGATAGAATGATTGTCGTCGGTGTTTCTGTATTCTGTAGTTGATAGGTAAATAATTTGTAGCGAATATAATGTTTATGGCCAACGGACTCCTTCGGGAAGGTTCGGCGGATAGTATTTATATCCCGTCTGGGATCATTGTAAATTATCTTCTACTATCGTTAATCATCTTCTATCATTAATCTTATCAAGCATAATGTAATGTTTCTGGCATATGCGAATAATCTAAGGAATTCTGCTGTTCGTGTTCCATTGTCTGTATGTGTTCATTTATTTTACCTGTACGGTAAACAAAGTTCGGGTGGAAAATTAAGTCTACTGTATATTTTATATTATTAAAAAAAAAGAAAAAAAGAAAGAAAGTAAGAAAGCACCGTACAGTCTTGGGCAGGTATCGTATGACTTTTTAATGGATGCCACCGTACGGATTTTTATAGGAATGTCACTGTATGGTTTTAAAAAAAAGGCTTATAAGGCCAAGTGTAATGAATCGCATACGCATTTTTGGATGATTGAGCAGCATACGGATTCCATAAACAGTGTACGGACTTGAAACGACATCAATCTTGACCTCCACCATACGGATTTTGCAAGAGTCAGCGTATGGATTGAACTCCTAGATTGGCGTATGGATTTGTGATGAATTAAGAACTTGCGTACGAATTCCACAGGCGTACAAATTTCTCAAACAAGGTTGGGTGTACGGGTTTTAAAGTTTTAATTGTATACTTGTTGATGCCGTACAGATTCCATGAACTTAAATTGCCATATGGATTTGTATGCTTTTGAGGTTGCCGTACAAACCTTGCATACTATGGTGATTTAGCGTACGAATTTTGAAGGACGTTATAGGATATTGCGTACGAAACTGGCGTACAGACATGAGGCAATTGAAGGGCTCAACTGTACATGAATACACCATACGGCTTCTTCAAGGAAGTTAGTGGAACAGTCAAACACCATACACTGGTAAGAAAAGGCCATATGCTCAGGGAGCACAACGGAAGGAATTTGTTTGTTCAGGATTGTAGAGGCTGCTGTACAGGCATGCACTGATAGAGGTTGATTTTCGCTGAGGGTTTGTAGACATCTTTAAAAAAAAAAGAAAAAAAAGTCCACAAATCAAGAATGCTCAAAATGAGTGATGGATGATGCCAAAGGAAAGGGGAAGCATTAGTAGTTGCTAGAAAGAGTGTAGAATCAGAAGTAAACCGCAGAAATAGTGTGTTCCATGTAGTTTTGTGTGGGTTTCGTGCTGCAGTAGCAGAGCGGGAAATAGAATAAGAAAGGTTTATGTTTTGTGTGTGTATTTTAAATTTAATGTTTTCAATAAACGTCCTACATGTGGTGGCATACCTAGAGCAGCAGTTCGATGAGCTCTCCAGATATAGCCACCTAGGACCAGGTGTAGGTTCTTTAAATTAGAATAGTTTTAATTCGTAGATAATGATTGTCAGATTCCAATAATAGGTAGTAGGCAGTTTCGGATTCTTATTCTTTTCTTGGATAAAAGACGAAAAAACGTTTCAGATCCTATTATTAGAAAAGGAGAAGTCAGTTTTAAATAAGCCATTCAGCTATGTAAGAGATTCATTCGAGTTCGAGTAAAATAGAAAAGTTGCAGTTTTTTCGTGTCTCTTCAGCTTTGGAAGATCGAATTTTGGAGAGAATAGAACGTTTCTTCTGATTTTCCTGGTGCATGGTTCAATTTTTAGTATGAAATGCGTTTTGGTTTTCTTGTGCAAGTCTCATTGAAGTTGTCGTTTTTTTCTCAAAACTCTCCAAAAACCGCTGAGATTTTTCGGTTTTCCATCTGGCAAATATGAAATGATTTCCATTATGCAAAGTTTCGGTTTTCTATGGTGTTTTTGATGTTTTTCAGCAGAGATATACGGTTTTGAGATTGTTGTTTCAAGCATGGCATTTATGATTCAGTTGCACCCGATTTTCTAAGACAGGAATACGAAAGGTGAGGAAAGATTGTGGTGAGTCCGTGCGAAAGCAGAAAGGTGTAGATTTCCGAATGATGTTGCAGGAGGATCAGTATGAGACGTTATAACATTCTTTTACAGTCTATTTTCTGGTGGATCTTCTGCATGTTCTATCACTCCATTTTATTCTTCATGCAAACCTTTGCCGAGTCTGATCACATTGAAGTGTAGGCGGCACGAAGATGGAATACATTTTCTTTGAGTCTCAGCCTTAACAATTTGATTTGGAAGGACATTCCGGGTTAAAGATCTTGGTGTGCATGTGAAGATTTGCATTTAGTTTGGTTCGAGTTCGATCCTTGCTGTTGTAGATGCCCCTTGATGTAACTCAGTTGAGTGAGTTCTCCTCCTGAGCTTTCCAAGGTGTGGCTCTGCATCATTTCGGAGTGCTAATTTGGTCTTGGCACTTGGGGTGCTACCCCTCGATCCCGTTGGGGGCATTGCCCCCTCGACCCCCAGTCGTTGCGGATATCAATCGTGGGAAGTGTGACCAGTTGATGAGATCTGGAGCTGCTGCAAGCATAGTGTGCTAGACGTGAAAAGATCTACGAAACAAGCATTTCGAGAGGGGTGTTACACTTGGAGTAGGTGTTGGCCGTGAAGCTGTCTTAGTGGATGCAGGGAGAGCTCGGGAGGAGTTGATCATCCAGTTGAAGGCAGTATAGCGACACTTGGGTCAGGGTACCCAGGAGTTGGAAGCAGAGAAAGCAACACGAGTGGCTATCAAGGTCAGCTTGATTAAGGGACAGTCTTGTGTTAGCAGAGGCTATAGATGCATATGGGTTGGAGACCAGTTTGTTGCAGGCACGAAACGAATGTGAAAGTGATGTGATAGAAGTAGATTTATCTTGTTGAAGTTAGTCAGTTAATGTATTTTGTTTTGTAATTGTCATCCGGAGATGACTTTTTCTTTTGGGGGGGGATGATGTTGTAGGTAAATATTGGGTAGCCGACGGGTCCCTTCGGGAAGGTTCTTGTTATGCAGCCGACAGACCCTTTCGGGAAGGTTCTTGTTATGTAGCCGATGGGCCCTCCGGTAATTGTCATGTAGCTGACGGACCCCTTCGGGAAGGTTCTTCAAAAAATATTTATACCCCCTTTGGGAAGCATTGTAATCATCAGATATCAGCGAGCATAATGTACTGTTTGGCATATGCGAATAATAATAAGTTCTGCTATTCATATCTATTGTCTGTGCGTTGATTTCTTTACCCAGTACGGTAAATAGAAAGCCTTAAGGATGTGTAATGAGAAGAGAGCCACCTAGGGGCTATCTAGACAAGGACATGAACCTAATTGCATTGAAAACACACCAAGCTAGAATCTTAAGAGGGATGCACTGGAAATCTGGGAACAAATATATATATTTATTTAGATGTATATATACATATATTTATACATATACACACACATACGTATACATATATGTATACACACACATATATAATCAATTCTCTGATCATTCCAGAATCATTGGAGAAGAAATATACAATAAATAAGACATTGTGGAAATGATTAGAGGATCAATAAAAGAGCTGGAATTATAGATTGAGATCAGAAAAAATATTATTTGGTATTCAAAAAGGAATACATAGCAGTAGCACTCGTAGTAATAAAAATTATACTGTGAAATTCATTCAATACAATATCAGGCACATGTTGAAGCCTGAAACCATGATAAATAAGTGATGACTATATTTAAATATAAATAATCATGTTTAAATGTATAAATAAATATTTATAATTATATACATATTGAGACCATGTTTAATCTTATATACTATATGATTTAATAAGGGAATTCTAGATGAAGGAGACGCTTGTATAAATTCCAAGTAATGGATCTTCTTGTATAAATTCCAAGTAATGGATCTTTTTCCCAAGATATGATGGGGATCAATGACCCTGAACACCTTGCGGGCAACGACCCAAAAAAGGCTTAAGGGCTTGGATTTGTAAAATCCATTGCAAGTTGGTGTGTAGGCAACTTGGATAACATCTACTCCTTCCATCTTCAAGCTGAATTATGTAATAAGGTTGGATATGAGTTTAAAGATAACTTAAATGTAATAAGATGATCAACTAGTCCTATCATTGGCATTACATTGCAAACCCTAATAGAGAAATATAAGATGAATTAAGTAAAGTATCAGCAACGGACATTACAAACACATGTAAGAAAGTGTCATCACATAAGTCTACCCCTTGGATTACCTTTGAGGGTCTCTTTGGACCAGATCATTTGCGTTATCAATACTCCTTTCACGAAGACATGGAAACTTCTCCCATTCCCATCCTCAACCTATATTAGCACTCAAGGCATAGGCAAGGAACAATTATTATCTTATTAATGTTTAGCCCAATCTATTTACTAAGTTATCACTTTATTAAGCTACCCAAAATGGGTTACTTTGGACAACCACTTGAGGGCCCCACCTCTCATTGCAAGCCACTTCCCTCTTACGCTCCTTGATAATCTACCCTAAATTCATAGATCAAATAAAAATCATAATGTGAAAACAATTACAATCTGGTTCCTTCTCATACTAGGAACATATCGACACTCTATCAAAACCCTTTAAGGTACATTTATATGCAACATGGGAATTCAAATTGAAATCAAGGTTTTAAAGAGAAATCATAAAAAATATAGATTACAAATAATAAAATATGCAATACAAAAAGATCCCAAGCCTCTAGTATGTCAAACCCCATTCTAGGCATATACTACCCGAATTCATATATCACCAACTTTAAAACACCCCGACATATGATTTGCACGCAAAGCACACTTAACACCTTCCCGATCCCCACACACAATTGTCAAAGTAAAAGAGTATTGAGTTCATTTGATAAAGTAAACCTAATTATAGAACATAATAAATTTAACAATGATTTACAAATATATGAACTGATAACTATACATACTATTACCCAATTTAAAATAATGATTTCAAAATACATGTAATCACTGATTAATTATACATCTAATGATATATTTTACAAAAAAATAAAACCTATAAGGACCATCTATATAAAATAAATTAAAAAAGGTCACATATATAAATTAAATCAATTCAAAAGGCTGTATATTAAATATGCTTTAACAGAAAGCATATATAGATAAAATAAGTTTAAAAAACTCATATATATATATATATATATATATATATATATATAAAATAAGTTCTTAAAAAACTTCTCTTCTCTATTGCTATGTAGGTCTTCTTTGAACCTCTCACCATATCCCTCATCTCATTTATTCTAGCCGTGTACATTCTATCTTTCCTGAAAAGGACTGAAATTCTAAGGGTTTGTCCACAACCAACCCCAAACTCTTCCTCATTCTCATCTTCACATACAATTTCCAACCTAAAACAGAAATCACTTTCTATCCTCTACCTAACAAAGATTTCTAGAAGACACACCTCATTTCCTCTACCCTTTCTTTATTAGCGGAGGAAATACATGCATCTTCTAGCCAACTCCAATCCCTATTGGAGGACAGCCAACATGCTTGCATACACATTTCACCCAACCCAAGGTCTTGGTGTAGATTCCCTCACATTTGACAATCTATTTACACACTCAAGATCTCTAGCTTTGGTACAATTTGATATAGGTAACTCCCCTAAAACTTCCAAAACACATGCTCTTTTACACTATATGAGGGTTTCCACTCAAGATTAATGCATAGCATAGCAAACAAAATTGCAAGAATACAACTAATTGATTTTCTATTACTTAAATATAAAGAAACAGAAATATTCAGAAATTACAATGCTTAGCCTTATGAGCTTTACCAATATTGCAAACAAAACTACAGCTCAACTCTCAATTGAAGGAGAATTCTTCTCAACTTCAAATTTTCACTCTACTTTGAATGATCCACACCACTCTAGATGATCTGCTCATCCTTGGATCAACTCTCATTCTTGTGCCTCTTGGAAATCTTACTCCTCTTGTTGAACACCATAGGGCTATTATGAAAAGCAACACATAGTCAATAGATCACCTTTGAACTTCCCCAAGAGGTCTTCTAAAAGATGTATTTTCAATTTTCCAAAGTGGGTGCCTGAAAAGGTGTCTTTTCTCATTTTTTATGTAACCATTTAATAGATATGAAAAGGTGTCTTTCCCCCATCCTTGTTCCCATGTGAAGAAGGGTATATTTGTGGTTCTAAGTTCTAACATTCTAAATGATAGGAAAGGGTCTTTTCTTGAAAATTACAATTTCCATTGAACATAGGTCCTAAATAATAAATAATTTTAACTTCTTATGTCCTCTTTGGCACTTTCTTAGGTAGATGGAAACCTACATATGGTTATTTATTTTTAACAACCTAAGTAGAATATGAAAAAAATACAATATTTTTGGAAGATGCAGGATGGCCCTACACCCCTGGATGCTCTTGCATCATCCATCCCTTAAATGATTGAAGTGGAATAAGCAATAGTGGTAGCTTAATGACTGATTTGTTGTATTTTCTTTATAATTCTTATATTCTTTCTGAGAAATCTTCTGAACAATTGTGATTGGTGCTGTCAGAGATATCCCCCTCCCAAATGATTGCTCTAAATCAAAGCTTAGCTTCATGCTTCATCATTTTTCTCCCTGAATACAACAGTTGGTCCAAAGCTGACCACAAGTGAGCCTTATGAGAAAGATATTAGTGCAGTAGGGAAATGTCTTCCTATTCTACATCCTTACAAAAATCTCAACTTATTTGCTGATGGTATTTTTTCAGTAGCCATGAGAAAGTGTCTTTCTCTTGTCACAAGTTAAAGAAAGTACCGAAATGACACTTTACTATACCCTTGGGAGTCTTTGCTATACACTTTACCTTGCTTTCTGTTGTCTTTCTCTTGGGAGTCTGGCTTTTATTTAATTCTTCCACATGTACAGTTTTGCTAATCATATGCACTCAAATGGCAACTCAAAAACTTAACAGATTTTCTTTGTGCGAGGCTCAGCCAAAAGCTGCATCTGGTTATCTATCTACATATTTGTGCCTTTGTAGGGAGAAACTCCCTGACCTGTCTGTAGCTTACAGCTTTGAAATGACTTTTGAGTGTGTATTTGAACTTTCAATTCTGGAGGTCTGTTTGATGGAAATGACTTTCTTCAGGGATTTTGTTTTTTTAAACCAATAAAGTACATTCTTCCATCAGTTTCTTGCTTTTGCAGTTGCTTCTTGAAGGTATTTATAGTCTATGTACCCAAAATGCAGATCTTCCTTTTGATAGTTAGCAATCATAAATGCTATACTATTGCTTGAAAATATTGGTTCACAAAATTCTTATATTTAGATGTTTGATTTAATGTTGTTCATATTTATTTTTAATGTGGTTCTGCTTATGGTGACAAACAATAATATAACTTTTTGCCTAGTTGTAAGAAAATTTCTATATTGAAGTCTTGTGGCAGAAGTTCATGAATGTATGCTGTCTGCAATTTCTGAACTGAGATGTTTTCCCAATGCATCAAAACCAATTCGTACACTGCAGAGCACAGGAAAAAGCCTTTTTAGCCATTTCACTGTATAGCTTATTACATCTGTTCACCACATGAATACCAAAGGAATAATAACTACGATTTTCTTTTACAGTTAACTTTAATTTTTTTGTTGCTCTGCATTTATATTTTGGATGCTATTTATAAATAAAATTCTCACTTCTTTTCAATATCATTCTCTGGATTTAAAATTGTTCTATCAATGGCAGGCAGAAAAGGAGCCCCTGCTAAGCAGTTATTTGTATGCAAGTATTTTAGCTCATTCATGTTTTGAGCGAGCACTTGGATTTGTTCTTGCGAATCGTCTCCAAAATCCAACTCTCCTAGCTACACAGTTAATGGACATATTTGATGATGTGTTTACAAACGATGCTAATATTCAGCAGACAATACGATTGGATGCACAGGTTACAAAAAATCTGCATGGATGAAATTTGAATGCTTTTCCATTTATGATAGCATTTGGAGCTTGTGTTATATATGATTTGCGCTTTGAAAATCATGAATATTTGTCATGATAATTCTTCATAAATGCATTTTTAAACTTTATCCTCCGATGATTGGCAGGCTGTTAAGGACAGAGATCCTTCTTGTAGATCATATAGCTGGGCTTTGTTGTATCTGAAGGTATGCCAGGGTATTTAAAATCTAAAAAAGAGTGTTTTATAAACTTAATCTTGAGCTGTTTATAACTGTTCTAATTTTAAGAGAAAAGAATTGGGCTGAGGCTAAAGCGGCAGTTATGGTTTTATCCATAGTGAAGCATGTTATATCAGCATTTTGATTTGATTTTCAGAGTTGTTATATCATCAAATAGAAGCTAATTTGATCACATACATAAACACACATCCATCCATCACATTAAGTTCAAACGTAAATTGTAGCTGAAGGAAATAGAAAACATAGATATGCAGAATTATAAATAATGTCAAATGTATATAAAATCCATGACAGCAAATGTTCCCAAACATGTGTAAACAAAAATAAGTCTATGGCTTAGGCTCTAGCTCAGCCTCAGAGTAGTTTGTTTGCCTCCTACAAATGTGTTAGTCTCTGCCTGTGAGGTGCCACTATGATCACCATCAGCTGTGCGGACAGCTGATCGTGCTCTATCCTCGTCCTCAGCCTCAACCTCGTTGTCTACTTGGTCAACTCACTCATGGCAATCCTCACTGAAAACAATATTGATAGACTTAGTGGGCAGACTTTGGATCGACCTCTTTTAGAGTGATCAGAGAGGAGTCAGTGTCCAAAACCTGTCCGGTCTTAAGGCGAAGGTTGTAATGAATGAAGACAAGATCATTCAACCTCTCCAGAGTCGATGTATTACGCCTCTTCGAGTGGATGTGCTCAAACATGGACAAATTGGTCTCACATCTAGAAGCGCTACATTGCTGACTCAAAATACAAACGACAAGTTTTTGAATGTTTGGAGTTGTAGGCCCAAACATTTGTCACCATCTATTTGAAATAAGGAAAGGAAAAAAATCAGTCTTATTTCCAACTTTAAAGATGGATTATAAAATCAAAATACATAAGCCATAAGCTTAAGAATATTAAGTTTAAGATATATTTCTACCTAGCTGCAATGCTGTCCTAGCTTCTTTGCACATCTTGTTTGCAGAAATCAGCCCTTGTTCATTATTATACGAATCAATGTCTTGCACTTTAGATGTGCTAGACATCTTTGCGTCATTATATATAGGCCATTAGAACCTCCTCATCTGCCTTGAAGTTATTAAGGAAACCAAATGGCGGATTAAGGAAATAAGCTGCTGCATGGATGGGTCTATGAAGCTAGTTTCGCCATCTATTAGTGATCTCTCTAATGGGGCCATACTTATCCTCAACTCCTAATACCTAGATCTAATGGCCTCCATGGCCCTATCCATACCCTCATATATGTAGCCCATAGAGAACTCCCCCTCAACAACTCGTAGAACTATGAGGGGCTTAGTGACTTGCATATAATGTAAAAGAAACAGTTAAGTCACAAGTGTGGATAAAAGATTAAAAACAAGAAAAATTGTAAAGTTGTAAATAAAAAAAAAAATATTTACCTCCACAATCTTTGCACGAGGGGTCTAAAAACTTGGCTCATAAAAAATACAATGTACCACATCCATCTTGTTGTTTTTCCGGGTTCGCTGCAATTGTATTTGCACTGCCATTATGTTTGGTATGTGTTTTCCAATTGCAACATCCCTTAAATATAAGAGTGAGAGAATAGACACGCCCCTTCATGGGACATGTTCGTTTTCATAATTAAACTCATATATACATATACATATCTTGATGTAATTTATTCAAGTAAAGCTACAAAACATCAATACTCCCTCTTAGCTAGGGAGGATACTGATAACACATGACCATATATTACCTCTATTAGGAAGTAATTGGATAATTTTTGCTTGATATTAACAGTGATCAAGGGATCAATTTATACAAGAGAGTGAATGATGTTTCCTTAAGAAACAATTGTAAAGAATTGAAACATTCTATTCTAAAAACAAAAAACGAAATATTAGAAACATTCTAATATTTATAAAAGATTACAATATAGATAGTCATTAGATACTAAACAGAGATAATAGAAACTATCTATTGTTGTAATATCCTCCCTTAATGGTTAATCTATCTAGATCACAAAGCTGTCAAAAGGCGTATAAGGAAAATTCTGTCTTCTCACACTATTCACTATGGGCTGCAAACTAGATTGCTTAGATGAGGACCAACTAGAGTAGGTCGAGTTGTAGTACCCAAAACCATAGTTGGAAAACTCGGACTCGACAACAACTCGCCAAGCCCCCTAAAAGTTTATTCGGGAAAAAATCGGCCATTTAAAAATAAACTCGAGAAAACTCAGGAACCTAAAAGAACGGCTAAAATTTAATTCAAAATACATTTGTTTGCAAATTTCAATGAGAAGATGCATCTAATGAGTTAATTAAAGAGAACACAAGAAACAAGCAGAGTATAGATATATATAAATGCATAGTGGGTACAAAATCGCATTCTCATGAGGAATGCTGATGGCGAGAAGCAAAATAGTGAATAGTTTCTGTCAAACTAGAAGTCTAGAAGTAAATACTAAATAGTAAATACATCAATACAATCACATCTTCCCCTTCAATAGTTCGCAATCACCTAAGAATGCCTTGGAACCCTACTTCTCTCCCCTCCTCAAGCCTCCAAATGCACAAAACAAAATTGGTGTTGAAAAAAGAATGCTTTTGCCTATATCACTGACACTCACGCGCAACCGAGTTTTTTAGTGAATAATTGCCATTTTTAAGGAAAAACTCGTTGATTACTCTGCGATTATTGGACAAGTTTTTGGGGCCGGCTGATTTTTGGAATCCGCAATTTTTTCTGAGTAAAACTTTCCCAGCAAAGAAACTCAACAATTTGTATCTAATTGTAGATTAAACTGCGATTTTGCCAACTATGCCCAGAATCACCTTATCGCTGTCGTGATATTCGAAGATGGTTAGCATCGGCTATTTCCACATGCCATAGTTGTGATCATTGAACTTCTGATTTCCCTTGAGCAAAATATTAGTCAGAGATGCCATAGCACGTTTTCTAGTGAAAAAGTGTGAAAATTTGTGAAGGCGCGTACTTTGAGGCAAAAAGCAGAGGACCTAGAAAAAATGAAGAGGTACCCACAAGAGAGCTCGAAAAACCCGAAAGGAATATGTTGTCAGATTTTGGATTTGCTAGCTCGAAAAACAAGGCACAAAAATTGAGGCACCCAGAAGAATCAGAAAGATGAGCTCTCAAAAAACCCACCAAGAATATGTAAAAATATTTTAGATCTGGTACTGAAAAATTAGGCTTTTGAACAAAAATGACCTTGGCTGGAAAAAAAAGCTTAGAAAAATGGCAGATTTGCACAAAAAATTGCAAAATCTGGGCGCGAATAAACAACAAAGGTTTCTAAGAAACCTAGACGCCTCTAAATAGGCAAAAAACGATCACGTTTTTAAAAAAATGGGAAAAACAGGCCACAAAAAAGATACAATTTTTAGAGAAATTTGGATGCGAGTGGCTTAAAAATATGGCATGAGTTGCAGAGAAATGGCACCCAACAGACCTCCACATGAATAATAGAGAATTACCCTTGATTTTTAGAGGATTCAGTCATGCTAGTTGCAGATAGAAGGGCATGAGTTTGTAGACCGGAAAAATTTGCGGGAGTTACAAACAAAATGACGCAATTGTTTTGATAGAAAACCCTAGTCGAACCATAGGTTTTGGAAGCAAATATGCATGAAAATAATTTCGAAAATAAAAGGCAGATAAGTTCAACCAAGAAATTATAATTATCTTCGGAATTTTTTAGAGCATTGGCTCTGATACCATATTACAAAGTAATTGAAAAATATTTGCTTGATATTAACAGTGATCAAGAGATCAATTTATACAAGAGACTGAATGATGTTTCCTTAAGAAACAATTGTAAAGAATAGAAACATTTTATTCTAGAAACAAAAAACAAAATATTAGAAACATTCTAGTATTAACAATCTATTATCGTAATACCCTCCCTTAATGGATAATCTATGAAGGCACATACTTCGAGGCAAAAAACAAATCACCCTAAAAAAATGAAGAGGTACCCACAAGCGCTCGAAAAACCCAGAAGGAATGTGTTGTCAAATTCTGTATTTGCTAGGTCAAAAAACAAGGTATGCAAATTGAGGCACCTAGAAGAATTAGATGGCAACTTGTATGAGCTCCGAAAAACCCACCAAGAATATGCAAAAATATTTTAGATTTGGTATTGAAACCCTAAAAAAATGAAGAGGTACCCACAAGCGCTCGAAAAACCCAGAAGGAATGTGTTGTCAAATTCTGTATTTGCTAGGTCAAAAAACAAGGTATGCAAATTGAGGCACCTAGAAGAATTAGATGGCAACTTGTATGAGCTCCGAAAAACCCACCAAGAATATGCAAAAATATTTTAGATTTGGTATTGAAAAATTAGGGTTTCGAACAAAAAGGCCTTGGCTGCAAAAAAGCTTCCAAAAACTTAGAAAAATGATGGATTTGCATAGAAAATTGCAGAATCTGGGTGTGAATAAACATCAGAGGTTCGTAGAAAACCTAGACACCTCCATATAGGCAAAAAATGACTACTTTTAAAAAAGAAGGAAAAAACGAGCCACAAAAGAGACCATTTTCAGAGAAATTTGGATGCGAGTGGCATAAAAATTTGGGCATGAGTTGTAGAGGAATGGCACCCAATAGACCTCCACGTGAACAACAGAGATTAACCCTCGATTTTTAGATGATTTAGTCATGCTAGTTACAGATAGAAGGGCGTGAGTTTGTAGACCATAAAAAATTGTGGGAGGTACAGACACAATGGTGCAATTTTTTTGGTAGAAAACCCTAGTGGAACTAGAGGTTTTGGAAGCAAATATACATGAAAATAATTTTGAAAATAAAAGGCAGATAATTTCAACCAAGAAATTATTATTATTTTTTATTTTCTTTAGAGTATTGGCTCTAATACCATATTACGAAGTAATTGGAAAGTATTTGTTTGATATTAACAGTGATCAAGAGATCAATTTATACAAGAGACTGAGCGATGTTTCCTAAAGAAACAATCGTAAAGAATTTAAACATTCTATTCTAGAAACAAAAAACTAAATATTAGAGACATTCTAATATTTAAGGAGATTATAATAGATAACCATTAGATACTAGACAAAGATAATAGAAACTATCTATTGTCATAATAACCTCAATGTAATATAAGAATATGTTTGATTAGTAGATATCAACATTTTGATATCACATTTGAAATCATGAGTATTGGTATTCCAGAATATCAACATATGGTATTCACCAATTACTTAATAAGGTTTGATATCACTTTTGATATCATGAGTATTGGTCTCCCAGAATATCGACATTCAATATTCACCAAGTACTCAAAAGTTCTTGATATCACATTTGATATCATGAATATTGGTCTCCTAGAGTACATGCTATTCACCAATTACTCAAAAATGTTTGATATCACTTTTGATATCATGAGTATTGTTCTCCCAAAATATCAATGATATTCGTCAAATACTCTTTGAGAAATGATCTTCTAGAATGTTGAGATGCAAGATATTCACGAAATACTGTGAGTAATGGCCTTCCAGAACATCAAGTCGCATGATATTCACCAAGTAATTTGTGTAATGGCCCTCTAGAACATCAATTTGCATAACATTCACCCTGTACTCAAAAAGCAAAAAGCAAAATGTTTATAAGGTATGTGCACATGCATTCTCATAATGCTTACCATATAAACATCCACCATGCAAAGTATTATCTATCATGATCTGCATAGACATCGTAAGATATCCATCATAATAGAAAATTAAGTTATTGTAAGATTGTCACCTTTTAATAACTTCTGCAAATACAAAGTGATGATCATTTGGAAGTCGTCACTTCCTCATGATGTACACAGGGGGTAGGCCCATGAAATCATGTAGTCACACACATGATACCAAAAGCTTACATGAAGTCAAAACTCCCTTTGATTCTGATATGATCAAGATCTTCAAGGATTAGTTGAAGCATATCCTCTATCAACTCCTTCAAACGGATGTGTCAGACTCCCTCTGAAAATCAATCTTTTGAGCCCCCTTTACCTTTGAAGAAGTGTTAGACCCCCTCTGAATTTGATATCAGTCTCCCTTTTCCTGTAATAACATTCTGAGAGGAATATCAAGGCAAATAGCTCTTGTTTGATTAGTGCTCAATGCCTCTAACACCTTATTGTACTAACCCAACGTGCTATTCTATTTATAACTCAACGTGCTATTCAATTTATAACTGACTTAATTTGTATGGGATATTGCACCCAATCTCTAATTGTTTACTATTGATAATTTGTCCTCATTATTGAATCAAATTCCTCTTCCTTTCCATTGTATATTCTTCACGTGGTTCTCTACCTAGTTGTTCGCCAATAATGGAGTCAAATCACTTTCTTTTTGGTTCCTTTTGTAATAATACTGCACACTGACATTAGGAATTGTCAATATTTCTCGGGCTGTCATAGGTTCGATGTGCATCACACGGTTTGTAAGGATCTCATGGAAGAGTCATATAAGTACCTCAGAGCACTCAGATGTGATACATTGTATAGAAACTCATATTAAAAAGAGTAACTCATTAATTATGTAACCTGTCAATGGAGAATTAATTTGAAATAGAAAATAGAAAAAGAGACAGTACTCTTCATACTAATGAGGCAGAACTAACATACTACCATAAACATTGATCCTGCCACTAATTTGATATGTATAACATGGAGCCGTCAAAATTAATATAAGTTTGGCCTCCGAAATGGAATCACAAAGAGCTAGCATATGCCAAAGGAGGTCCCTTACACAAACCCACCATAAGAACATTGAATGCCCATAATGAAACAAAGGGGTCAATCTGACATGGAGAGCAAAGTAGCAAGGTAGAGGTTCTAACATGAAGTAATTGAAAAATATTTGCTTGTTATTAACAGTGATCAAGAGATCAATTTATAGAAGAGACTGAACGATGTTTCTTTAAGAAACAATCGTAAAGAATAGAAACATTCTATTCTAGAATCAGAAAACTAAATATTAGAAACATTCTAATATTTATAGAAGATTACAATAGATAACCATTAGATACTAAACAGAGATAATAAAAACTCTCTATTATTGTAATACCCTCTCTTAATGGTTAATTTATCCAGAGCACGAAGCTGTCAAAAAGCGTAAAAGACAGATTATGTATGCTCAAGGTGCTCCGCATTGTTCACTGTGGGCTGCGAACTAGATTGCTTAGATAGGGCAGCAAAGTGCTTCTGACATTCTACCTTCATGTGAGCAAACTTGTGGCAACAGTTGCATTGAATGTTTTTCTTTAGGGAGCCTTCTGAATTTGGAAAACTAAATATTAGAAACATTCTATTCCGCATTCTATTCTAGAATCAGAAAACTAAATATTAGAAACATTCTAATATTTATAGAAGATTACAATAGATAACCATTAGATACTAAACAGAGATAATAAAAACTCTCTATTATTGTAATACCCTCTCTTAATGGTTAATTTATCCAGAGCACGAAGCTGTCAAAAAGCGTAAAAGACAGATTATGTATGCTCAAGGTGCTCCGCATTGTTCACTGTGGGCTGCGAACTAGATTGCTTAGATAGGGCAGCAAAGTGCTTCTGACATTCTACCTTCATGTGAGCAAACTTGTGGCAACAGTTGCATTGAATGTTTTTCTTTAGGGAGCCTTCTGAATTTGGAGCAGAGGATGTCTGCTGATGGTACTTTGGATAATGTTCCAAAACATTGCAGATGAGCATAATGCTCCAAAACAAACCACAAAAATCCATGACTGTTAGGAGAAAATAAAAAAAACCGAACATGATTTTTGGGGTGAAAAATCAATAAAAAACCAACATGATTTTTGAGGTTAAAAATCAATCAAAACCCAACATAATTTTTGAGGTGAAAAATCAATCAAAACCCAACATGATTTTTGAGGTGAGAAAACAATCAAAACCTGACAAATATAAAGCTTCATTTTTTTAAGAAAAACGGTAAAACCCAAAAAATAAATTTCGAGGCAAAAATTACAAACCCACAAAAGAATCCCACACAACTTTGCGAATTACAGAGTTAGAAAATTTGAAGGGAAAATTTATAGAAACCCATAAGAATATTTTTAGGGAGAAAAATATGAAAACCTATAAAAAATTTGTTTTTGAGGACAAAAATTATGAAAACCCACCAAAATTTTTAAGGGAGGCAAAACACAAGACTTTGAATGGTAAAGCAACACAAGCAAACAACATGCAAGTACATGCAACAAACATGCAAGTACATGCAACCCTCAAAAAGTAGAGACCCAAAAAATTTGAAACGTGACCTAAAAGAGAGCTCGAAAAACCTAGAAATAATATATTGTCGGTTTCTAGATCGGTTGGCTTGAAAATTGAGGCACCCAAAAAAAATAGATAACCCAGCTGAGATCTCAAAAAACTCACCATGAATCTGTAAAATGTTTTTTGATCTGGTAAATAAATTAGGGTTTTGAACAAAAACGACCTTGCTGCAAAAAAACTTCAAAAAATGGCAGAAATGTGCAGAAAAAATAGATGGATCTAGATAGAAATGGGTTGCAGAACCGAACTAGAAGTTGGTGGATTTAGATCTCTCAGAATGGAAACTCTAGTCAGATTATAAAGAGAGTTGGAAGCAAATATGCATGAAAATTAATTTTGAAAATAAAAGGCAGATAATTTCAACCAAGAAATTATAATTATTTTCAAAAAAATTTAGAGTATTGGCTGTGATATCATATTACAAAGTAATTGGAAAATATTTGCTTGTTATTAACAGTGATCAAGAGATCAATTTATACAAGAGACTGAATGATGTTTCCTTCAGAAACAATTGTAAAGAATAGAAACATTCTATTCTAGAAACAAAAAACTAAATATTAGAAATAGTCTAATATTTACAGAAGATTATAATAGATAACCATTAGATTCTAAACAGAAATAATAGAAACTATCTATTATCGTAATATTAACTCCTGCAGAACAAATTGCACCTAAGTACTCCAAGCTCACTTACCGCATACTTGTGTTTGAGTTAATATATTAACTACGAATACACTTCTACCAATATATTAATTGCGAATACTTCTACAAATACACAGGGTTCTGTCTCCATGTGGTTAATGTTTCCTCTTTAGCAGAGTGATGAGATTCATGTAAAAGGATGTGGCTCTTCCATTTTTTCCTGATGCACCTCTTCATTCATTCATTGAGTTTAATTTGCTTCTAAAGAACCATCGATATGACTGGTGTTCATGTAAACTTTCAGATGTTTGAGTCTTAATATGTATCGTGTTTCTTTAAATTCATGTTCCACAAAGTTATCACGCTATTACTATTGATAACCAATTATCATTGTTCCCTCCATTTAATGTATGATATGAATTTCTTGCAAATATAAGAACTCTCGATGTCAACTTCCAATGATAACCATCACCGGTGTAATGACATTGAACCAAATGTTGAAACCGATGACCTCCAACTCACTTATTCTTGTTGTCAACTTATAAGACAAATCTTTGTGGATCCTTCCTATTGACGATAAATGTCGCTGTTGTGATATATTTTCTTTTAGTATTGCATATGACGACCAATATATAAATCAAAACCTGATGCCTCAAAGGATAGATGAATCAATATGTTATAAATGGATCCGTCCTCCACATATGGTTTTCACAATGATAAATATTCTCATTTTGTTTGAATCAAGGAGTCTTCTTAATTTGCAGACCCAATTGGCTAGTGTGATAGTGTTTACACACCACAGGGATGTAATGGAGTATATCCAAATATATATGAATATGCCGATTTGGAATCTCCACTCTTTATGAGATGCCGCACAGAATTTCAGTCAATTCCCAAAATCCATATTAATCTTCACTAAATAGAACAGAGACTTCATTGGATATCAATATTTTTAGATTGAAGCTAAATTCCCCAAATTAATATTAGCTCTCGAAGTTAATATTCCATGCAATTTAAGATATCGACATCTACTAAAAATATTTCCACTCCCATTTTCCACTACGGAATTTCTTATGCCAAAGAGCCACCGAAAAGCAATAGAGAAGGGGTAAATAGAAGCTATCAGATTTCATGTAGAACTTTGCCAACACTGACTTTGAAGAACTTGATGCAAGTCCTATAATCTTTGTTCCACCACCAATTTATTTATCTCTCAACTTGGCTTTGATACCATGTTTTATTGGGATCGCTTCAATTGTGTTTGCACTGTCATTATGTTTGGTATGTGTTTTCCAATTGCAACCTCCCTTTAAATATAAGAGAGTGAGAAAATAGACACGTCGCTTCGTGGAACATGTTCATTATCATAATTAAACTCTTATATATATATATATATATATATATATATATATATATATATATATATATATCATATATACATATCTTGATGTAATTTATCTGAGTGAAGCTACAAAACATCAACACATTCTTGCAAGGTAGTTTTGAAGATGCTTGCTTCAAGAGTTGCTTAATTGAGTAATGGGGATCAAAAAACTATTACGATAATAGATAGTTTCTATTATCTCTGTTTTGTATCTAATGGTTATCTATTGTAATCTTCTATAAATATTAGAATGTTTCTAATAATTAGTTTTTTGTTTCTAGAATAGAATGTTTCTATTCTTTACGATTGTTTCTTAAGGAAACATCATTTAGTCTCTTGTATAAATTGATCTCTTGATCACTGTTAATAACAAGCAAATTTTTTCCAATTACTTTGTAATATGGTATTGGAGCCAATACTCTAAATTTTTTCGAAAATAATTATAATTTCTTGGTTGAAATTATCTGCCCTTTATTTTTGAAACTATTTACATGCATATTTGCTTCCAACTCTCTTGATAAATTGACTAGGGTTTCTGTTTTGAGAGATTTGAATCTACCGACTTTTGGTTCGGTTCTGCAACCCATTTCTGTCTAGATCTATCTATTTTTTCACACATTTTTTGTTGTTTTTTTTGCAGCAGAGTTGTTTTTGTTCAAAACCCTAATCTTTTGTATTGGATCATATTTTTGTTATAGATTCTTGGTGAGTTTTTTGAGATCTCAACTGGGTTGTCTATTTTTTCTGGGTGCGTCAATTTTCAAGCCAGTTGATCCAGAAATTGACAACATATTCTTTTTGGGTTTTTCGAGCTCTCTTGTGGGTCACCCTTCAAATTTTTTTGGGTCTCTACTTTTGAGGGTTGCATGTACTTGCATGTTGTTTGCATGTGCTGCTTTATCATGCAAAGTCTCTTGTTTTGCCTCCCTTCAAATTTTTGGTGGGTTTGCATTTTTATTTTTCTTTTTTTTTTTGATGGGTTTTCATTTTTTTCTCTAAAAAAAAAATTCCTTAGGGTTTCTTCGAATTTTCCCTTAAAAATTTATGATTCTGTAATTCCCAAAGCTGTGTAGGATTCCTCTGTTGGGTTTGTAAATTTTTCCTCAAAAATTATCTGTTGAGTTTTACTGTTTTTCCTAAAAAAAAGCTTTGTATTGTTAGGTTTTGTTTGATTTTTGACCTCAAAAATCATGTTGGGTTTTGAATCTTGATTGAGTTTTCACCTCAAAAATCATGTTAGGTTTTGATTGATTTTTTACCTCCAAAATCATGTTGGGTCTTGATTGATTTTTTACCTAAAAAACTATGTTGGGTTTGATTGATTTTTCACCTCAAAAATCATGTTGGGTTTTGATTAATTTTTCACCCCAAAAATCATGTTCGATTTTTTTGATTTTCTCCTAAAAATCATGGCTTTTTGTGGTTTGTTTTGGAGCATTATGCTCCTCTGCAAAGTTTTGGAGCATTATCCAAAGTACCATCAACAGTGTTCTCAACAGACATCCTCTACTACTGATTCAAAAGGCTCCTGGAAGAAAAACATTCAATGCAACTATTGCCACAAGTTTGGGCACATGAAGGTTGAATGTCGGAAGTGCTTAGCTGCCCTATTTAAACAACCTGGTTCGCAACACACATCGAACAATACGTAGCCTCTTGAGCAGATAGAATCTGCATTTTACGCTTGTTGACAGCTTCGTGCTCTGGATAGATTAACCATTAGGGGAGGGTATTACGATAATAGATAGTTTCTATTATCTTTGTTTAGTATCTAATGGTTATCTATTGTAATCTTCTGTAAATATTAGAATGTTTCTAATATTTAGTTTTTTGTTTCTAGAATAGAATGTTTCTATTCTTTACGATTGTTTCTTAAGGAAACATCGTTCAATCTCTTGTATAAATTTATCTCTTGATCACTATTAATAACAAGCAAATATTTTCCAATTACTTCGTAATAAAAACATTTGAAGTAACTAAATAGAATATTGCAATTGTTTCTGGGATAGATTTTGTTTGAGTTTTTTTATCAACAATTTGGATTGTACTCCTTGATCCATCGTCAGGATGATAATTGAGAGCTCATGGAGATAAAAAATTGTGGATGATGGACTGTGATCTAAATTGTCAATGAAAAAACTCCAACACTATCTAACTTAGAATCAATTGCAATATTCTATGGATTGTGGAAATCTTATATCTTTAACTGAATAGAGTTAGTGGATGGAAGCTTAACCATGCATGGAAATTTTCATTGCATAGACTTGTGAATTATAAGCCCTATTTTCCTTCTTGTTAGTTGTCCTAGCCCCATTTAGTAATCCCTTACAATTTTTTTCCTTTCTCATCCCATCAACCTTCTTTCTTGAGCATATGTTAAAATACATACATTATTGCATGATCCACAAGATTAACTAACTAGTATGTAGTAGGCTGATCTCTTGTGCAATAAATACATGTCACATCTATTGAAAGTAAAAAGTCTCCATATCCTCATGTAAAATGCACATTAAATACATGTCACATCTACAAAAAATAAAAAGTCTCCATATCCCCATGTAAAATGCTTCACTACTTTGATAATGAATGCATACCTTGAAGTGTTAAACCATTTGATTTTTGTTATTTTTTAATTTTGATTTATGTTAAGTGGGGATGTGTTTCCTATCCCTAGAGGACTTGTCCCTGTCCCCTTCCCCAAAATGTTTTGGGGATAGTGGGACAAAAATGAAACATCCCCCAATTGTCTCTAATTTCAATAAAATGCAGATAATGACAAAAAATATTCCCTAACGTTTGGGGATGACTATCCTTCCCCAAAATACCTAAGAGATGCCCAAAGTGTCCCCTATCCATCCCCAAAATGAAAAAGTGTTCCCTACACATTCAATGATTTTTTGACATTAAAAATAAATACAAAACTCTTTTTTTGTAAATTCTTTGTGCCAAAATGAAAATGTGGGGAGGCTACAAGGTTCAAATTGGTGTTCCTAGACGATGAAATTCAAGTGAAGTTTGGCATGGGAAAAATTCAGCAATAAAATTTATAATTAAATATGTTTAAATTTATAATATACATAAAAATAAATATATCAAATTTTATATAGTAAATAATAAATATAAAAAGATAATAAATAATCTAATTTGTAATGTAATATTTTGCAGATTCATTATAGTAAACATATTACATATTAGGCAAGAGCCTACAACATAATGGTAACTTGTGAGCCTTTCATCTAGGAGGTCTTGTGTTCGAGATTACTCAAGCTTAATGGCCCATAACCCATAAAAAAAAAAATATTATGTATTAAATAAAAATATGTTAAAAACTTATATATTATATAAAAATATATTTTAGTTAATATTAATTCAATGTCTTTTAAATATTTAATTATTAGAGTAAAAAACAATTCAAATTGATACATGTTTGAGACATTTTGATTTGGAGATTTGTATTGATAGACTATGGTTTTGATGTTTGAGACTATTGTTATAATGCTAGTAATCTTATTTATACTGCTGCTATTATCAACTATGTTGTTATAGTATTGTTGTAACTCCTGAATTCATGATTTATTTGCATATTGTCTTTTGGTTATCAATTATTGATGCTTCTCTCTCTCCCTGCCTCCCTCCCTCCCTCTTTGTCTACAATATCTTTATATATATATATATATATTTTATATTAAAATAGTTTAAGCAGAAGGAACAAAGAAAGAGTGTCCAAAGAGAAGGCAAGAAGAAAGAAACCAGCTCCCCCACAGATATAAACACTAACAAAACTGGGGAGGAGACTACAAGAGAGATTACCAGTTGCCTTTCAGGCCTAAAAAAGATTCTAAAACGTTTGTTTTTACATTACAAAAAGATATTTATAGCCTTCACAAAAAAACTGTATGAGTGTGCTAACTTTATTTCCAGCCTCTTTCTGTTGGGCAGATTGCAGAGCCAACATTTATACTTGAACCCCCTGGGTTAATGAGTCTATTCTGGTAGGCCATGTTCTGGTATTGATGGCTGGAGTCCCCCCTATTGTTATCTGAATTGAGATGACACTTCTTCATTAGTTTGCTAAGGTCATCTATCTCCTCTTGTGTGAGAAAACTCTGATACTGGTTAATATATTTGGCAGCTTTCACATCATACTTATGAATCAGCACGGATCCATCATATATCAGCTTCATGAACCTGCTTTTAGGGATCTCCAAACAAATAGAGATTTGTGACATTATGTAAAAATGGATGAGTTTGAGATTAAACTCAGTGGGGCATCTTTTAATATGGAATGCTTGGTCTCAAGTGAGGGAATTTATCTCTTTAAGGAATGTTGTAGGTGGCCCTCCTAATTATATTGTTGTTGACAGATCTATTTGGTGGGGACTGTATTTGAATAATAAGCCACTGGGTTTAACCCAAAGTTATTCTTGAAAAAAATGGGATAAAATGGGCATTTCTACCATCTGTGATTTGTTTGTCAATAATCAGCTTGCATCATTGGATGAGATTTCCTCCAAATTTAACATTCTTGTCTCTCAAAAATAAACTTTTACCCTATTATGCAAAGTGATTAATAGAGAGAGAATTGGTAAAATCATGAATTGTGAAGATTATAGCAAAATTGTTGAGTGTGATGATGGTACTCTGCTTAAAGACTCTTCTATAAAACAAATATATGGAATGCTTAAGAATGATCACTTTGTTCTCACATGGGTGTCTCAGTGTTAGGGTTTGAGTGTCCCTTTTCTAACTGGGATTTCTTTTTTGATTATTTTTATAAAAAGTCCTTGTGAGAGAAAAAATTGTTCATTTTAGATGGCTTCTTTTACTTAAAAAACTTGCAGTTGGGTTTGTGCTTTCTTCCATTAATGTTGAACCTGTTACTTGTGGTACGTGTAATAAAACCATAGTAATGAGACTCACCGCAAGTCACGCGAGTTCCCCGGGTCGGTGAGTTAGGTTACCCTTGCCAGGTCAAAATGATCCTTGACCTTGACCCACCAAGTCATCAAATATTTAATATTTCTATTAATATACCCTGACTTGCCGAGTCACTGCCAAGTCATGACTGAGTCCAAGCTGGGTCACGAGTCGAATTGCCCTTGCCGAGTCAAAGCTGGGTCTGAGTCTTGTTACTTCGAATAAAACTGAGAATTTTGAACATTTATTTTTTGAGTGCATCTATGCCAAGAAAGTCTGGTCCATTTTTATTGGTTTTCCTATTGATTGGAATAAAAAACTTGGGCTGTCATGGAGTGAGATTCTTGCTGGTTATGTTGAGTCTTTTGATTTCTATCAGAACAAATTTTGGTTTGTGCTAACTGGTGAAATTCTATGGCTTCTTTGGAAAGACAAACTTTCTTTCAAAAATGCCATTAAAGTTTGTAGAAACTGGGCACAAAGGTATAGATTCCTCGGCCAACACTGCCTTATATGAGGGCTTTTCGCTGGTATCATTACTGCTTTAAGGGTTGGATTTTCCATCATTTTCAGAAACCCCCGCGACCCTTGCATCTTTATCATTGCAAGGAGTATCCTGATCACATTGCATTCCAACATTATTGGGTGCTTCAATCTCTCCTTGCAGGGAAGGAGTTTCATCGACATTATTACCCATTAACCCTGACTCACATGAGCGAGCCAGAGCCAAGGCTGAGTACCCCGTTTACAAACTAGCAAAGAAAAGAGAAAAAAGAAACCATAGAGAATGGAGATGAACAATGAAACCAGACAAAAAACAAGGAGAATACTTAGGCAAAAACAAAAGGAAGACCAAAGGACATGTGATGCCCCCAAATTAGGCCAGCAAGCCCGCACACACTCCAACCTTGCAGACCTGTACGGGGTTGCAGAGCGATTTTCACCACCACTAGAAAAAACAATCTCTCTCTCTCTCTATATATCTATCTATCTATCTATCTATCTATATATATTTGTACATTGTCTTCCCCTGCTGTCCCCCTATGTTTGGCCCTTTAGGAAACGTTCCGGAAATGCATCCCCCATCTTCCCTGAAACACTATGGAACATAGATTTCGAGTTGTCCTCAAAGATCTACTTTTCCAATTGATGCTTCAAGAAACTAAGAGAAGAGTTAATTTCTTGAGCATATAAGATTCCTTCTAACAGAGACCATACTGTATGTTTTTTATTTCGCAATAGAATACAAATAGAAATTCCTTTATTCGCAGTCTAACTTTATTTTTATACTACATTATGTAGACCTGTCAACAGTAGAACTTGATTTTTTCTTATATGTATGATGAATACTACTTTATGTAGACCTTTCTTTGCTCCATAAAGACTTATTACATAATCTTCTTGATTTGTACTTGCTTTGCAGGGTTATCATGCTTTACAATCACATTGTGTTGATAATCTTCTTGATTTGTACTTGCTTTGCAGGGTTATCATGCTTTACAATCATATCGTGTTGCACATGCATTGTGGAATCGTGGTCAACGAGTATTAGCTTTGGCTTTGCAAAGCCGCATCAGTGAGGTCATTCTTTGTTCAAGGAAGGCAGACATAATTACAGTTTTAGAAATTTAATGAGAGAGAGCAGTCAAATATTTTTATTCTCCTGGTCTGTAGGTTTAGAGAAAATAAAATAGTTTCTCCTTTTTTATCTCAATAATTCTTCATTTGATCTCCAGGTCTTTGCTGTGGATATGCATCCAGGTATGCTACCAAATAACATGCCCTTTAAGATCAAGTCGAATAAGGATATAGTCATTTTTCTGGTTTTATATGATATTCAGGATTGTACATAGTTGAACCTGAACTAGTTTTTAGTGCCAATCAATGGACAGGATGTAATTTTTAGTTGAAAACCTTCATGATGATGGCCTACTAGGAAAAAATAAATAAGAACTGATGCAAATTGTTAAATTCTTCACCACATTGGAATTCCACTTAAATTCATAATAATAAATATTAAATAACTTAAAAACAATGATATGATTGTCATAAATGGTTCTTTTCCTGTCTTTGTTCATTCTTCTTTGTCCTTGTCTTGATAAGCTTTTAATTTTTTATAACATTGGTAGGAGAATTTGATGCATGCAGATTCATATAACTTAGGAAGTATCACTTGATTTCTGTTCAGCTGCTCGTATCGGCAAGGGTATATTACTCGATCATGGCACGGGCATAGTCATTGGTGAAACTGCTGTTATTGGAGACAGAGTTTCAATGTTGCAGGTGAATTTTCTACAAGACATAGCTCCTTTGATCTTTTAGTTTTTAAATGTTTTGTTTCTAGTTGATGAACCTGTTCTTGTTATCTGTATTTTGCAAATCAGGATATTTTAGCATTTAAATTAAGAGGTCAGTTAATGATATATAAAGATCATGTCAATCATTTTTCATGCAATAGACTGACAATCTTTGGATTAGTTAAGCACAAAGTGCTTATATGAGATTCAAGTCAACAAAGTCACAGAAACTTGAAGTGTATTTTGTTTCATTTATGGTATACTTATATGAACTAGTATTGGAATTATAAGTATAACAATAAATACATTTAAAAAAGCATTCGTTTGGTGATTGACGTATCAATGAGGACAGAATCACAGATAATATTCATGATAGGTGATTTTCTTTGCAGGTATCTTTCATACCTGTCCTACATCCTATGCATAAAGCCAAAGTTACATGATCCGACTTTGACAGAGACTTAAAAGAATCTGAAGAGTAAGAGTGTGGCTCATGCTTGGAAAGTATCTGACAATTAACAAAATTTGGTAGCTTGGCATCAGTAGCTAAATTATAAATGTCTGACCTTGAAGTTCCATCTCTCTAATGGAACAGGGTATTTGGAATTTTTTGATAGAAACCTGTGCTAATTGAGCATTTTTTAATCTAATAAATCAATATCCTATGCTCTAATGTGAAGCTCTTTGTAGTGAAAGTGTCATTAATGGGTAGTGAGAAGAAAGGTAGAAGGAAAATGGGTTTTAAAGATAAAATAAGGCTATTGATGGAAAATTGAAAGAGCTAACTGACAAACAAGTATGGGAAGATGAGGACTATTACACAGGTAATTGGTAAAATTTTGGATAAATTAATGAATGAACAAGACGTTCATTTATGGTTTACAAAGACACGATGTTTCCATAATGAAACAATTGTAAGAATTAGAAACATTCTAATATGTACAAGATTTACAATATTGACTATTGAAAGAAAATAGAAAGACATCTACAAAGATATTATTCTAATACCTGCCCTTAATGGTCAATCTTTCTACTACATCAAGGAATTCCCTGAACTTAACAAACTTATCTGGAGGTAGGAACTCGGTGAGAATATTTGCAGTCTAGTCCATTTTAGGAACATACTACAAATCTACAATACATCTTTAACCAGCTGGCAAATGAAATGACAATGAAGGTCATTTTGCTTGGTTTGCTCATGAAAGATTTGATTTTTGGCTAGTTTGAGCACCCCTTGATTGTCGTAGAAGATGGGTGAAGGGTGTACTTGAGACATGTGAATGTTTGAAAGCATCTTTTGAAGCCAAACTATGTTACAAGCTGCTTTGACTGTTCCTCGATATTCAGCTTCCGTCTAGGAGAGAAATACAACTTGTTGCTTCTTGCTGGTCCAAGTGATAGCACCTGTGCCCAAACTAAAGTTATAGCAGAAGTGGACTTTCAATCATTAGTAGAACCTCCCCAATCCAAATCTGTGTAATCGATGAGTCTCGGATCGTCTATTGAGGATACTGAAATATGAATTGCCCTTAGGATAGTGCGGGATGCGCTTTATTGCAGCCCAATGAATTGAAGGAGTTGTCATGAAGTGGGATATGCAACTTACTTCAAAGCTGAGATCAGTTCTAGTGGCGGCGTGATAGATTAAACTGCCCAATAGTTTCTTGAATGCAGATTCATTCTCAACTAGCTTGAACTCTTTCAGAGACAACCTCTCCAAACCAAGTCTTTATTGCTTCAATTATTCGTTTTTCTTGAGGTGTTTGAGATTTGGTGCCTGCGTGTTGTGAAGACTACTGGGGAATGACTTCATTAAGACGATCAACTTCTTGCTTAAGTTGATTCTTCTTCTCCCAAACCTCCTGGTTGCTTTTTGACACATTGGCAAGCGTGCATCTTGAGCATCCTATAGACAACTCAGTTGTGATTGTTTACCAAGTTCAATTTTAGTGAACGATTAAGTTCTTTAGTTGGTTTATCTACCAAAGGTTCAACAATCTTTGCATACTTAAATCTTTTCAAAAGCTACCATAATCCTTAAAACAATCTTGTCCTTCAAAGATTTAGACTTATTTTTCTTGACAGGAAGATTGTCTAGAGGTACGCCAACCTTTCTTCTTTTCATGGTGATCTTACCTAACCATGCAGGAAAACTGAAACCTTCTTTTGATGAAACAAGGACAGTGGCCATTACAGACATTCATCCTAATTTTATTTCCATTGTGACAGTGCATGGTTCAGTATGCACGACTCAATTCATAGGTGCCTATTGAGAAGATTCTGTCGTGAACAAATCAAAATTAGCCATTGAAGTATCAAGTTGGGAAACTTGATCCTCCGTGAGAGTTGGGAAATCTTCAAACACATTTCCCAAATTTTCATACTATTCAGTTGTGAGAATAGGAGCCGTCGAAGAGATAGGGAATGTTGACATGTTCACTTCTAAAACGGGAATAGTAGATATAACAACAGTGGAGAATGAATCCACGAAATTGTCTATATCATCCAAAAAAGGTGTTTCTAGAATGGATGGACCTTGAGTATTTCAATCCATTTTTGCCTTTAAGCTTGAACTTGAGAGATTTAGCTTGAACTAAGGGAATGCACCATCTTTGTTTGAAATCTCTACCAGAGTTGTCTTTCCAATTGGTCCAAAGCTATCACAATCTACCCCGAGCTTAGGATATATTCTCGAGGCGATTGATTTTCAGCCACTTGTTAGTATTAACTAAGATGGATTGAAATTAGTGTTACACGAGGACTCGCACCCCCCTCCCAAACCTCAGAGTACTTGTCCTTGAAATGTCTCCGCACCGGGTACTCACGTACCTGAATACCCCCATTTCCGCCATTCCGCAACCATGCTACTCGAATGGGGACTTGGATTTCTATTTGAATTTTGATTTTTGAATGTTACTATTGAGTATGTAGTATGTTACTATGTTGAATGTTCAATGGTCCTAGTTCATGTTGCAATTTTGCTATGTTCAAGTATTTTAATTTGGTATGCTCTACTAAAACATCATCTCATAACAAGCATTTCAAGTTCTATATGTATACTATACAACACCCCTCCCTGCCCATCTTCCCCTTGCCACCGTCTCCCTGCAATCTCGAAAATGAGGCCCATTTTCCCTCTATCTCGGAAACTCATCCCGACGTACCCCAGTACTGGTGTTACATTGATTCAAATCTATCAAAGATATAAGCACTTTCTTTTTGTTGCCACTGCATGGGAAAATGACACTGCTTGTCAAAACCACCTTGATGATATTCTAGATTAAGAATGTTGCCATCATCTTCAACATGAAAATTGGGTGGGATCTTAATTATGTTAAGATCAATGATTTGTTGCAATGTGAGCCTGCAATAAACCATCTTCATGATATCCAACTCTATGCGCAAATCGATCCATATGTCCTTAATATGATGAACATGGGTGAATGCTCTTTTGATCTTTGAGTGCATTCCTTGGTAATGAAAATCATACCTAGCTTTGAACTTCTTCATTGTGATAAGCTGAAGTTCTACCTCCATACTTTTCGCCTTGTAAACTGAATTAATCATATACTGACCAATCACCAAGGGCTTGGCTGTAGTGAGGCCGAATCCTGGCCTGTGTTGAGTAATCTGCTATGTCTGCACCTCAATCAGCTGTTTGGCCAACTCCATCAGAATGACTTTATGAGTAGCATATCTTAGCAGAATATATGGTTCTCCTTTGACATAGCCAACTCTCTAGCAAGTGAAAGTTGGAAACTGCAAAAAGAGAGCACCAAATTGATTTACCCTATTCCAGGCTTCATCTGATACTCTCTTGATTACCAGATGTTTATCAAATTGACACCTGAATTGTCCAAAAAATGCATCTTGGACTCTCCTATAGTGGTACTTTCTTTGTGTCAATGTGATTTGATCGTAATAGCTCCAAATTGGAACTTGAAGCCGATCCTCTTTAGTTGAAAGTTTTGAGAAGGATCACATAGATGCAACAATGTAGACCAGGTATGAATTCATGTAAAATGGCGTTGATGTCGCCACATTGAGCAACTGCTCACATAGTGCCATACTAATAAGATCTCCCAAAAAAATGGGTTCGTCATTATCAAATATTTGAAACATGAACTTGTACATCCATGGTTTAAAGTCACTAGACTATTTGAGACCACATACTATACTGAGAGTAATCAAATCTTTACATTGTGGCTTGAAATTAGATCTATGAATTGTTTTGGGCCATCTTATAAAGTTATTGCTTCTAACATCCAACCAATATGCGTTCATGTACCTTTGGTAATCTGATTTCTTCTCATTCCATAACTCCAAAGACATCTCTTTTGACAAATCTACGCATTTTGCACTCTAAGGAACTCGAAAGATCTGTTCAATAACCTTGGGATCCAAGTTGACATCGACGTTACCATCTGCATCCTTGATTGTTTTGGACTTAGGACTGAAATGCCGAGCACATCCCAAGATGAATTCTAGTTCTATGGAAGCCATAGGGAAAGTAGACACCAAATGAATGTTAATTCTTTTGATGTGTTTCATCTCTCTATTTGAAGGAGTTTCAACCCTTTGCAAGAAATCAACCATGTCAATGTGTCCAATCTCTATATCAGAAACTTGATCCAGAGGTGATGAAACCTAAGATGCAGTTGCATGATCTAACTCCTTGTCACACTGGTACTTCATCTTTCCTTTGGATTTTGTAATTGCGGGCATGTCCTTGTTGGAGTTCATGTTCCAACAGTATTAAATAAATGACTATTGCACATGTGGCCAATGTTATTTGAGTTGCTAGCAATGTAAGTTTAGTTTAGGTGTGAGTTATAGAGTTTTAGTTTGAATCAATAATTAGTTGTAGATGTGTTTGAGTTAGGTGTCCATAAGTTCCAATTAGTTGTCAAGTTTATATGTGTGTGTTGTCAATCATGAAGTAGTTTGTTTGTCAATCTAATTAGCAGTCATTTAGGAATGTTAGTGGGTCAAGCTATAAAATCGCATCTATTTTCCAATAAAATTAAACTGAAAGTTCTTTCTTTCTTTGTTTCAAATATGTTGTTCTATTTTTCCAATTTGGTATCAGAGTCATCTCCATCTCAAAAGAAGTTGCTGCTGTGAGAATGTAAGTCTGGTGCTATTGCAGATTTTGTTGTTGTGCAACATTGAAAGGTATCTTCATATTTTTATTTTAGAAATTCTGAAAATTGATACGCCTCTAGAAAAAATTGGTGAAGTGAAAATGCAAATGCAATTGATGAATAAAAGTTTGTGGGACATAGTTAATGGCACTGAAATAGTACCTATAGATGCTAAAAAGAAGATTTATTGGGAAAGCAAAGATGAGAAAGCCAAGTCTATTATTGGTCTTGCTCTTTCAGATTCAGAACTACATCATGTTGATTTAGAGAAATCATCTAAACAAATTTGGGATGGACTAACTAAGTTGTTTGGAGCAAAAGCAACAATTGCAAATTTTTCTTTAAAGTTGCAGATATTCAGATTTTAAAATTTCAAATGAAATCACTATGTCTAACCACATTGGTAATCTGAGATCTCTAATCAAACAACTAGCTGAAGTTGGTGTTGTAATTGATAAAGATGATGCTAAAGCTATCTTGGTAAATAGTTTGCCTTCGAAATGTAGCAATGTTGTTTTTACTCTCAGTCAAATGTCTTGTCAGACTTTAGAAGATGTGCTTTCAGCACTCTTGGTTGGAGAAAAGAGAACAATTGCAGGGGATTCAAGAGAAAATTCTCAACTCATTCATGCATTATACTCAAAGAACAATATGGGAAAGAGAATGTACGGTAAGAATGAACCTGGATGTTTCTATTGTAAACAGGTAGGGCATATTGCAATCAATTGTAGAACTCATGCAAATGACCTTAAAGGTAAAATTAAAGAATCAACAAATATAGTTGTTCATGTTGAATCACCTAACGTTGTTAGTGATGATGACATCATTGAAAATAAAGAAGTTGTTTTATTTTCAAGAAGTCTATGCTCTAAAAATAGGAAAGGATGTAGTAGAGGCTAGTAAGATGCCCAATTGTTTGAGGTGCTAACGGATCAGAGAAACTATACCTCATTGGGGTTATGAGACACAAATGTGTGGATTGGTGTTGGGAGCAACTTGAGAAAGTCTTATTGGTCTATGAACTATTTTCAAAGTATAATTTCTACATAATGTTTTCTTTAGTTGTCACATTAAGTGGGGGTGTTGGAGGTAATGTTCCAGTAGTAAATAAATGATTGTTGCACATGTAGAAAACCTTATTTGAATTGCTGGCAACATAAGTTCAGTTTAGGTGTGAGTCATAGAGTTTTAGTTTGAATCAATTAGTTATAGATGTGTTTGACTTGGGTGTCCATAAGTTCCAGTTAGCTGTCAAGTTTATGTGTGTTGTCAGCCATTAAGTAGTTTGTTGTCAATCTAATTAGTAGTCATTTAGGAATGTTAGCGGGTCAAGCTATTGTATAAAATTGCATCTATTACTTGGTAAAATTAAGCTGAAAGTTACTTCTTTCTCTATTTCAAATATGCAATTCTATTTTTCCAATTGTCTTGTGCTGCAACATGAAAATTCCAAAGGGTGAATACATCAATAGAAGATATGGACTCCATGAGGATATTGGCAAATATGCTTCTCTAAAGAATAGTGAGTTTGAAGTATTCATTAAATACTCATGGAACTTATGCAATGACTTGAAAGAGATCTGGAAAGTACATGCAGTGGACGAAAATGGAACTTAGGAAGATGGAATGCACATGGGTAAGGACAAGCGTTATGCGAATGCTTCAAGGATGTAAGCTAGATGAATGAAGTAATGTGCAAATGATGACTTTGGTATTTAAAGGGTAACCTACCAAAGTCGGATTCTTCGGATGCAATTACATGTAATCATGATTTGATGTAAACATATAATTAGGTTCGGAGGATGGAATTACATATAAGTGGGTATGAAGGTAGTTGCATGTAAATGCGAATGGAGAATGAGATGACATGTAAATGAAATGAATGTATTTGCAAAGGATGCAATGTGCTTTGGCATGTGTTGGTGGAATAGGAAATGGTGTGATGCACTTGCATGAAAAGGTGGAAAATGGAATGGTGAAAAACGATTTTGGATTCTTGGGAATGAACCTTAAGCTCTTCGAAAAACAATATAGCAATCAAACAACAAACAAAACCAAGCACAAAACAAAAACATACATTTGGTTTTTGACTCAAACATGACAAATACCAAGTTGATTTCCTATACAAATTTGAAACTGGAATTTGGGGAAATTCCAAGCACTTGAAAATGAAGGTTTTCATCTTATTTAAAGAGGATTTGCAAAATACATGGCATATATTTGGACAAATGTACAAGGATGAACCAAAATATGCAAGGAAATAGAAAAGAATGAGAATTTTAACTTACTTGGTGATCAAAGAGCCAAATGTGGAATACTAATAGGTTTGAAAGAATGTTCTCCTTCAAATTCGAATCTTCAAACAACTCTCTTGATCTTTTCAAAGTTTGTAAATGATGGCTTTGTATGAGCAATATATGAGGTGTTTTTGGATGTGGGTGCCAAAAACATGCTCTTCAATCCCTAAATATGCAAGACCTTTTTGCAAATACCTTGTTTTTTGGAAGTTTTTGATAAAAAACATGGTCTCAAGATGCAACAATAAAATTCTTTTTGCAAGGGAATGCAAAAATGCGACTTTCAAGAGCAATGTTATGGATTAAAATGCCAAAACGCCTCCTATTGAGCCCAAAATGTGATCTCAAAACTCCAAAATCTGGACATTTTTTCCGAAAACGCGGTCTCCAAAAGCAATCAAATGTAACAATTTTGCAAGGAATGCAAATGCCTAATGCGTGGAAAGGCATAGAAATGCAAAATCGCCCCTTATTGCATGGATTTCATGCCATGAAATGAGCAAATCTGGACATTCTTGGCAAAAACGTTCCCTTGAAGAGACAAAAAATGGACGTTTTTGCTCTTGAAGAAAATTGTGGTTTCAAAGTGTAATAACATGTGATGGAATGCAAAATCACATTCTCTAGGAGGCTTTACATGTTTCAAAATGCACCTATTTGGGCCCTTTATGCAAATCGCACTCTAGGGAAGTCTTTGCATGTTTTAAAATGCATATGAATGACTCTTTTATGCAAATCACACTTTCTATGAGAGTTTGAATGTTTTAAAAACTTGCTTTAGAAGTCAAGAAACAAAATCACTCTCTGGACCTTTTGCAGGTTTTAAAAAATGCAATATGTAATATGCATTGAGCAATTTTACCCTTGGAAACAAAATCACACTCTCATGCATTTACATGAAAAAGACCAAGTTTATGCAAATTGCATTCTTGGAGGTCTATTACATGTTTTAAAAATGTGTTTTAAAGTATCTTTCTAGTGCAAACCGCACTCTTGGAGGCTCTTTACATGTAAATGGGTTTGAAAGTTGCATATCAATTACACTATATAATTAATATATCATGTCCAAATATTATTTCAAAAAGCAATATTTAACTTAGATGTTTTAAATAAAACATAAAGTAATTCAAAAATAAATCAAACTATATAGTTAATAAAGTCATTTAAGTAATCTTTTTAAAAAGAGCAACTCACTATTAAAATATAACATAAAGTTCTCTATGGTCACTTAAGTGATAAATATAAGTGATAAAGTAACTTAAAAACATAACATAAAGTGAATTTATGTTATATTTTTCAATAAGTGAAAGTCAACATTAAAATATAGCATGATATTTTAAATTATGCAATTGCATCTAGAGAGTCCACCTTTTGGGCACTAAATGGTCATATCTTTTGACTACCAAGTCCGATTGAGCCCTAAGATATACCGAATCGAAAGGAAAACCGAAAGCAAGGGTTTGAACAAACCAAAAGACCAAAACGAACACACTTGGAAACGAGAAAAAGGACATTGAAGGATTCAAAAATCAAGCATAGGCTTAAGAAAAAGAAAAATGAAAAACACTTGACAAAAGTCTTTAGTAAAAGAGTTCATTATGTAGATTGGAGTCAATTGAATGATCAATACTAACCAATTAAATAATGAACTAATCTCAGAGAAATGCAAAACTAAGTTGAAATTTTTTCGTACTGTTACCTACATTTTGTGGTGACAAATGCAGGACAACACACACTAGCTGGCAGGTTGACCAATCTGACTTCTTTAGTGGAGTGTGATATGGATGCACTGAAAAGTAAACACTAGCACTTCCACTTATTCAGCGGTGAGTGAATACAACACTTCCATTTGTTCAATGGGTTGAGCAAATAGATTACATCCACTGGTTCAGTGGGTTGAGAAAATACATCAAAGAAAGGAAAGAAACAATTTGGGGTGCTACCGTCCAGGGTATAACAAAGTTAGCTTGAAAGATTTTCAATCATCATGTAGGAACTATGATTGTCGATTTAAAGAACTGATGATTAATAATACTGCCACAACAACCCCAAATAAATCCATGTAAATTTTCACATGTTTTGTCATTCCTTTCCAAAATATATATTTTAGGAGAGTTAAAGGTATTAAGGGAAAAAATGGTTAATGAGTCATCTTTCACGAAAGGCTTTTCTCAAGGTTTAGGTGCAAAGGGGAAAAAATGAAAAAGGGAAAACTGGCATTATCTTCCATAGAAAGCTCTTCCACGTTGCAGCATAAATATAGGGTTGGGGTTAAATTTTCCTCATTTTTGCACGAAGAATATCTTACTGTTGGAGAATCCACCAAGTTGAAGAGTTAGAGGAAGCTTCATGAAGAACATGTGGCTTGGAAGAGGAGAAGATTCAAGGGTTTTGCCAATGTTTCAGAGATTAAAGAGATTCTGGAGACTTTTTTTTGGCTTGGCTACACTGTTATTTTCTAGCATTTCATCTACGTTGATGTGGTTGGAAGAGTTTCATTCATTGCACCCACACTGCAGCCATTGCCTGGGTTCTCTTATTTTAACAGGTAAATTTTATCGTGCTAGATGCCTTAACATTGTCAAGGAGAGCTTTTTCATCATACAGATCATCATTTGGAGTAGAAGTTAGCATCCAAAGCCTGGAGCCTTTTTGAAGACAGTCAGAAGTTAACAAGTGAAGTTGCAATGTTAAGGGGGACTAGTTTTGCTCCGCTCGCCCCAAAAATGGTCTGCTAGGCAGGTAATGGAGACACCCCCTTGGTTATTGAAAAAAAAACAAGTGAAGTTGCAGTATAGGGTTTCCTTCGAAAACAGTCAGAAGTTAACAAGTGAAATTGCAGTACAGGGTTTCCTTCAAGTACATAGTGATCAGTTCCATCTTATACAATGAGCCTGGGTTCACATTTTTATTTGAATTTCATATGTTGATGTTGTTGACAGATGTCAGTCTCATAATCTATAACCCTGTCAAAAATGCTTCAGTTTGTTGAGCATTCTCCATCAATCATTGAAAACTTTTTTCACTGACAGAAAAGATTCAGGCCAGCAATAGACACGAGTCACATGAAAAAATATTCAGGGTGGATGTGGATAAGAGGAAGCAGCATGGTCTTCAACAGTTCAAGTGGCATTTTGAAAGTCATAAAAATTCTCGTGAACTCACGGACGACAGCCCTCCTGTTAATTTTTCTAATGGCCATTTTGTGAAGTGTAATGACATACAAGACAGTCCTAGTAAAATCTCAGACAAGAAGGATAAGGGTTGGGACAGAGCTGTGGTGAATAGAAGGAAAACCAAACACGTATAGTGGCAGATTTTACAAGTCTAAGTGGGACATGTCAAGCTTAGGAATGATGACAGTCTATGTCACAGTTTGTATGGGCCAGAGGGAAAAAAAACAGGTTCCTCATAAGGACCGTCACAAGAGAGCATAGGTTGGTGAGATCGCAAAGGAAAGATGACAGTCCATGCAAATTTTTTGGACAAGCATGCCAAAGGACAATGATCATGCACATAAAAGACAATCACTAAGTTATGACATTGTTCTAGAAAACGGTAAAACCACAAGAGCACCAAAGGAGTGGTCACACTTCCTAAAAGGACAGCAAAAGGGAAGATGGTGTAGGCTCTACAAACCATGCATGACAGTGGAAGCAAGGATAGTTCCATAGATGGCAATCAAAGGACAGATCTCAGACAAAAGAAGGATAGCTTATAGAAAAGCAATAACCATGAACAAGAAGATGAGGGCCTTATAACAGTCACCAAACACAGAATAATCACACTTCATGCTTAGTTTGTGAAGAAAGGTAAAGGATACAAGTCATCCATAATGTGAAACACTGTTGTAACAGTGAAAGGACGGTGCTATTGTTGTTGGAGATAGTGATATTCACATATGATAATAAATACAAGAGACAGTACAAAGAGGAGTACTGCACCACTAAAGAGGACAAGAGAGAAAAAAATCACAAGAAAGCAAGAATAAGAAGCAGAGTTTAGAGGCACATTCATTATTTTTATGTTCCAAAGGGCAGATGGCAAGGCAAATAAGAGATGTTATAAGATAAAACGAACTTGTCAATCGGTTTCCTTGATGCATAGAGTCAAAACAGAAGAATTGAGATCTAGGAAGTCATTTTCAGGACAAAGAAGAAGAGCAGCTGCTGTCCTTGCAAGCTTAAATGGAAATTGATAAGAGTGACACAATGGAACCTTGAAGAAGAGCATCAAGCCATAAAAGTACAGATTTTCTAGGTTGAGACGGAGTGGTGATCAATTGAGAACAGTGTAACAATGACAAAGTCATTCGTAAGGCTTTGCTAGTAATGGTGAAAGAGGACAATTTTTGTAAAGAAATATGCTAAGAACAAGAAGTTCAGTTATAAGAATTATCAAAATGCAAGCATCATGAGTAATTACAGTCAGCCCATAAGGAGTCAATTATGCAGACATTAGGATAGGTGTATTGCAGTTACAGAATGAAAAGGACTGATAAGAAAAGACAAGAGGTAGAGAATACTTTGTGACAGTAGCATCCAAAGTGACAGTGAGACAGTGGTTAGACGCATTTATTATGAAAGGTAAAAGAGTACTAGGAGACCTCTATGCACAGTTTTGAGAGGACAGGCAGACTCTTCAACGAGAATGACAGTCCCGAACAAACATGGAGGAGGGAGATGACAAGTAATGTCTTCAAGTTATGATGATGGTCCTCCACTGTTTGTGAGAGGTTTTCCAAATTGAAATAACAGTCCATGTTGACAAGGATTATCCAAAAGAAGTGATAATGATCAAGCTGAGTGAAGATACAAATATGTTATGGTAAATATTCGAATGAATTAAATGAATGATCAAATGATCATTTATAGGATTACAAAGATGATGTTTCTATAAAGAAACAATCGTAAATTAGAAACTATCTAATATTTATGCAAGTTGAAATATTGACCTTCAAATAATAAATAATAAAGATATTGTGACATTATTCTGAGAAAATATTCAAGACAAGCTATAAATTATTCATGGTTCACAAAGTTCAAGTACAAGAAGTTTGCCTAAATTGAAATTATAGTCCTTGTTGACAATTGTTAGTGTAAATAATTAATTATTATTACACTTTACTTAAGTTTACTTAGGTTAATGCTTTAGCATATTAGTTGTCATATAGACACTTAGGAATATGCATAGACATATGAGTTGTCTTGTTGACAACACAGGAGTTAGCACCTTATCAGAGCACATGGTGTCTACAACATCTCTTTATGAGATACACCTATGTAAACTTATCCTCTCATCATCGCACAAACTCTTGTGCTTAGTGGAGGATAATCTACCTTTGGTGGACAAGTGCTGAGTTGTAATCCTTATCTCTTTGCCGACTCCTAGTCATTCTAGTTACCTTTATATACAGACACTTCTAGTGTGTATTCATCTCATATCCAGTTATCTTATATCCAATCATTTGATATCCATTATCATCTTGATCATTATTGAGATTCTCGTTTGATCATCATTAGTCTCTCTTGTGCTAGTGCTTGAGTTTCTTGATCTTGGCGTTATTTTGCCCTAAGGCAAATTCTTACATGGTACGAAAGCCATAGGAGTTTCATTGCATAGCCATTGGAGTTTTTTTTGCAGGTCAAGATTGGAGCTTGATGATGCAAATCAGATGTTGGCATCACCTTCAGAAGGTCAAAAAACCCCCAAATCGACTTTTGTTTCATCAAAATCGAACATCTAAGGTGAAATTTATAGTCATTTGATTTTTGGAGGTGTGACGATGGCGATTCAAGAAAAATAATTACAGAGGTGATTTTCAAATAGCGATATCTCCCTCATACGAACTCCTTATTTCAAGCAATTTCTTTGTTTTGGGGTAGAATTTTGTGATCTACACATTGGTACAAGTTGTTTGTGATCTCTGTTCCTAAATTTTTCTGAAAATTGCCAATTCCGATTTTTACAACTTCAAAGGCTTTGTTCGGGCTCATATGGACACATATTTAGGTGCTATTTTTTTTGAAAGTGCATGATTTTTTGTCTACTTTCCAGATCTGGTATCAATTTGGAGTAATTTTGAGTAGACATAGTACTTTCAAGTTTTGGTGTCATTTGGCCTATTGGCACTTGTAATTAATTAAATCCTTGAGAGGTCTTGTGTCTTATCTTGTTGAGTCCGATATAGCTTCATATTTTTTGTTGTAACCATCAAAATCAAAAGTCCACTTACGCCCTAAATTGGCGAGTGGCTATTGTAATCGTACTAAATATAAAGTGCCAAATCATGCATTGGGGGGGTTTATTTGATTTCTTTTTTTTTGCATTTTGGGGGTGCATACATTATTTGATCTCATGGAGTCATGACAAAAGTGTCACTTTGGTTTAAGATTCAAATTGACAAAAAGGAACTATTAGAAATGGAGTGCTTTGATGATTGATCATCTAAGAGAACATGAGGAAGTTTTTCCTTCTCTATATTTGAAGATATTTCCACCTAATACTAATTGGGGACATATTTTTCTTCTCCTTTGCTTTATGTATAACAGTATGAGTAAGGAATCTTTTGCTCCTCTTAGTAAGGCAAGTAGTCCTCATGACGTTTGGATGTGTCTTTGGGAAGCATATGGAGATCCACGAGTCCCTTCATTACCAGAGGACATTCTACCTCCAGTCACTCCAGGTGTGGTAGCTACAACTCCAGTTGAGTTCATACCTCCTGATGTTCCTGTTGCTTCTACTGATCTAGTTCTAGCCACAGATGCTCCTAATTCAATGTAGTAGGAAACACCTTGTCTTCCTATTTCAGCTTCATGGGATGACTTCCTTCCAAACATTGCAATGTTGTTTGTGGAGTCTTACATTGAAGATGTGGGAGACATTATTGATGACATCCATCTTCTCTTTGTTGAAGAGAATTCTTCTTCACTTGTTACGAGGAAACACTTTGACCCTCAACCACTTGATCTTTCTTTTGAGATTGACATGATTGTGGACACTTCTTTTCAGCAGTTGGAGGACTCTTTTACTTCAAAGGAGACATATTAGACTTTGGAGATTGTATTTCAGTTTCCTCAGACATCATATCTTTTGAGGATTCTTCCTACTAGTTGGGGAGCATTCTCTACTACACCTATGGCACGACTTCTTCCTACAAGGAGGAACATCATTGAGTTTTCATGGTGTAGCTTCTTCAATCATCAAGGAGCTTCTTTTATGGGTGTGCATTCATCATTGAGGGGAGGCTACATTGCTTCTCTTCCCATATCTTTCTATAAGGATGATTCCTTGTCTTTGGAGTTTGATTCACTTCCATACATGGACATATTACCTTGTTTGCCACCTTCTTTTGGGCATCCACCAGATTGGCTTGTGGCATCTACATTCATCAAGGACTTGTCAACATACGAGTAGACTTCAGAGGCATCATCCATAGCATACTACTTATGGATTCCTCATCCATCTTCCTATCCAGAATGGGAAGTATACTTGCACCTATACTTGGTGTATCTTCTTCCTAGAGGGAGAAATGTCATTTGTAGGCATTGGATACTTTTTTGTCTTCATGACATCCTTGTAGGAGATTATTCAATATGGGGGATACAATCATGTATTTTTTCTTATGGGGGATATATGCTTGTACATGCATGATGTATGTCATACTAGGGGGGTCTTGATTACTCCATCCTTGCATGCATCTTGTATTTCTTCATCTCTCTTTTTGGAGGAGGTTTTTTTCATGAGGTTTTCCCTCTTTCTCTGTTTTATGAGAGATTATATTGCATTGCATTTGTACATGGGTACCTAACATGGCCTAATAGCTGGGACCCACATTGCATCTTGCATTTAGCTTTGTGAGGTTAAGTGCATTCCCCTAAGTTTCACTTAAGGGAGTTGTTAGTTTAAATAATTAATTATTATTACACTTTACTTAAATTTACTTAGGTTAATGCTTTAGCATATTAGTTGTCATGTAGAAACTTAGGAATATGCATAGACATATGAGTTGTGTTGTTGACAGCATAGGAGTTAGCAACTTATTAGAGCACATGGTGTCTATAACCTCTCTTTATGAGACACACCTATGTAAACTTATCCTCTCATCATCACACAAACTCCTGTGCTCAATGGAGGATAATCCACCTTTCGTGGACATATGCTAAGTTATAATCCTTATCTCTTTGCTGACTCTTAGTCATTCTAGTGGCCTTTATATACAGGCACTTCTAGTGTGTATTCATCTCATATCTAATTATCTTATATCCAGTCATCTGATATCCATTCATTTGATCATATCTTGTCTCTCTTGTGCTATCTCTTGAGCTTCTGGATCTTGACATTTCACTCTTGCCTTAGGCAAATTCTCACAACAATGATTGTCCAAAAGCAGCAATAATGATCAAGCTGAGTGAAAATACAAATATTCAAGACAAGATGTTAATCATTCATGGTTAGGTCACAAAGTTCAAAGCACAACACCACAGTTCAAGAGGCATAATGATAATGGGTAAATAATCATGAAAGTGACAATTGACAATTCTTATGTGGATAAAGGTATGAAGAGACCTCCATATAGAGAATGATATCGTCTGAAATGAAGAACAGTTCTATAAGCATGTAAAGAATTCTCTTCAGAAGTGATGTTCTAGGTATGAAAATAAGATGACAATTCTTTTCATAATAGGGTGCACAACCCAAGTCACAATCAAAGAATGAATTTTATTGTCACACTGCTATGGAGAAGGTACTATCCATAAGTAAAATCAATTAAAGAAGTAACTAGATAATCATACCTAAGTTTCTAAAATTTGATGTTTTAAGGTAGCTACATGTTGCCAACAGCTAGAACTTGTAATGATTAAAACCATGATGGTCAAGATGGACCCTGATGATTATACATTTGATAAAATATAGCCCTAAATGACCTCCTACACCCTCTTCTAAGCATTAACTCATGTCCTATTTTTATGTGAGGAAATTTTCTTTGAGGTGATTAATATTAGTTTAGGGCAATTGTAGCAACTATATTAACAACTTACAGAGATTAAAGAGGTTTTGACAATTTCAAATAGAGTAATGACCAAGCGAGGGTGGTTGGACGATTGAATGAGAAGTTAAGAGCTTATTTCAAGACACAATTAGACATCTTGCAAACATGGGGATTAGCTAAACAAGAAGCTAGAAGATGGATAGAGCTGGGACAAGTCAAGGACGACATCCTCAATGCCACTTTGGAGTTTTTTCAGTAGTCAAACAAGATAGAGACCTTTTCCTATGCCAAATAAAGTTAAACAGTTAGCAAGAAGGAAGCTAGGGCCATTAATTTCTTTTGTTTCTGCCCTACTTTCTCTTCTATGTTGGATTGGGATAAATAAGACTCCTAGGTTCGGATTAGGGGAGTTCTTACTTGTTTTTGCTAAGATTGTAGCCGTTTGAAGCTCTTTGAGTAGATATATTGCTTTGTTTTGTCCTCAATTTTGACATCACAAAATTGAGGCAACCCTATGAAATTTTCTCATGGATTTGTAGGTACGTCCTCTTTGTTTTAACGCATTGATGAGGCATCATGAAATTAATTCAATATCTCCAAATTGTTCTTTGTGTAGTCTTGTCTATGTGTTCTTTTGAAGGTTTTTCGTCGAGATTATCCCTAATTGTTTGTTGGTAAGATTTTTTCTTCTCGCACTGCAAACTCTCAATTTTTGGTAAAATTTTACGTCTTTTCTTTGTGTTGTAAATAGTTTTTGCCTTTGTTTTTGTTGTAGGTGAATAACCTATGGAATTCCGCTCGATTCGAGCTAACTTAGGTCCAAATCGGAGTTGTCTAGCTCAAGTTATAAGGGAAAAAGTGGGAGTTTTCAGGTCAACTACATATTTTTATTAAAAACCTCATAAAAGTGGGCTTTTTGTTGGTAATTGTACGATATCAAATTATATTTAATACTTAAAGTGGATTATGTGGTCCATTTAAAAATTTCAACTCATTGTGAGTTGATTTGACAATAGTTATTATGTTTTATGAAAATAGCCTATTTCAAGTCTATTTTTCATGTTACTTTATTAAAAACTATAGTTAAATATTAAATATAAATTCATAAGACAACTTAAGTGCACAAAAGTGAGATTTTTATTACATATTGCATACATCCACATGCAAAATACTTCATGAAAATCCACTCCCAATAAATTATAAGTCCCAACATTAAATTCAATGGACTTTTTATATGCAATAACACATTTTAATGTGTTAAGTGGGTTTTAAATATGTATTTACATATTTTAAACTTATTTAATTAATGTAACTGGGAAAATCTAACCCATATACATATATTGTTGCGTGTATAAGTTTATTTTAATTATATTAATGCATTTAAATGGGGTTTTTCTAACCCATTGCATATACATCTTTTAAAATTACCACTTACTAGACTTCTAAAACCAAATAGCATGTTTTTATAACATGTAAATGCATGTCTAAAGTGAGTTTTCACTTAACTTAGATAAAAATGGTGATTTTGGACCCAATTGCATGTGTATATAATTTTTAAAAACCCATTTCACTTAGCCTAAGCCAAAGGCATTCTTTGGCCCAACTACATGCATTTTAAAACATGTTTTCATGTTTTAAAAACCTCACCAAGCTAATGTGGTGATTTTTAGGCCAACTCCATATATCTAAAATACATATAAATGGTCATGAAAAATACATTTTTAATGACATATTTCCACTAAAGCATGGTGGCGATTTTTAGCTCAAATACATGCAACTTAAAACATGTTTTTGTGTCTTTAAAGTCCACTAAGGCAAAGTGGTGATTTTTAACCCAATTACATGTCTTTTAAATCATGTAAATGCCTCCCAAAAGTGTGTTTTGCACTAATCTATTAATCAAAAGCTCACGTGGGCGATTTTTCAGCCATTGCATATGTTTTTAAAACATGTAAATGCAACAAAAAAGTGCGTTTTACTTCATAATATGAGGCTTTTTGATCAAACACCTTAAAGTGGTGATTTTTAGCTCAAAAACACATTTTTTGGCTCTCAAAACTTCACTTTTTGGGGTGTTTTTCTCCAAAAAGGGGTTTTCCAGCGTTCAAATCTCGTATCTTGAGCATTTCTTGGTCGCTTTTGATGATCTATGGGTCGTTTTTGCCTAAAATCACTCAAAGAACACATTGGGCTACTCAAAGAGGGAGTTTGTTGAGTGTTTTCTTTATTTCTCAATCAATTTAGGGCATATTTTTGCTCAAAAATGCCCTAGTGTTGAGCAATTTGCACCATTAAAAGAACAAGTGTTTGGGTTAAGGTAAGTTTGATAGCATTTCCTATCCTTCCTAGCGTGCATTCAAGTCTCTTAAATCACTTGATATGCTTTGGATGTCATTTTCCAAATTCTTTACATGTTGCACATTGCTTGGTCAAAACGGTTGCTAAAATGATGCAAGTTTTTGCTCTAACTTCCTATACTTGGCAAGCTACAAATTTTGACTCATCTCTTGCAAGGATCAAGTCAAGATTCGAAGTCTAATTAACACTTCATCTTACAATCTTTCTAAATCCAAGAAATCTCTTTGATTGCATTTTCAAAATTTTCATAAGTGTTTAAAACGAATTTTTCTCTTGCCTCTTGATAAAAGGGTATGATTCCTTATTATTTTTCCTCAAGGCATTTTGGTCTTCTTGTTTTTCTTATTGCAGTCTTTTAATTAACATTTTCAGATTTGCATGCTTTTGTATCTATATTGCTGCGTCTTTTTCTTCCATCTTCTTCTTCAAGTTGCATATGCAAGGTCCCATTTACTTGCATATGCAGTCGGGGATAAAATCCCGTTCTAATATGGAAGGAATCCTTCTTTTCCCCTCATGATAATGCAAGCGCAAGTTCCACCAATATGCATTCCTTGAACCTTCATATGGCTGCCCTATGGTTGAAAAATAATTTCCCACATGCTTGCCGGATACATAGCATGACTTATGCCTATTAAAACATTCTATGTTTCCATTTCATTACACTTTACTCCTCATTTGCACATTTTAAAGCTCACTGTCCACATATGCAATCCACTAAAAAAAAACCTGTTTTTGGCTATTCTAGTCATTTTTCAGTCATTCTAAGTTTGACTCATTTGCTCATTTGCCATCTCTAACCATTCCATGTCCTTTCCCTATACATAGCTTGCACGAATCTGTGTTCTTACACACCCAAATTTGCTATGGACCTTTCATATGACGATGTTCATACATTGTGGAACTTACATGTGATAGTTGCATAGGCACACTGTTCGGCAATGTCAAGAGAAGTTACACCAGCAAAAGGGAAAGAGACTACTGCTGGATTGAATGACATTCTCAAGTCACTCAATCATCAACTTGAGTTGCTAGACAGAATCGTGGTGCTTGGAACAACATGATGGAGATTGATTTGGACGTCTTGTATGACTATGAAGTGTAACAACCGGTTTTCTCGGGTCTAAATTTAACATATATCGTAAGCATAGAATACAGTTTTAACTTCGATTTCATAAGAAGGCAATTACATCATTCATGTTCATGTGAAGAAGATTACCGTTAAAGTCAGTTAAACAAAATTTCTTAACTAAATACTTGAAATACCTTTTAATGAAATTACTTCAAAAATTAAAATCACATATCTCGGAAAAACTGAAACTGAAATTCATCTAAGTATGCTTCTGCAACCACCCGGGTTAGTCCACAAATATACTATAGCAATTTCTCAAATCGACTGCTAACTCAAAAAAAATCATTTGATGAATACCACTAAATACCAATATAACTTAAATTAGGGCATCACATATCATCTTACCAATTAGGGCATCAATTACTATCGGTTTATTTAGGGCTTCTGGTACTGCTTTACCACTTAGGGCTTTTGCGACCACGGATTCAATTTAGGGCTTCTGCGACAACGGATTTTATCTAGGGTTTCCGCGATGACGGATTTAATTTAGGGCTTTCACAACCACGGATTCAAGTAAGGTTTTCGATACCACGGATTCAGTTAGGGCATCCAATACCACCATATCAATTAAGGTTCCAATTGTTACGCAATCAATTAGGGTTTCAAATTTCTTTTCCTTTCGATTGCTTATCTGTGACAATTTCTCAAGATTAGATAATTACTTATATTCAATATTCATTTATATGAAGTAAAATGATGATAACAATGAAATACCTCAATTTAATCTTACCTTCTCATAAACAAAAATGATAATACCTGTTTCCGATAAACAATCGATTTCATGGCTTATCTTTGTTTGACGCATATCTTGAGAGAGGTGAAACATTGCCAGGGGCTTTACCACCCAACCTCGGACCACAATATATATATCCCCACATGATCTCTAATGAGAAAGGCCCTCCCTACCTAGAATTGACAGGGAACATCTTACCATTCACTGGGCATCATTATATATAACACGCCATACGACTTGGCAGCAGGAGATCATCATAACAGGAATATGCATGAGCTATTATTAATTCATATTAAATGATATATATTAAAATGTCATAACTGATATTACTGGTTCTTATTGTTGATGAGTTTTTCCTCATGCCCCCTTAACCTCATCAGGCCTCCAAGCTCGTGATTTCCAGGTGCTTGTTTAATATTAATAAATTCACTCTTGCAGGGTATGATATGTTTGTAATACATTCTGAACTGAATAACCATATCTTTTATACATGTTTAATACTCTCTTATGAATAAAGAAACATTTATGGTTTAAGACAGTTTTCCAAGAACAAGAATTCTTTTATTGACCATCTCGATTCAGTCTGCAATTGTATTAATGAAAAAGAGACACATTGAACATTCTTGATTCAACAGTTGCATTAGAGAGAAAAACACGATTGGCCATTCTAAATTCGGCAACATTCTTACTTGTCTCCTACGCTTATATCTTCAACCAATTTTCAATATCTATATCCTTGAAAAAAAAATTCTCAATACACACAGATACAGCAGATGAACTCATATTATATCCAACTTGCAAATTAGAAAAGAACAACTCATTGCATTCACTAACCATTAACAGATCTTTAGATCGGTGATTCCTCGGTGCCTGAACTCGTTGCATCTTATTCATAAGATTATGATTCTGCATGATCATTATTACTGCTTTTACTTGTTCGAGAACAGAGCATTTCATGATACAAACTACAGATTAATGACAAGGTTTGTTAAAAACATAATCCTTATTGAAAGGTATAATTGAATTAAGTGATGGAATTTGGTAACAATCTGACAATGTTTAAGATGGAATCATAAGTTCACTACTTCTTTAATTTGCTTCTATCAAAAGATCATCTTTCTAATAAATGGTAAAGTAATCAAGCTCTGTTGGCATTATTCTATTTTTTTCTGAGCACAAAAAAAGAAACAACAAGACTCCAATCTATGCAAATTGTATCAACTTGACTCAAAATGAGAAAAAGATGCAAAACGTGAGTGAAAGGAAGTGAATTCGATTTTATTACACCCTTACTTGGCTCTGATTACTGTGCACCTAGACTGGTAAATTCTTCTAATATCTACAGTATTTTCGTCGCTCAGAGATGTGCTGGATTGATTCACGTATGTTCAGATATTTGGTATCGTGGCTATTTAGAATGGTGCTGCAGGTGATGGTTGTTTGGGGCAGAAAGGTTGACTGAATAACTCACGGCAGAATACCTTCAAGGATTTGTCAAACTCGGATTAATGAAGACTGAACTCTGAGACTATGGCGGAAAGCAAGAGCAGACGGGAATATGGTTGCCTCCATTCGAAAACGACAAAGGCAATATAAAAGATTTGATCGGCTTTACATCTTTTGCCGTTACAAGACTCCACGCGATTTGAATTTTCCATCAATTGGAAATATGAAAACGTTGGAACAAAAGTGAAAAGGTTTTATTAATATTATTATAATTCGAAAATTTATTAAAAATCTTATAAGTATTTTTTAAAACATCATTCTATTAATTTATTAACATATAAAGATGCCAAAATATTTTAATATACAAATGCACATGTATAAACTATTATTAAAATAATACGACAAAAGGTAATTTAAATTCTTTTAAGAATATGTTTATATTTAAACTTAATTAGTTAAATTTAATTAATTATTAACAGCTCATGCAGTTCTAGAGATGAGTCCTGTTACAAATCGCTTCGTCCTCTACCTGTCTGTCCAATGATGGTGATGCCTTGCCTAATTCTTTTCTGATAATGCTTCCACCCCTTCAACAAGCTCCCTGCAAGGAATTTCTGTGTAATTAAATTATAAATCATAAATAATCATATTAGTTAACCTTTCGTCTTAATTCCATGAATTTGCGATTAACGAATAACTAACATATCATCTTCACTTGAAATCATAATGACTAACTATCTTACCATTTTGCCAGATTATATCAAATTAAACTACCAATTGACTTCATGTGAACTTCAACGTCTATATTTCAAGCTAGGTCAAAAATTGGGATGTAACATGAAGTTATCACGTTTGTTGAAATGTACCATGATTATGCACATGTGATGACCAACAAAGAGAAAGTTCTACAAAGATTTGTAAAAGATGCAAAGGCAACAATAGCCAGGATAACTAACCAAGAAAGCATGATCAAAGAGGCATTTAGAGGGCTATCATGCAAAATCATCACTGAAGATAACGAATTCAAGAATCAAGAAGATGTTCTCACAGAGTTCACAGAGGTCATCTGCTTACAGCTTGAAGTGAAAGACTTAAACATCAGTGTGCTAGATACAATTGCAAGCTGGAAGTATTCATTGAAAAATCTGCAAAATCAAATGGAGATTTCTAATACTCAGGAAGGTTACAATAATCTCGCAACACAATGGTGAACTAGATGTTGCAGTTGTACGCAAGTCCCTGCAGAAGTTTGGAGAGCTGGTTGATACCATGTGAACACTTCAAATCAGATTTTCATATGCTTTAAGTAGAATAGCAGGAGGAGGATTACATGTCAAAGAGCAATTATGTTGTAAGTACACGTAACATGTCCTTGTACAATCAACTCATGTAGTCAAGTTGCAACTGCATTAGGCATGCAAACTTTGAATAAGTCAAATTAGTTATTTAGAAGTTTGTTAGAGAATAAGTCAAGGTGGTTGAGGATTTCCCCATTTCCCTCTACCTCTCTCTCCTATTTTCCTATATAAAGTAGAGAGCTCATTGTAAATAATCATCTTTTGGCAAGGTAAGAAAATTCTGCCAATTTGTATTGTGCACTCTAAGACTTTGTGCTTGGATGTAAATCTAAATTGCTATCAATAAAAAGAGGCAACTTGTTTTCAAACTTTGTGTTGATTCAAGGTGTTATGTGACGACATTTTCTGGATATTGATTGTGAGTTTTGGAGCTTTGATCAAGAGGGACTTGAATTCAATCATGCAGACTTTGCGCTGCCTATTGCATTCAAAGCCAGTTTGAACTTTTGAAGACTTTGTGCTGCCAGAGGGCAAATTGTAATAGATAGCAGTGGCTGTAATCACTTAGAGTTGAAGACTTTGGGCTTCAATTGTAAGTGTTGTTATTGAATTTGAGGGTATCTAGTAAGAGACTTTGTGCCTTACTAGTTATTCTGTTTGAATCTTCATTCAAGACAAGTGCAAGAGACTTTGGGTTCCTGTTTTTGTTTCACAAAATATAAAAAGTAAACTCCTGCCCTTGGTGTTGTTCTTATGTCAATTCCAGGATCACTAGTATTATCGTAGCAATAAGACACTTTTTGTTAAGTTGGAAAGTTAGAGTTGTAGGCAAATCATTCCTGAAAAAAGAGGAATTGATCAAGAGAACCATCCTTTTTGTACTTTTAGTTAAGTTCCTATTAAAGCCACCTATGGTAAGAAGGCAGCCTCCCCTGTTACTGAGAGGAGAGAGAAATTTCATGAAATGTTGCCTAAAGTCACAATTTTGTAAGTCGTAGTTAGTGACGTATAAAATCTTTAGCCAACACTTTGTCACTCTCAACCAGTCATTTTTGTGACTGAAGTAGCATTTTTTTTTTTTTTTCAAGCATTTTCAGACTATGTACTTCTGTTGCAGCGCCTTTCATATCAATGAAACAGTGAATCTAACTTCTCATCTTTCTGTTTTTCTTGTGTATTATGATTGTAGATGGTCATTTCTTGTGATTTTCATAAGTCCTTGAAATATTGTCGAATCCCAGCACCTTAAAATAGAAAACACGTGCACTTTGCAGGTTAAAGTTGTGTTATGAATACAAACAGTTCACTCTTGTGAGAAACTACATATCCTTCACAAAATTATGAGAACACAGTCCTTATGAAACATTGATGCAGAAAGTATGCTAAAAAAGTAAATTGTGTAGAAAAATAGTTGAGTACTTGATTATTTGTGTGCAAGAAATAGTGATAACAAGCCTAAGAAGTATGTGGTGCATCACCTATTTAGAGTTTTGAGTTTTAGTGTAAGCACTTTCGTCACTTTTCCCAGATTTCTGTAGATTAGGTGAAGTACTGGAGGGAACCAGCTCTCTCTGAAGGTTGGTCTCAAACATCAGAGCCTGCACTCCGTGAGACCAACCCATGTTTCAACAGGTTTCTGAGTTAATAGCTTGGTAAAGGGTGCAAAGTGCAAACCTTGTTGATAATAATAACATAAAATAATCAGCCTGTCAATTAAACAACAACAAAATACCTTGAAAGGATGAAGTGTAATGTTGGAGGTCTGATATCATCTTGTTGCTGCTGTATTTTAACAGAATAGAACTGAAACACTGTGGTAATGCATAGAACACTCTGAAAGGAAGCATACTAAAGCACCCACTTGCAAACTATTGGAAAGGCACATCAAACTTCATCATGCACACCCAAGAAACATGTAGAAGATGTCCTAACAATTTGATAATCAATTTCAGATCAAAACTGGACTATAACTGTAAGTTGTGTTGCTGTTTTTGTCAGTACAACATGTTTCTATAATTATGAAGCTCATTATAAAGTCATTTCCCACCAAATGAAGACTTGAAATTATCAATTAGCTCAGGAAGATGACATAAGAGAGTGTTGTAGATCTGATATCTCTCTGTTCTGCTGCTCAGATCACTACTGTTGCAAAACTAGACTGATGCACTTTTGACAATTCACAAGAAATGCCGTCCTTACAACAGTAGCCACTTGATGCATTGAACACATCACAATTGGTCTCCAACTGAAAACATTTCCAAGTATCCACAAAATATACCTAAATGCTAGAAAAGTAATTGAAAATCGTATTGTGATTAAAATCAGATTAGTTACAGGTCTGAAATTGAGTGTTATGATTGCTGATTCAGCAGATACAAATGTCATTAAAATTCACCCAGACATCAATATTCACCAATAATATCAAGCTAATATGATTTTTGGTCATATAGGTCTAAAAAATGAATTTGATACAGTAAGTTCCAAAGTGTATGGCTCTCACAAATCATTATCAATCCACCAAATACCTGATAGAAGCATACAACCTGCAAACCTAGGCTGGCAAAAATATATAACATCAAGTTAAAAATTGTTTTTTGAGTCAAAATATGTTTCTAGCAGCAGTATAACCCTCTAAGGAAGGTACAGCCAGCAAGGAATGAGATATCCTGTTTTTAGTCATATATAGGTCTGAAAATGAACTTGGTACAGTAAGTTCCAAACTGTACGGCTCCCATAAATCATTAGCAAACCACCAAATAGCTGATAGAAAGTGGATTAGGCTGGCAGAAAAATATATCATCAGTACAACCCTGGAGGAAGGTACAGCTAGCAAGGAATGAGATGTCCTGTTTTTAGTCATATGTAGGTCTGAAAATGAACTTGGTGCAGTAAATTCCAAAGTGTACAGCTCCCATAAATCATTGTCAAAAAAATATAACATCGAGTTAAAAATTGTTTTCCCAGTCAAAATATGTTTCTAGCAGCTGTACACCCCTCTAGGGAAGGTCTGGCCAGCAAGGTAGGAGATGTCCTGCAAAAGGAAACTCTCAAAGTATGCAAAATAACTTGCGCACCAAATTTGTCAGAAAACATAAAAATTGTACATTAAAACACAACTGATAATAAAAATGCTTCAATGGTTTATTAGGGTTTTTTTCTTTAAAACACAATATCTTTGGACAAAATCACTCAATCCAGTTAGGAGAGCTTCAGTCCACGAAATTGTATTCCAAGAGGGTTTCTGCCCTCAAGAAATATGAGAACTCAAGTTCAGAGAAAAACAAATACAATATCCAATCAAACCCTTCTTCTCAATTTCAACCTCCTTTATGGCATTTTTACTGCTTTTTGTAAAAATGATAAAACTCTTTTTGCCCTTTTCAATGCTTTTTCCAATTTTTTTATTTAGTTATTTTTGTCCACACATCCCAAGGTTTTTGAAAATGTTAGATCTTCCAAGGATTGGAAATCTCCAAGAACTGTAAAACACTCCCAGAATGTTGAAACTGCATCCATAAAGAACCATTGGACTCCTCTGCCTCTTGAAGTCATTTCCATTGTCGAAATTCCATTCTAAATAAGTTGGCATTCTCCAAGAATTTCATAGTCTCCTTTGCCCACCAATTAGACTAAGGGAAAACTTGTAAACAAACTAATTGTTCATAGACCAATTATCCTTAAAAAGGAGACATTAAACTATGAGCTTGGGACAACAAAATCAAATTTAGGTAGAATATGATTATTGTGCAAACATACGAAGTAGGCAAATTGTGGTATGGGCTCCATGAATTTCCTTATTGTTTGAGACTGTCAGAATATTGATCAAGCGGTTGAGCAGTGAACTTTACTGGCTCAAAATTTCAACTTATTTAAATGCATCGGCAGAGAGTTACTGAATTGTGAGAGACTTCAAGTGAGTCAAGAATTCAATTTCATATCAGGTGTTTTCTATCTCGATTATTATTCATTTGTTTTAGTAGTGCCTTCCACTAGTTATAATGGAAGTCATTTTTTTTTTTATGTAGTCTTCAAGTGAATGCACATTTTTTCAGGTAGAATGGTAATTTTCCGTTCTCCTTTTTGTGGATGTCAAGCCTTCTAACTTAAAGCATCCTGAGCAAATATTCATTTCATGTCACAGGTGTCTGAAAAATGCTTGATTTACTTTCAACTATATACAGTTTGTATAATATTTTATTATAGAATTACATTTTGGTTTCATATCTCTTAGCATCCCTTGATGTCTTAGGCTCCATTTCCTCCCAACTCAGGAACTTTGGCACTTCATTTTGTTTGTCTCATCTATGATTCTTTATTTAAAATTAAAATAGCTATTTATTTGCTACTGGTTAAAGATTAAAAGGTTCATTCTTTTTTGATCTTCATATAGGACTTTACCATATTTCTCACGATTACTTTCAATATTATCGTACTCTCTTCCTTGGTGGTCAAGACTCAATGATGCTCTTGTTTTTTCTTAAAACTTCCTATCAGTAATCTACTAGTTTGTTAACTTGATTGTTATCAAATTCCATTCGTACTTTGCATGCCAACTTTGGTAATAAACCCTTCTCCGAGAGAGATTCTATACATTCTATAGATGAATCTAATCTTGCATTTAGGTTGTAATTAGAGTAGATAATTGAAGATTATATGGGCCTCAAGGCATGTTATGAACTCTTCTTTATCAAGAATGGTTCCTTCCGTTTCTTAAATAATCTAGAACAGCACATATAGTCAGAGTAACTTGATGCAATATAACTAAAGATAATAGTAGTGATCTTTTATAGACAAACTTGTTGAAGCTCTGGATATGCCTGGTCCTATGTGGGAAGAATGTGCAGAATAATTTTGTTAAGTCAATTCCTTTAGTTGATCAGTTTTCTCTCAAAATTTATTTAAATATCGTGATTTTCTGTAACTTTGTTATCTGCAATAATTTTTAGGGTGTAACTTTGGGAGGAACAGGAAAGGAAGTTGGTGATCGACATCCCAAAATTGGAAGTGGAGTTCTTATTGGAGCTGGTGCCACAATTTTAGGAAATATAACTGTTGGCAATGGCGCTATGGTGGCTGCTGGATCTCTGGTCCTAAAGGACGTCCCCCCTCATAGGCAATAGTTTCATCCCTCTTGTTTATAAATCATTTGCTTACATAGTGGTTTTCCTTTTTGCTTTTTGTTGTGATGTTTCTAATATGTGAAGACAATAAGGCCTTCATCTTATTAATTTGAACCAATGAAAGATCAATGCCCCTTTTCACAACTGGTTATATTCTGTATTGAAGGTGGTATTTATTTGTCTTATATTGAACTTGAAACAAATTTTCACTTTCTTGTTGAATGGTTATATTTGGCATTAGAAAAAATAAATTAGAGCCAAGGACGCAGAATTTGTTAGGGCTAACTTTCTACCTCTCAAATAATTAAGTTAATATGTGGTGATTCAAATGATTCACTTTTTATACTTGGCAAGTGAAGGTTTGGGTAAAGATGTGCCATATCACCATGTTTGCTAAGTTATCATAAAATACAAATAAATTTATGTTAGATCATAACTTGTGCATTGACTCTTGTTTTTTGTTTTCATCCACGTGGTATCATATATTGTGCTGCTCTTTTTATTGTGGTACATTTAATTTAAATATTAGCAATGAAAGGGACCATTTAGCTTTGAATCTCAACTAAGAGCCTTCAAGTCAAAAAAGAAATGCTCCTTTAATGTCTGATGCTCACAAGTATTGAACACTGCCCAACTACTGGGTCCTTTGCCCTAATTCACATCAAGATTATAATTGTCTCTTATGACTTACTAGATGATGTGACTCAGAAGTTTGAAACTCATTGGGGTATTCCTTTAAATTTTTGAGATCTTAAGAATGCATTTTGACCCTCCTTACAAAAGGCAAATGGTTTATCTTGTAGGAAAACTTTCCTGTCCTATTTGATGATATTTTCTTCTAATTGCATTTGCCACTATTGGTTTTCTTATTTAGGCTGCAAGGTTTTAGAATGGATCTCTAAAATATGATTTTTGGGAATTTTTGTATTTTGCCTAAATATGCATTCAGAAATGGAAGTCATCTTGCCTTTTAACTGGCACATTGTTCTGGTTGCAGTATGGTTGCAGGTACTCCGGCAAAAGTGATAGGTTTCTTGGATGAACAAAATCCATCTCTTACAATGAAACATGGTATATTTAAAAACTTTTAAGTCTCGTCAAACAATGTGATTTATATGGATACAAGATTTGTAAGTGGGGATAGAAAAATTCAAAACATGAATCTATTTCATTGAGACTAATGCACTATAGGAATAATTCTCTAACTGCAGATGCAACCAAAGGATTTTGCAAACTTGTGGCAGAGGATTCACTTTATGGTGGTGCTGGAATTTAGGTGTTTAAAGCTCTTAGTAGTTTTTGGACTACGTGAGTGTATTTTCAAATTTGTATTTTATGGATTACATTTTTGTACCATTTCATAACAAAAGAATTAACTTTGTAACACAACACACCATTGTGATTTTTGTGCTACGAGCTAAATTTACTATAATATAGACATGTAATCTTTTTATTGTCCTTCAGTCGAATATTTGCTGTATGAGCTGCCACATTTGCATTGAATAAAACTCATGTATTACTTATCACATATTTTGTCATCCAATCTGTCTGTATAACTTGTGTTTTCTATTCCTAATTCTTGTGAAGACTCTTTAGTTTTGAAAAGTGATATCTTATTCCCACATTGTCTAGTATATGGTAGTAGCAATTGATTTCTTGTTAGAGGAATCAATACTCTTCTATCTAAGTACATTTGTGTTCACATGCTAATGAAAGCTATCTACAAAAGGATTTACAAAACATAACCGAAGTGTTAGGTTAGGAATGGACTAAGATAGAAAAGGTTAAAATGAAGAAACTGTATCCCTAAAAGATTGGATTTATTGACTGAAAATAGTATACAAATTGGTCAACAAAGTGACCTTTTAGTTCAGTTTATATGATTGTTCATCCATATTCATCATTGAGATGATTGTTCAGATTTTACTATAACCCAAGGATTATTTATTACTCCGAAAGGTTTATACAGTGGCAGTACCGATAGAGAGTCCATGAACATAAAAAGAAATGTTCACCCATTACAATTGAAATAGACGATGAAACAGTTCAGTTTCAAGTGGTTAATGGAAATGGAAATGGGAGAAGTTAAATAGTGTACAGATCTGGAAATGCGCACATTAAAGTTCTTGTGGTGGACTCTCCAAAGAACAATTGGTCTGAAATGTAGATATTGACATGCTTTACCAGAGCAGAGATTTGTTTCTCCTAAGCAGCAGGGCCATCAATTTCGAAGCCATGAATAAGTAAGCTTGTGGAGTATTTTTGGGTGAAGATTTGTCAGCAATCCATGATGATGTATATGGCATCACCAGCATGATCTCACTTGAAATAAAATCTTGGGAATCCACAAGTTCGCCTTCGCATCTTAGGAATTTTAGAAGATTGAATCTCAAACACCTTGTCATTCTAAGGACCATAGTTGGAAAACTCGCCAAGGTCCGAAAAACAAATTCAAGGATAACTCAACCGGCTTTCAGAAAAAACTCAACTTAAAAATTGCCTAAATTTAATTAGAAATGTATTTTTTTTGAAAAATTCAATGAGAAGATACATCCAATGAGTCAATAAATCATGTTCTCTTGAGGAAGTGGCTGGAAGCAAGATAGTAAATAAGTTATGTAAAATTAAAACTAAATACATCATTCCAATGACATCTTCCTCTTCGCAGTTCTAATAAAAATTAAGGGAGAGGTAGACCTAGAGGATCTAATCGTAGAAGTCTACACTAGCCATGATTGCCTTCTTGCTCGGTATGTCCAACTTAGGTTGTGGCTTATCGTCAATTCTAGATATAGTTCCTCCTATAGAGTCTCTTGGCACTAGTAGTGACTAGTCATTTAATTCAATAGTATCCAGCGTTAAACCAAAACCATGCCTTCCTCTACAGCCCGCCTCTTCATCATTGATGTCACCCTCTTTAAAATCTCCACTTCAAACCCACTGCACGTGTTTCAAACCCATCTCAAGTCAGCTTCAAATCGATCGAAATCAATTTGCAAGTGTTTGGAAGACTTTTCCCCTCTCAACAAAATACAAGTGAAGAAACGAGAAATGAAATTGATTTGGGTCATTTTTTGCCTTTAGCTACTGTTATTAAACTACGGCCGAGTTTTTAACAAAAACTTAGCAAGTACTCAACAAGTTCTTGCCAAAAAATATGCAAAGTCTTTGGCACCAATAAAAGTCATAAAAACTCGCCAGGTCAGAACACTCTGCCAGTTTTTGCAACTCGGAGAGTACTTTGCCAATAGCCCATCTATCCGTAAGATTGAATTGACTTGAGCATCTTAAGCAGGCTCTGAATAATAATGCAATTAATAAACATATTTTTGTGTCATGCCCAAAAATCAAGGCAAAAACACACCAACAATTTTAGTGGAGACACAACCAAATACCAAAATGAACACACAGGAAAAGGAAAATATTATTATCAATGATAAATGCCCTATAGGCTTACTATAGTATGATTCTGTAGAAAGAAATCTTTCACATAACACCACCTCTCTAACTCCACTAAGAACCGCCTTTACAATGCTAGAAATGTTCTTAATAGACCCCAATTCATTTAGGGTTAGGAATACATTCTAGAATATGCTAGTTGGCATCCATCGCCAAAACAAAAGGTTCCAGAAGTCACGCTAGAAGTCAGTGTAAAATTAGAAGAATCCAGAAATAGTAGTCCAACTTTTGGGAGGCATAACTTTTGAACCGAGACTCTGATTGATGAACCGTTTAAATTTTCAGAAAGCTCTCGAAGCGCTATACAACCTTATGAACGAGCTTTGCTTGTCCCCCATTTTTTGGCCCCGTACAAGGCCATTTAGTGTCCCATATCTGACTTTGAAGCGCTCTTAGGAGGTCTCCAGGAAACTTAAAACTGCAATAACTTTCTAATTGTAAAGTCTTTTGATCTGATTCTTTTTCTGGAGTGCTTTAAATTACAAGTATAATCATCTCTTCAAATTACACCCTCTAACTCATCATAATTTTGGTTATATTACAAAATAACCCATTTTTTGCATTTACATGTATCCCAAGGTGCTTAAAACTCTAACCCAGAAAACTAATGGTGGAACTGTGAGAGTTGGAACCTTTATTTGACTCAAATGGGTATCTAAAAATAAAAACACATTAAACAGAAATTATCTCGAAGCATTTTTTTTTTGGGTGATACAGGATTGCCCTTACACCATTGGATGCTCCTGCATCAAATTTCTTTTTATTAGTAGTAAAAACTACATTTAAAATATGCTAACATTGAATATGTTGTGAAAAGATGACGACAAAATTAGTTTCGAGTTATATGGTTTCACAATTAGTTTAAAGAGCTCAAGGGTTTCGTTCTCTTATTATAATCTCGATTAGGATAAAGGTGAGTAGTAGTACTCATAGGGGACTTCATTCTTTTGCTCTAGAGTTAAAAAACCATTTGAATTTTTTGATTACATTTCACAGGGATATATGGTCAGTATTCAAACACATGGCACGGGTTCGAAACCCTAAGTCGTAACACTACAGGAACATTTAGTTCGGGTCGAATGAGTCGATCGATTAAACATTAGGTAGGAGTTGCAAAGGTATGACATCAAGCCCAAAATGCATTTAGGGTTTTCAAGATCTTAAGTTGACTATGATGCTATCCCTTATTACACTATACTAGATTAATCTTAGGAGAGTCTAATTCTGCATTTTTAAAAGTTAATTTGTCATAACATATTAATACTTTGTTTCAAATACCATCATAAATTATGTAGGATTAACGAAGGACATTAATTATTTATCATTAAACTATTTACAACATCTAACTCTATCTTCTATCATATTCTGACTCATCTTATCAAGTTATCTAGTCAAGTCTAACTCATGGCACATCTTATCCTTTATTATAGACTTTCCACTAACAACCTTCCGAGTATAAATTCTAATTAAATTTAGATGCGTATCTTCTAATACTAAATTCATCACAAAAATAACTGAACTCCAAAACCAAACTACTAAATGTTAAATTTCTAATCAAATCATTTCATTCCTATTCATTACTTACCACTAAGACAGTGCTATATACTATCAAGTATACTAATCCCCTAATAGGAAATTTTAGTTACCTAACTACAAGTATAAATTCACACATGACCCTTTCCATTATCTCTTATACATGTGTGTATATATTAATTTACCAAGCAATCCTAATCACCAAGGAGCATTGATTACTCGTTATACTACAACAAGCTCACTAACCATTAGACTATAATAATAATAAAAATTGAATATACTAAGCTTCATTTAAAATATATAACATGAATTTTATTAATAAGCACTAACATTACCTAATGATACTAATTATAAGTCTATATATCCCTAAATTCCTTATTACTATTTATGAAACTTCCTATAACAAATAATAGTACTAAATTATGAGTAATTTATAGTCACTTTACCAAATGTCATAAATATCCTATTTACTAATTCAAAACAATATGCAAATAAAGACTAACCGCTAACTAGCTATTATTAACTTTATTAAATACTAACATGCTTTCTTTATCTTAAGGCTATCTACTAAATCTGATTTACAATTACTAACTACCCTCTAAACCTACACACCTAACCTCATCCTCAAGGACCAATCAAACTTAACCTCTCTTTCTTAACTCCTCATCTCCCCCTTGGCCACTTGGCCACTTGCCTTTCCCTCTTCCCAAGGTCATGGGCGGCCCCCAAGGTCAAGGCACATTGGCCTAACCCTGCCAGACATTGCCCAAAGTCAAATTGCAAAAAGGGAACACGTGGATAAGAAGTTGGAGTTTTGAAAATAAAACATATTTGATTTATGGGATTTGCCATTCATAAAACTAGTTGACTTGATTTCCCTTAGTCTTTTGGAGGCCTGCGTCCAACACTGGAGAGGAGGAAAGTGAAGTGGAGCCCACGCATCACCATACATGTCTAAGTCAAATCACAAATGTTGGCATAGATTGGACAATTTCAAAATTTCTTCTTGGATCTCATTTAAAGTTTTAAATTCACTTTGCTCTTCCCTGACACATGATACAACCAACTTGAAGAGGGGAGATGATGTCAGTGAGAGGGTTTTTCAAACATGGGAAGTGGGTAAATAGTTATGGGTAAAGCAATATAGGTGAGCTTAGGATAAGAATGAAGACATTAGAATTATGAATTTACTCTATTTGTCAATAATATAAATTGTTTGAATAAGGATAAATGTTAAATGGTAAAGGTATCTAGGGAGTATTCCTTGTTACCTTTTTAGATTTGAAATGCTCCTATGTATTATCTAGATTCTCATTTTTAGTACTTTTTAATTTTTTTTTTTCTAAAAGGCAAAAGTTACATGGTTTTAATCTCAACTTCCTAGTGATGATATTAGGACCATTTTCAATAATTCTAAGGGCAACTTGAGAGGTAAAAAGAATGTATTCTAACTTATATTTAAACCTAATGATTTATTGACATGTATATTAAGAAATTTATCATATCCAATGTAGGTTAATCCAAGGACTATGTTCTCGATTTAATTCACACTTCAACTCATATTGAAAGTTCACACAACATATACTTAAGATGAAATCCTTTGGTTTTCTCATCATTTATACAAGGGATATTTTAAAAAAAAAACTATAATGTAAATCAATATTTGAACAACCATGTCTTTTATTTTCATTTAAAGACCAAAGTTACAATGGCAAAACTATTGAAACATTATAAAACTTAGTGGAACTTTTCTCATATAAAGAACTATCGTTTTATTAAAAACCCGATTCAAGGACTCCATCGAAAAAGAACTAGGGAAGAAAATCTGATATCATAATCATTTCATAAATAAAGTTAACAATAACTTTTTACAACAAGAACATTATCCCAAGGAGAAGTCTCCCAAACATTTGAATTGAAACACCAAACTCTGAATTCCTGTTTGGCTCCATATTAATGTAGCCACTACAAAATCTGCAAATTACATCAAGGTAACCATGGAGAACCAAAAAATGACCAAGAGACAAACAAATTTAACACAATGACACATAAAACCCAATACTCCCATCCCAAGTTTGCACAACAGGTTCATTATCGAACTAGACTAGAGAGACGATGGATTTTTCTAGGGTAGGAGAAGTCAGTCACAACACCATAACAGATGCCCCTTCTGAGGCTATAATCTCAAGAACATATGTTCTTTCACTTCTCAATTTCCAAAACACAAAATGGTTTGTACTAATGAATAGGGGCCTGTATCACCTTACTCTCTCCCTCTCCTCATTATGAGGAGAGACCGTGCATGACCTGGAGTCCAACTGAAGCCCTCCTCCAGTACATGGCCAGTTTTGCCCTATCTGAGGGTGAGGAATGCTAACACAACCCTTACAGTTTCCCTCATAAAACAAAATGTAAAACATGAAAAGAAAACAATTAAGAAACCCATCACAATCCTAGCCCTTACATGTGTTCATCATACATACGAATACACACACATATAGAAAACCTACTTAAGCAATGAAAATACATCATAAAGACACAAATTTGAAGGATTCCTACCTTCACAAATGGTTATGACAAACACAATTTTTGAGAAGAGCTATCCCTTCTTCCTCCTTCAATCTCAGCTTTACTCTCTCTAAAAGTAGAGATTGGGTGAACACTCTTCAACTCTCAAATTTGCAACTAAATAGGCTCCTAAGTCAACCACCTAAAAAATGGCAATAACTCCAGACTTGACTAAGGCCTTCTAGAGTTTTCTCACTTAATCCTATCATTATGAAAACCTTTATGGTGGAGTGTAATCTTGTCAAACTCATGGTGAAATTCAAATTTTCGCACTAAAGGAAAAATGAGATATTTGGGTGGTCACAAAAGTTAAAAAAAGGATCTAGAGGGGTGTAAAATGCCCCCAACACATACATATACCCCCTAGGCACTTAGTTTTCATTAAATTTGACCTCTAGGACCATTTTAGGACCTATTAATTTTTTTGAAATATTTAGACTTTCTAAAAACTTTAGGAATTCAATCTTACCACTAAACCCTAATTACCAACTAATTAGTGTTAGGTTACTAACCTAGTCCATCTCAGATTATTGAGTTATTTGGCTAACCCTAAATATCATGCTAATATACATATATGAATTACGAGTGTCAAATGACACGATAAGATCATTGTTGCGTAACAATAAACACTTTTTGATTACATAATGATACACACATTCCAATTATGATACAAATAAAATATGAAACAACGGGGTCTGCATCTTTAATTAGACTCAACCCTAGGTTTCAAAAATAGTACATAGGGTCGATTACTGGTTCTCTATTAGATTTCCTGGCTAATAATCCTGCACACTCATTTCACACATCAGTAGTTTGAGAAAAATCACATGTATACATTTAAAACTCATCTGAATAATCACATCAATCTTTCATTTAAATAACCTTTATCTCATTTCTGCTCATATATGTAACCATTAAAAATTGCACAATTAAAGTATTAATCATATTCCCAATGTTGCATTTATTTATTGTACTACACAGTCAATATGCATATAAACTAATCATCAAGGTACCATAATTAATATTGTCATCATAAGGTGAAACACCTCATATCATCGTTAGTGAAATTTAATGTTTAAACAGTTGAGATAACGTAGTAGTTCTCAAATCATTGAGTGTTTAAAACATGAATGTATCAACTGATCTCAATTTTCATTAGGACATCTAAAACATAAAACATTACTTCATATCCATTCTAATCTCTTATAACGGATTTAACAAAGAAATTCATATTTGATAAGTACATACGAGGAGGGACCTTACATTTTGTCTTTCAATAATTTATAATGCAATTCAATATAGAATATGAATCATTGGCTACCTTGAATTATGGTTGTATAGCGTATTTAATTTTCCTTCTTATTTTATTATTAGAAATTGATTGAGTGGAAGATCTTTTCTTGTTTATCCACAAGGATGGACTTGGACTTGGCATTCAAACTGGGCAAAAACTCGACAAATTGGAAAACCCTAGAAATTTTAAGAATTTTGAGGTTTTTCTTGCATGTATCATTTAGTTAGTTGTCTTCAATTTCTACTTCACAAAATTGGGGCAACCCTATGTGATTTTCTTATGGATTCGTAGGTGCATCCTCTTAGTTTTAATGCATCAATAAAGTGTAATAAAGACAATTCGTTATCCTTGAATTGTGCTCTATAGGTTATGTTCATATATGTTACAGATTGCTATTTTGAGACTTTATGAGAAGGTTATTGGTAGGCTCAGAACTCCAGAGGATTTTTCTGATCCGATTCAGAGCACCATTGGCAAGAAGCAGGGTTGTCCTCTTTCCCCTACACTGTTTGGCTTGTATATTGATGAGTTGGAGGATTTCCTTATGAAATCCTCTCAACTAGGAGATGGGTGTTATTTACATTAGGTTCTGATCTCTATTCTCCTCTTTGTTGATGATGTCATTCTCTTGGCCTCTTCTCCCAATAGCTTATAGAGACTCCTTGATACTCTTTCTTCTTTCTGTACTCAGTGAAAACTTTTCAATTTATCTAAGACACGGGTTATGGTCTTTAACTGTTTAAAGACCTCTCATCTCCATTTCTTCTTCCAGGGGAAGGAGGTTGAGATTACTCCCTCTTACATGTATCTTGGTGTGAAGTTCTCAGGACCACGTTTCAGTTTGACACCTGCCATTTAGTCCAAAGTCAGTAAGGGTATGGGCTCCCTGACTTTGCTGGAGAGACAATGCTTCAGGCATCATTTTCAGGATATTTTGTCCAAGTTGTCACTTTTTGACTCCTTGGTCCATCCGATAGTCCTCTATGGTTTTGTGGTTTGGGGACCTTCTCTTATTGCTTCTGATTGGGCTTCTATTGAGTGGGTCCAGACACTCTTGTTGTGTCGTATCATTAGGTGTCACAGATTCACCCCTCACAACATTGTTTTAGCCGAGTTTGGTGCTCATCCTCTCAAACTTGCCATTATTTTTGACTTGATTTGGTTTCTTCATCGACTTCATGGTTTTATGGAGACAGGTGCTGATCGACATAGATACTCTTTTTTGGCATATTGTTCTTTGGTGGAGATTATGAGATCTGACACTTCTACTAGATCAAGATGTTGGTAAGCTCAGGCCACCTCTTTGTTGGGTTCGATCGGGATTGAGATTGATTGTCTTCCTCCCTATCAATTTTCGCTGGATGCCCTGGCTCATCTTCTTCCCTCTCGTTAGGAGTTGAATGAGCATGTCAGACAGGTTATCTATAGGCAGTATATTACCACTACTTGGTGTCATCTCCTGGGTGGTTTGCGACCTAAGATGGCCTTCTATGCTGGGCATTTTCTTTTTTTTCAGGATGGTATTGTTGTTCGCCCTAGCTATCTTTATCGGCATTGGAATCATGCATTATGGTTCTTTTTGGGCTCTTTTAGGGTTGGTTCTCATCGTCTCAGGGCTTGAACTGATCACCATATGGATCAGGCTGATCGATTATGCCAGTTATGCACTCTGATGGAGGTTGAGACCGAGACTCACTTCATATTTCGTTGTCCTCATTACTATGAGATCAGAGGGAGATTCTATTGCCTTTTCAAAGACTGTTCTTCTCTCTCAATGTTCTTCAATTATATTGATCAGCGGTGTTTAACACTTTATCTTCAGGAGGCCACCCATCTTTGAGAGAGTACCCTACATTCCTTTCATCAGAGATGGACTTCTAATCAACTCATTACCACCTTTTTCTCTCCCTTGTCTCCTCCACGGGGTTTGAAAAGGCCTTCCACTACTTCACATTTCAGATCTGTCAGACATTGTACTAGTCTCTACAGGCAACATCAGTCCTATAGGGGTTCTTCATGATATCCGAAGACTATGGATTGTCCACGGATGTACCTCTCTATTACGGATTTCTTTGTGAAAATGAAGGACCCTTAGTCCTTACCTTGTCTTTCTTTCTTCTTGTTGCTTTGTTCATTTTCAGTCACCGTTTGGTGCCTTTGCTTGGCTGGCTCTTCTGTTTGTATGCTTAGTCCCATAAACCGTTTTGGTTTTTCATGAACATTAATAATTTTATCTTATCTTATCTTATTTGTGTTGCTCTATCTATGTGTTTCTTTTGAAGGTTTTTGTTGAGTTGAATCCCAATTATTTGCTAGTAAGAGTTTTTTTTTTCTTTGATTGTAAATGCTCAATTTTTGACAAACCTCTGTGTCCTTTCTTCATTTTTCTCTATGTTGCAAATAGTTTTTAGTCTTGTTTTATCCTTAGTTGAATAACCTTTGGAATTCTACTCATTTCGAGCTAACTTAGGTTGAAATTGGAGTTGTCAAGCTCAAGTTATAAGGAAAAAAAGTGAAGTTTTTTCAGGACAATCATATATCTTGATTAAATAACTTCATAAAAGTGGGATTTTTATTGGTGAAAGCATGATATAAAATTATATTTAATATTTAAAGTGCATTTTGTTATCCATTTTAGAATTTCAACCCATTCCGAGTTGATTTGACCATAGTTTTTAATGTTTTATGAAATTAGCCTATTTCAGATCTATTTTTCATGTTACTTTATTGAAAACTATAATTGAATATTAAATTTAACTACATAAGACAACTTAAATGTTTAAAAGTGGGGTTTTTATTAGTCATTGCATACATTAATATGCAAATCACTATATGAAAGCCCACTTCCAATAAAATATAAGTCCTAGCATTAATTTAAATGATTTTTTTTCAATGCAATAATACATTTTAATGTGTTAAGCGGGTTTTTCAATATGTATTTGCATATTTACAATTGATTAAATCAATATAAGTGGGAAATTCTAACCCATTTACATATTTTGTTGCATGTATAAGTTTATTTTAAATATCTTAATGCATTTGGGGTTTTTCTAACACATTGCATATGCATCTTTAAAATTACCACTTAATGGACTTTTAAAATGAAACACATATTTTCATAACATGTAAATGTATGTCTCAAGTGAGTTTTCACCTAACTTATGTTAGCATGAATGCTGATGATGCTACTTTGGGGGAGTATCCTAAGCAGTGGAGAGTTTTGACATGTTGTGTTCATGACTGTATTTTTCGTTGATGTCAACATAACACGATTTTTATAAAGACTGGCTAAGTACCAAACATAGATTTTGATGGTACATACATTGGTTTGATTAGCTAGTGATGCATAGTCAGGGACATGTTTGACACAATGTCCTAATGATGTGGTCAAGTGCACAGAGTTTGAGTTGAAGACATACAAAAGTTGTACCTGATTTTAGAGAACAGTTGAGAGACAGAGTATTGGGAAAGTAGTTCCCAATGTTTGCTGGCTATCTTACATCTGAGATGTAATGAAGAGATGTGCAGTCCGGAAGTGAAAAAGGATAGTTAGTTGATGACATTAGTGAGCGCGCAAGCCTTAGTATCACACGTGTGAAGTTTTCTATAGACTATGAGCCGACAATGCTATTGTAATTGTAATAAATTGATTATCTTATCATAATTAATTGGGAAAGCCTCAAGGTAGACTCAAGGAATTATTATGAAGATATGGTATAAAGGGAAGATGTTTTCGTTGTTTGGAAAGTGTATCCGTTGTTGTACGAAGTGGGAAAAGAAGCAGAGTGCTTGCTTAATGCATGTAAGCGATCCAAGGGATTATTGGATGTGAGATTTGTTGTAATGCCCCACTTGGAGATCCCTGGAAACAAGGATGAAATATAAGCAAGATAATTTTTTTTAAAAGTGTAAGTGCACATGACAACAACGTACACGGATCACAAAGATTGCAATGTAAGACAGACAATCATCCAAACACCAATAGATCTCCATATACCACAACAGCCAAAACATAAATAAGAAAACATGAGAGATCAACCAAGCTGAAAGACAAATACAGACTCCTAAAAATTGGCTAAGTTTGAAATCTTGAAGCCCTGGAATTTGGCTAAGTCTGAATTTCTGAAGCCCTAAAATTTTCTAAAATCTTTATCTTAGCCCGTAGAGGTCTGGAACCTATCTCAAATAAATCGTTGCATATATTAAAATATACTTTAAGTATATTAAAATATACGTCAACTTATACTTAAACGATATATTTTAAACCCCTAGGAAATCTGTTTCAAACTAGGAAGGTGTAAAACCAAAAAGGGTGTCCAAAATGAATTTTCAAACTTTTCTTTGACAAGCCTAGATAGCCTCTATATTTTGTGTGAAGCCAAAGAATACTAGATTTTTACATGAAGAATTACCACACGCTGTACGAAGAAGTGCATTTTCGCACGAGGAAGCACCTTTCCAACAGCATAAACTGATGCCGAGTTTCGCGTGAAGAAATGCAAAGCTATGCGAAGAAACCTATTAGGTCGTGTGAGGACTTTCATTCTCACACAAGAAAATACAATCTTGCACGAGATCTCAAATCAACACGCAAGAACAAAAAGTAGAAAAAGACTAAGGAAACTATGAAAAAAAGTTCCTCCACACCGGGGAGTACTGGATCCACATTTCAAGGCAAGAACACTCAAATCATAACTGAAAGACGAAAAACTGGAAGCAAAGTCTAACCATCTAATCAACAATGAAGGGAAGAATAGAAAGGAAACATCATAGTGAACTGAAAGCAAAATCGCAATTAAACAAAAATAACATCGCAATGAGAAAAATAACCAAACTAAGTACGCAGTTCCTCCCAACTGTCAATGGCATCATAAAACTATCGTGGTCCCTAGCCATCCCCCATGCATAACATCCCAAGCCACCAATCAGATCGTCATAATAGGGACATCACTACTAAAATATGCTACAACATAAGCATAAGGAAATCTAATGTACTAGTAGTAAAGCATAAGATAGTCCTACAAAGAAGATAACATCACCTATCACATGCTAATCATCATAATAAGGAATGCATCAAAACTAACATCATCTAAACATGATAAACAAGCATCCCAATGAAAGCATAAATCACAAGAAAGCATACTTTGAAACCTCAAGTACCAAGTGAGCACATCCAACAACAGTTGCGCTAGAACAATAGACCGTCTCTGTATACCAATCCCTAGCAGTGGTGCAGGTAGCTACGCCTCCCAACCATGTGGCAACTGTAGGTCCACACCCGCCGTGCTGATGGAGATGATGATCCAACCACAAACACACGCAAAGCAAACATCCATGGCTAACACACACGCCAAGTAGTATGATTACTGAATCCAAGACATAGACAATGCATAAATTACAGGTCCTGGTCAGACAACTCAATGGGTTACTAAGTAGGGGCTGACATCATGAAGAGTCACTTGGCATCGGAGATGCTCCAAGCTCATATTCTGCAGATACAACTCCCTCAATGCTAAGGCTCTCATACATGAATTTTTATTATCTTTAGTTTTATTACCACCTAGTGTTTTATTTAGTTATCACTTATATAAAGCTTCCTTTGCCAACCTCTGATGCCATGAACACTGAGCTATGAGATAGAAGCTCCCTCCATATACTACCCTACCCTACCCATGCTCATCCAATGATGAGTGCCCGTAGGCATGCAGATTCCCAACCCAACCCCAATGATCATAACTTTTGAAAGTACCACAAAAGGTCAAGACCTGCAAGTCCTCTGACAATTGTACGTGTATATACTCATGTGTGGTACACCACCATCACGAAGATCATAACACAAGGACTGGATGAGAACTCAAAGCAAAAAGTCAATCAATCAAAAATAGATTCGGATGACGGATGCGAAACACATCCTAATGCAACATAAAAATGCAATAAAAGTCTGATCGACATCCAAACAGATGATCCAAGCTTGCGACCAAACTCATGCCAAGAAAACTCGAGAAAATAGGGCGACACAAAAAATGAGGTAAAAATCCTAAAAACTAGAAAATTTCAAAATTAAAACCCATTTGACCTTTGGGCACAAAAACCCCAAAAATCTAATAATAAATGAGTTCATACACCATATGCAAAAATGGCTAGCATAATGGCTTGAAACCCCAAACCCCCATCCCAAAAATAGGAAAAATGTTCGTACCCGACCAACTGGCCAGAACTAGCAAACATAAATGGAGAACACTAGTTCTCAACCTCCTAACATACTGCTACAAGAAATAGAAGCTAAAATAGAGAAAAAAAAAAAAAATGGAAAGGCCCTACTTGACAACAAAAGGGGCATAATCCGTAAATAGCTTGATAAAATAATTAACCCGCTAAAACTACCGAAAGTGGTGGCAAAGCAAGGTCTCCCCGAGCCATATCCAACAAGATTGACCTCGTGAAAATCTCATGCTCATAGCGCCCAGAACGAATATAAAATGAATCCTTCAGAAGATGATTTCCAAAACAGCTCTCAAATTTCTATTTCTAAAAAGTGAGAAGTGAATAACGAATTCACTTTTTCAATACTTATTCACTTTTTGAGTGAATAGTCGATTAGGGTAAAAAGCCAGCTAGAGCAATTAGACTCCGAATCAACCCAAATGAAAATAGGTTATTCTCCGTAACAAGAATTCACCTAAAGCAAAGCTACCAGAAATTAAATCTGAAAAGATTTAAAACTTGAAAATCCAAAATCACAGAAAATAACTTAACACTTTCGTGACAAATGTGAACTTTTAAATGCATAGATGCGCTCACTGGTCTAATCACATAATGCAGATGAGTTAGAATTTTACTAATCACCGAAAGGTTTAATTTAAACAATTAAAATAAGGATATGTCGACCATACAAGGATGACATTGGTAAAATATGAACAGCTGAATCACTAACTCCATAGGCCACTACCAAGGATATAAATCCTGCACACTAAAACACATGATCAAGTGCAATTGCATATAGTATAATAGCCGAAACAATTAATGCATTAAATAACTAATTAATCCATTTACACCACTCACGTTCGTAGAAAGCATAAAGATACACGAACGAAGTAAATCACCATAGCATAAATTCCATCACATAACATAATCAACAAATATGTCTAATAAACCATAAAGTTAGATCTCATCATAGATCTATTGTCATCTCAAAATAACATTAAAATGCAAATATGATAAACTAAACAACATAGTAGTAAAGCATCTATGGTACTGAATCAAAGTATAGCATTCGACCCTCAGGTCATCTCAAAGTACATATAATAAGAGTATCAAGTATCTCTCAAATCAAAACAAACAAGGTACAAACTGCAAACACGAGAGGCACTACATTTGTGATTTGGTTATAAGATCAGAAGGAGTAGAAGTCTAATTGACAAGATAGAGAAAGATGAAGGAACATTATAGTACAATTCTATTATTTTGTAAGGAATAATACATAGATCATTTGGATAGTGAGTTCATTGGTCTTGCCTTTGAAGCTGTTTGGGCAGTGGGTCCATCTTCCACAACTCCTAATAGGGTTGGAATCTTTTAGCATGGACTGATATGTCATAGACTCCTACCAGGGTCTATCCTCTAACAAGGAACATTTATATTAGTACATCATCTTGTGGGTACCATTCCCCACTAGGGTTTTCCCTCTAATCAAGGGTTTCCCTAGTTAACATATCTAGTGTTATTGTGTACAAGTATCTTGTTGTGATTTTAGTTTATATTACTCATATGGTTAAGTTTGTTTAAGGTTGATAATTGTGATAATATTTGGATAACTGATTCATCCCCTTCTCTCAATTACATCAATGGACTATATATTCTAACAATTGGTATCAGAGCATCAAGTCCTTGAAGGATAAGCTTAACAACTTTGGGAGATCGATGAAAAATATTTTAAGAAAGGACAGTCCTAGATTTGATGGGGCCAACTATGACAGTTGGAAGGAGAAGATGAAGACTCATTTGTTGTGCATGGGTTCGGGATATTGGATCTTGACAAAGGGTAAGAAGACAATCATTGAAGAAGAAAAGCTTGAAGGATGCAGTGAAGAAGAGAGAGATCTATTCATGTGTAACATGAGAGCAAGATAAGCTCTACTAACAACTCTTCTAGAGAATGAATACAATCAGATAAAGTCATTTGTAACATCTTATGAAATTTGGAAAGCATTAGAATCTACTTTTGAAGGTGATGATTATGCAAAGAGAATGAGATTACAAAATTGAATATGTGCATTTCAAGATGCTAGAATGATGGAAGATAAATATGCAAGAAGTTATATTGGCAGAATATTAGAAATTGTTGCAGGAATTCAGTCTCATGGTGGAATCAAGGAAGATGGTGAAGTTATATGGAAGATCTTGAAAAGTCTAACACCACCATTCAAGCTAGTAGCTCAAATGATTCAACTAATAATGCCTTGCACTAAGGATTTCACAAAGGAAATGTTGCTTGGAAGATTAGAATCAATAGAAGAAGATTTGAGATAGTTTGGAGATCTAGCAAGAGTTGAAACAAATTTTAGTGCCCTCAACATTCGACCTAATCTGACAAGGAGTGCAAGCACACATGCAGATTTTTCTAGGAGCAACAAATCTTATGAAGAGATGAAGATTGAGGAAGGAATAGCCCTTCTTGTGAGAAGAGAAAAAGATGGTATAAAAATCTTTAAATCTTGGACTTGTGATGAATTTGGTCATTATGCATCTAAATGCCCTAAAAGAGAGAAAAAGTATAAAGAGAAGTTTAAGCCTAGAAAAGATAGAGATAGAAATTGTTTGTATGCAAATGAAGATGAATAATCTGATGAAAAATGTCTAAGTGAAAGTGATAATGAATTGAGATTTGTGGCTATCAAGGAAGATGATCTTGATAGAGAAATTAGAGAAGAAAGAGCTCTAATTTCCCAAGTGGAAAATAAATCTGATTGGATAATTGACAGTGGTTGTTCACATCACATAACTGGTGATATGAATAAGTTTGTTAAGTTCAAGAATCATGATGGAGGTATTGTTAGAGTTGGTAATAATGTAGCCTGTCATATAACAGGAATTGGTTCCATTACTCTTGATGGTAAAACTAACACTGATGATGTTTATTTTGTTTATGGATTGAAGCATAACTTGTTGAGGTTGGACAATTATTTGGTAAAACTTAGATTTACTAAAGGTATGGCAGACATTAACTTGTATTTGGAAGAAGTTGAAAATGGTTTGTTGATTATTGTAATATTTGTTGATGACATCTTTTTTGGAGGTAATGATGAAGCAAGTGACAAGTTTGTTGAAGAGTTGAAGAATGAGTTTGAAATGAGCATGATAGGAGAAATGAAGTTTTCCCTAGGATTGTAGATTGTATAGAATAATGATAGTATTTTCATTTCACAAGCTAAATACTTGAAATATTTTTTGAAAATGGTTGGTTTGGAAAGTTATAAACCTATTGGTACACCTATGATAACTGGTCACAAGTTATCTAGCAAAGATGAGACACCTGTAGTAGAACAGAAGAAGTATAGATCCATGATTGGAGGTTTGTAGTATCTAAGTCACACGAAACTAGATATAGAAAATGTAGTTGGGATTAGTGAAGAGAATATTCAGATATTTGAAAGGCACTTCTGACTATGGAATTTGGTATGATAGATCAAGTGATTTCACTCTATGTGCATATACTGATGTGGATTAGGTAGGAAATATTGATGACAGAAAGAGCACCAGTGGTGGAGCATTCTTTCTTGGAGAAACATCACTTTTTTGATTAAGCAAGAAGCAAGATTATATTTCGTAGAGTACTGTTGAGGCAGAGTATGTTGTAGCAACAAATAACTGTAATCAAGTTATGTGGATGAAGTAGATGCTGAAGAATATCATAATTGAGTTTGTAGAACCTATTATCATTTACCGTGATAACACAAGTACAATGAGTATGTATAAGAATCCTGTATTGAATTCTAAGACTAAGCATATATCTATTAAGTATCATGTGCTAAGAGAGAAAGTAACAGAAAAAGAGATCAGATTGGAGGAGGTGAGTACTAAAGATCAGATTGCAGATATCTTTACGAAGCCTTTGCCTAAAGATACATTTTGAGTACTTGAGAGGTATGCTTGGGGTTATGCCCCTACCTAATTCTAAGTAGATGATGCAAAAAGTGCATCAATCCAATGATATAGATCACAATTGTTAGCATGGACTAAATGCTAGGCTTCCCATACATGCGAGTATCTATGATGATCTAAGTCATTGAAGACTCTTGGTATTTGGTATTGAATAGTGTCTTTGGGCACTCGAGCTAGTTGAAAACTTTGTGCAACCTATTAATAATTGGTATGGTGTAACATTGAGATTGAGGTCTTTGACATTGATGTCAATGGGTGAGGGTGCATGAAAAACATCTCTTAAGGTATGGGAGAGAGTATCTCCTAATTATGGGGGAGAGATATCTCTTTAGAGAGATTTAGAAAGATTCATGTAAGGAAGCATGAATATGCATTTGATGTATTGTGAATTGTTTAGTGTGAAGTAAACAATTGATGTCTAAGAAGGAGTATGTGTAGCTATTGTGCACGTCTAAGAAGGAGTATGCACCTGTTGTTTTGAGATTTTTTAGTGTGTGGACAACTGATGTTGGTCTCAAAATCCAAAGGATTTTAGACTTTCTTGATGGAGAGGATTTGAAAAGGTGAGAACATAAGCATCAACAAAATATTACTTGGTATTCTTGGAACTTAGATGATTTTCATCTATGTTGCCATCAATGCCAAAGGGGGAGATTGTTAGCATGAATGCTAACGATACTACTTTGGGGGAGTATCCTAAGCATTGTAGAGCATTTGAGATTTTTTTAATGTGTGGATAGCTGATGCCAATTTCAAAATCTATAGGATTTCATAATTTCTTGATGGAGAGGATTTTAAAAGATGAGAATAGAAGCAACAATAGAGTATTACTTGGTATTCTTAGAACTTAGATGATTTTCATCTATGTTACCATCAATACCAAAGGGGGAGATTATTAGCATGAATGCTGATGATTCTACTTTGGGGGAGTATCCTAAGCATTGTAGAATATTGACATGTTGCATTCATGGCTGTATTTATCATTGATGAGAATATAGCATGGTTTCTGTAAAGATTGGCTAAGTAGTAGACAAAGATCTTGATGGTATGAACAATGGTTTTATTGTCTAGTGATGCACAGTCATGGACATGTTCAGCACAATGTCCCAATGACGTAGTCGAGTGTGCAGAGTTTGAGTTGAAGATGTATGGAAGTTGTACTTGATTTATAGAGAGCAATTTAGAGACAAAGTATTGGGAAAGAAATTCTTGATGTTTGTTGGCTATCTTACATCTGAGATGTAATGAAGAGATGCGTAGTCAGGTAGTGACAGAGGATAGTCAGTTGATGACATCAATGAGTATGCAAGCCCTAGTATCGCACATGTGAAGTTTTTATAGACTGTGAGTTGATAGTGCTATTGTAATTGTAATTAATTAATTATCTTATTATAATTAATTGGGAAAGCCTCAATGCTGACTCAAGGAATTATTATGAAGATATGGTATAAAGGAAAGATGTTTTCCTTGTTTGGAAAGTGTATCCATTGTTATAAGAAGTGTGAAGTGCAAAAAGAAGAAGAGTGCTTATTGAATGCATGTAAGCGATCCAAGGGATTATTGGATGTGAGATTTGTGATTTGGTTACAAGATTAGAAGTAGCAGAAGTCTGATTGACAAGACAGAGAGAGAAAGGAATAGTACAATACAATTCTATTATTCTACAAGGAATAATACATAGATCATTTGGACAGTGAGTTCATTTTTCTTGCCCTTGAAGCTATTTGGGCAGTGGGTCTAGCTGTCTTCCACAACTCCTAATAGGGTTGACACAACTCCTAACAGCGTTAAAATCTCCTAATAGGGATTCAAAGTCTCATAATAGGGACTCATATGTACTGAATGTATTTATAGACTCCTAACAGGGTCCATCATCTAACAAGGAACATTTATATTAGTACATCATCTTTTGGGTACCATCCCTACCGAGGTTTTCCCTTTGATCAAGGGTTTCTTTAGTTAACATATCTAGTGTTATTGTGTATGAGTATCTTGTTGCAGTTTCAATTTATATTACTCATATGGTTAAGTTTGTTTAAGGTTGATAATTGTGATAATAGTTGGATAACTGATTCATTCCCCCCTCTCAGTTATTTTAGTGGACTATATATTCTAATAACTTAGAAAAAAGTGATGATTTTAGACCCAATTGCATGTGTATGTGATATAAAAAAAACCTATTTCTACCTAGCCTAAGCCAAAGTGGCTATGTTTAGCATGATTACATGCCTTTTAAAACATTTAAATAACTCCTAAAAGTGTGTTTAGCACTAAAATATCAACCAAAAGTGTGTTTTCCTTCATTAAGGGAAAAGTGATGATTTTTTGAGGAAGAACACATCATTTTAAATATGGGTTTCATGCAAGAAATCTCATTTTTTACTTCCAATGTGGATGTGGAGGGTCATTGAGCACCATTTTCATATGCAAATACTATCTAAATGTGCATTCAAGTATTTGAAACCCTTTGACACATGTCTTCACTCAAAAAAGTCATGTTTTGAACTCAAATATAAGTCATTTTGGGGCATTTTTTTAGTAGTGACAATTTTTGGAGTGATTGCATGTCATATGTTACATGCATTTGGTTAAAAACAACCTATGTAGGGCACAATTTTTGCCAAAAATGTTGCATTTCTTGGTGATTCTTGACTTCCAATCATTACAAGAAAATTTTTAGGGTATGCATTATAATTTCTAGCTTGTTCTTCATCATTTTCAAGAAAAAAGATGATGCCCTGGACATCATTTTTAAATGCATTTGCATATGGCATTACTAAGTCAAAGTTTGTTCCAAGTTTTGGGCATTTAATCTCTCTAACTATCTACACTATTCTAAATTTGAACCTTGACTATCCTTAAGGTTTCAATTTAAAAATCTATACGAGTCTTGTGATGATAAAAAAATCTTTATCCAAAAGCTAATGGCTTTTGTTTTAGATTTTTCAAAGATTATTCTTTTGTTCTTGGTAAAGAGAGGTAAGTTTTTCTTAAGGAAAAGTGTATATATTTGTTTTCTTGAAATGTAGTTGCAAATATTCTCATTTCATTTTTTAGATTTGGAGCATTAGTTTTGTGTATAATTTGATGCTCATATTTCTTTTGTCAACTTCTCTAAGTTGCATATCCAAAATTTCATTTACTTGCATATGAAGTTGGGGTAAACTCTCATTCTAAGGAAAGACAAGTTCTTCTTTGTCCTGATATGAATACAAGTATAAATCTCACCATTATGCATTTCATAAACCTCCATATGACTGCCCTATGGTTGAAAGTATTTTGCACATGCTTGTTTGAAAAATTATTATGAATTGCATCTATAAAAGCCTGCTATGCCTCTAATGTGTTACCCAATTGCTACTCATTCGTCCCTCATTTGCATAACTTAAAGCTTGTTGTTTGCACGTGTTTTTGACCACCAAAAACATCTTTCTAGATTTTTCCACCATATAAGCACATATTTTAAGCTTAGATGCATTTTCCCATTCGTTGTCCCAAACATTTCTAGTCATATTGCATATGCAATGCTCCCAAAACAACCTTGGTTCTAATTTTTAACCCTATTTAAAGAGTTGGTTTTATGCATGCAAAGAAGAAAGGAGGATGCGAAACAAGCATGGTTGCATGGTAGAGGCCACAAGGAGGTGAAAGAATGATTATAAGCAGAGAGTTCTTTCAAGCTAAAAAAAGGTCAATGAACACTCAACAAAACAAGCTCCTATTTTTTTTTTTTTCACTAAATATTAAAGTAAATTTTTGCCCCTGGTGTTGTTTTTATGCCAATTCCATGGTCACTATTAATGTCGTAGCAATAAGGCTCTTTTTGTTAAGTTGGAAAGTTATAGTCATATGCAAATCACTTTTGAAAAAAGAGGAATTGATCAAGAGAACCATCTTTTTTGTAATTTCAATTAAGTTCATATTGAAGAAACCTACGATAAGAAAGGAGTCTCCCTTGTTGTTGAGAGGAGAGATGAATCTTATGAAATGTCACCTAAAGTCACAATTTTGCAAGTTGTAGTCAATGAAGTACAATTTTTTAAGTCAACACATTAATTAACATCATAGATACAATAAGTAAGATAAATAGAAGCTACTTTGCAAACATAACACAAGTATACATTGATCACATAAGCATAAATGAGAATTTTCTAAAGGAAATAAAATGAATTAAATAACAAATTAGAAATATCAATAATGCCATCATCAAATGTTTACAATATTCATGGAATCAAATGTTAAAAATATATATCAAAATAAAAGCTAGAGCCTAGTAGGCTAAGGCTCATAGTAGTTTATATCATCGATCAATCTAATCTACAACCTTTCTACTTGTATGCATAAGATAGGTCATTAAAGATTCTACAATCATCTCTTTGTGTTTGAGCCTAAGGCTCATCCTCATCATCCCAAGAAAACCTCACTCTAAGCCTCAAGGTCCTCCAATGTGTCTCCTCGCTCTCTAGCCTCCTCCTTTGCTATCAGTATTGTCTTTGCCTCTTAATCCCTGTGATCAACCCATTCCAAGTATTCATAATTGAAGATAGAATCATTAATCTCAATTTTCCACTTTCCTCTAATGAATAAATACAAGATCTTTCTATGGCAGAGGAAAATGTCATAATGAATAAAGTCTTGGGAAATCATTGCTCAAGATCTATCTATGACAAAGGTGAAGGTTGTAATGGAAAAAAAACAAGATTATTCACCCTTTTCACAACTAAATTCTTGGCGATTCTTTGAGTGCACTTTCTTGAACATACCTAGTTACACTTGCATCCTTAAGTACTTCATGTATGACTCAAGATTCTGATGCAAGAGCATCCTAGGGAAGTCAAGAATATTGTATGCCAAGGATTTGAGCTTGAATTTTTTGAGTTATGTTTCACATGGATGGGGTTGTGCTCGATACTTTTTTGAAAACCTTGCCCTAAGTGTGTATGAAGTTTGTAGTTATGGTATTGGAGTTGGAGCTATTTTGGTGACTACTGGTTGCATGTTCCTAATTTACAGGATGACTTTGGAGATTGTATTTGTAAACTTTGATCCAAGGGAGTTGGTGTGTGTGCTCATGGACTTGGATCATTAGATGGTACATAAAACTATGTGTAAGTGCATGAACTCTTATGCAATCTTTTCAATTAGTTATGCATTGTAAACTTGGGGCCTATCCTAAGTATTTAATTTATTTTATGTATTTAATGTATGTTGCCAAGTTGACTTGTGGCTTGAGGGTTTATTTAATATAAGGGTTTTTTATTTAATATAAATAAAAGAGGCAATTCAAGTTTGAATGTGTGAACATTGCAGAAGAGACAAATAGTTATGTTATTCTAGAATAAAGAAAGCGAACGAGTCAAGTAGTGAAGGGCAGAAAAGATTTATTAGATTAGAGATAAGGATTAGATTCGAAAGAGGAGATCCAATACAAGATAATTAGAGAAAATCAAGTTATCAGGTACATAATCACTTTTAACAGATTGAGTCAGGGTAAATCGCTTAACAGAGTGGTCTTAACAGATCTTTTGTAAATTTCCTAATAGAGTCCTTACTTTGTTGTAAATGTGAAATCATCTAACAAGGTGAGATTTAATAGTCTCAAAAGATTTTAATAGGGAAGACCCCTCATAGGGTAGATCATTGATATGGTCAAAAATTGTAACCCTAACAAGTTAACTTTATTACTATAGTAGTAAAAATTTGTGGGTGTCATCCCCACCCTAGTTTTACCTTCATTCTAAAGTGTTTCTGGGTAACCAAAATTTTTGTGTCATGTGATTATTTTTCATGCATGTGAATGATAGATTAGATCTATATGCTATTATAGTTTGATTATATAAGTTATGCATGCATAAGCAATTAGATATGAGATGGTAAATGTGGTAAATGCATTTTACAATTGTTGAAAAGGTTAAAGTGTTATAGATTTTGATTCACCCCCTCTTAGTATCTTAGTGTCCAATATTGATGCATGCATAAGAAATTAGATATGAGATGGTAAATGTGGTGAATGCATTTTACAATTGTTGAAAAGGTTAAAGTGTTACAGATTTTGATTCACCCCCTCTCAGTATCTTAGTGTCCAATAAAGACTTCCAACAATTGGTATCAGAGCTTAGTTCTCTTGGAGAAGTTTAACAACTTGGAGTCAAGATCTTGAAGATGGGGGCTTTCAAATTGGACAAAACTATTGACAAGAAAGTGGTTGACATCAAGCTCCTACTGTAGAAACTTGAGACAACAAGACAAGATCTGAAGAAATCCCTAAAAAGGAGAAATGAATTGTCTATTCAGGACAAACAATTTTCATATGAAGAAGTTGAAATTGAAGAATTGTTTGAACTAATAAATTCAACTAATAAATTCAAATGACACAACAATTGCAGATCTACTAGATAAGAACAGATTCATGAATGAAGAAGTTAGAGGACTAAAAAGGGAATATGAGATACAACGAGCAAGGTTATGTGAAGTGACTGAGAAAAAGAAGGAAGTTGAGGAAGACAAGGTTATTGATGAGGAAGACAAAAGGAAAAGAGCAACAAGACTTGAAGAAAGGATATCTGATGTACAAATCTCACAAACACTCTACTTGACATGATGAATCAACTGATGCTTGCAAATCAATACTTGAACATGAAGGATGTGGAAATATCTGATATCACAAAAGGACTTATTGAAGAATGAACTAAAAACTGAAAAAAAAATTGTGAAAAGATTTACAACCCAAGTGAAGCAGTGAAATACTTTGAATAATTTATGACATCATATGGAAATACTATTGGTTTAGGACATTCATCGAACGAGCAAGTAGAGTCATCTAGAAATGGAGAATTGAGAAATGAAAAGTCAAAGGGAAAACCAACATGTTATCATTGTGGAAAACTTGGTCATACTGTAAACATCTTCCAAAGCAAAAATGGTATACAAAATCCTAAACTTAAGTTTACTAGTTATTATTTTTACTACAAGAAGCAAGGACATCAAATACATGATTGTAGGACAAGAATGGATGATATATCTACCACACCTAGATTTGAAGGCTATTGTTACAATTGTCAAAAGCATGGACATAGAGCATATGAATGCAAACCCCAAACAAAACCCTACTAGACTAATCAAAGGCAGAACCATACACCTAACAATATATGTTCCAAATGTCATAAGTTTGGACATTCAAGAAAATACTATAGAAATCAAGTACCAATAGAAAATAACAACACCACTAAGGGTAAAGGAAAAGTGGACATTGAGAAAACAAGAAAGGAGATGAACCAAACATGGAAGAAAACGTTAGAAGATGGAAATAATGGAACAAATGGAGTTGAGATCACCCAATCCAATGGAGAAGGTGATCACATAATCTTAAACTAAGTAAGAAAGGTATGTATGTAATTGCATATCCAATGATACAACTTACATTAGGTCCTAACATAAAATGTATTAAAGTTCATATTTGCATAAGTAAAGATGCATTAGAACAAATCTATGATAGAATTAGTACAAAAGAATCATGTATAGAGCTGGTGCCAAACATCAGTAAAATTGTCTATATTGATCGAACAATGCAATATGGACCGAGTACTTCAGAAGTTAAACTAATGAAGAGGCCAAGTTAGATGGAAGAGATCAAGCTCTATAGTAAAGACCTAGTTCGAAGGCACAAATGTCGACTGAGACAACTGGATTCCACCTACTTGGGTACACAACATTAACAGTGAAAATTAGAAGGCATTATTTCATACCTTGCATACAAAATTCAAGAGCACAAAGTGATTTGAGCAAGGAAGAGATCCTAAGGCGATTTAAGAGAAAATCTGAGTAAAGAAGAGTGATCAAGTGAAGATCTAAGTTGTGCCAAGTAATCCAGAAGAATGTTTTTGTACACTAACAAAGATCAAATGAAAGCTTCATCATTTGTAGGAAAGATTCAAGGAATAGAGGTTAGTAAGATTCAATTGGTGAAGAGTGATACTTGTACTCTACCCAAATTTCATGCCATTCCTGAGATTGCAATGAAATGTGACTCAATGGGTGTGTTATCTTTGATACCACCCAATTTTATCATGATACACGATGATACATGATGTGCAGAGTTGCTACATGTATAAAATTGAAGAAGTGGGCAATTATGAAATTGAAGAAGCATATGAGAAGTTATGTGATGAAGGAGTTTTGAAGGAGGAATTCAAAATTGTTGAGAAGAAAGGGTTAATCCGTGCCCTAGAATCGCCAAGAAATTTCAAGATTGAATGGATCAAGGTTGTGTTGAGTAGGATCCATTACATGAAGTTTTGCCTGGACAATGGATCGGTCGAATAACTAAGAAGATGATTCAAAATGTTACTGGTCATCCTACATTAGACAAGAAGAGGATAATGAGAAGTTTGAGTCAAGAAGAAGTTGAAGCAAACACAGGTGCTGAGTGGAATGGACAATGGTCGTCTATCTTAAACATTTCCAATCCATTGATTGAATTTGAAGTGAGAGTAATTTCTCACAAATTCTATCAATCTAGTAGATTGAACAGTGTGCCATCCATGTATTGCAGTGGATACAGCATGGAAGATTGTCATGAAAGATCATGAATATGATCTTGTCAAGTTGCAAAGGCTAAAATTAGTAGAGAATCTAACATCCATTAGGAGGTAAAATAATTCAATGTGTATTCGATTCACTTATCATGTGCATTTTCTTTCACGTTTAGAAATACTTTCTTGGTATCAAAAACATTATTTAGGAACAAGGAAAAGTAGATCAATGAGTATATATTTCAATTGGGAGAGAATTCTAAAAATATTATGGATACATATTTTGACGAATTCAAATAGAGAATGAGAATGAGGATGAGGATACCAAAAGATTTGGTAATGAAACATTATAATGATGTATTTTTCTTGATAGACACAAATAGTACATATGTACAGGTAGTTAAGCCTAGAAAGGCATGGCTAACAACATTTGACTATAAGATTGACAATTAGACTGTGAATACAAACATTGTTTCATTATTGAAGGAATAAATTGACAATGATGCATAACCTTTTTGGAAGTATGAAGAAGCTAAGGAAAGAATTACTACAAACATCAAGATAGCTTCCAAGGAAAAGTAGAGGAAGAAAATGATTGAAGAACTAGAGGTAAAGCTAGGCACCCAAGGCATGGGCAAGAGGCCATTGCAATTAACACAAGGTCTTGGAGAAGATAAAGAAGAGGGTAGTGGTGTTGAGGAAGAAGAAGAAGAAGTCAAGGGTAAAGCTCTAGTGGTTGTCACACCACCTAGAAAGTAGGCTAAAAGAACTAAAAAGAAGCCAGTGGTGACACCCCTCTCTCCTCCACCAGTCACCCAACCTTGGACTAGGGCAACAACTAGTGCCAAGAAGTCTACAAAACAAAGAGTAGTAGTGACTACTGAGCCCAGTGGACCAAAACCAAAGAGAAGAAAATTGGTCAAAGGAACACCCACAAAAAGAATCAAATCTATTGATGAGGTGTGTGTAAACCTAAGGAGATCATTAGGTTTATCCAATTTTAGATTTGTGAAATATGATACATTGGATAATGATGATAGAACAAAAGTTAAGGAAGCCATGACAGATATTATGGCAAATAAAAAACTAGCTCCAATGAAGTAGAGATGAAGATACCTACAGATCTATATTATAGACTTGTTAGAAGGTGAATATAGGCAGAAGATGAAGAGAAAAATATAAGGATTGAAACATTAGCCAAATTTATGCTTGATTTGTCACAAGATTAGAAGGAAACATTTTTGGAGAGATACAGGAAAATATTCGTTCTTAAATTCAAATTTTTTATGTTATTCCAAAATAAGATTGATACTGTAGTTTAGTAGAATGAGTTACTCTGGAAGAGTATTTTTGGTCTCACAACAAAAACAAAAGATACTGAAATAGTTACTGTAGAAGATGATAATAGTGATGAGATGAGTTCAGGTGTTCCATGTCTACAAGGAAGCATATCACCATGTCGACACTCCTAACACTCTAGAGATGCCCTTAGATGCAGACAATAAGGAGCAAAAGATAAAAGAAGCTGATAAGGACACTAGTGTAGGCATTTCTACCACAGGTCAAGAAGGACCAAAAGTGTCAGAACCTCACATTGAGGTAAATAAGGAGGAAATTAAAGCAGAGTCGAGTGATACTATTGTTGTCTTTAGCATCGATGCACAGATACGATCGAGTGGTGATAACCCCTCACCATCTCCCAAAGTAGTGCCAAGAAGCAACACCTCTACACCTAGGAAAAGAAAGCAATACAAAACCTCTCTATATATTGAAGTTAGTTTGGATGAAGTGATTGAGTTGCCACAATTGGATTTGGAAAATCTCACTCTTGAGAAAACAATTTCACTGCAAGAAATTTTGGTAAAGAAAAAGAGACATGAGGAACTGAGGAGAGAACATCAACAAAAGAAGGTATTGCATGATGTTAAAGATATTTTTGATGAGGCTTTTGATATTCAAAAATTTGATGGGCAAGTCCCAATAATTTCCTAGCTTGAAAATATTTTTGAAGAAATAAATGTTGGAGATATTAAATCCAATGAAAAATTGATGGATTGGTCGACAAATAAATTTGAACATAAGGTTGTAGAAAAAGTTTATACAATAATTGCTGAGCAGAAAGTGCAATTGCACAAATGTGTGCAAAACACTGAAGAACTAATTTAGAGAATACAACAATTGTATAATATTTTATGTGATGTGCCAAAATTCACAAGTGATCTTTAGGTCAACATTCAACAGATTCAAGTTGATTTGAAGATAGCAAGAAACACTCTTTTGTAGCCAGTTGAATCTAGTTCACAATACTACAATAGGTTATTGGATGCTCAAGGAAAATTGGCCAAGCTTCAAGCAACTGATAGCAACATGAGATCACAGTTAATCTCCATTCAAGAAAAACTGATACCTCACTTGAAGGTTATGCCAAAATAAATTAAAACAACCCAATAATGAAGATCATAATCTTTCAGTGGTTGACAGTTTGATTGATTTGGTAACTAGGCTACAATTGTAGAATCATACTCTAGAATCAACAAGAATCATTTGGGATCATGCACTTTTTGTGATCACCCAAATTCATAAATTTTTTATTGAAAAATATGGTTTGATTCCACCCATTCAACCCCAACAACATCCCTAAGTGACAAAAACAAGGGGGAATGTAATTGTAATGATGATTACATATTTTAAATGGAGAAAAGAAGAAAATAAGAAGTCAAATAGTTTAGAGTTCAGAATAAAATTAGAGTTTAGAGTTCATTAGGAAATCAAAATGCAAAAGACATGGTATGATACTGAAACAATCAGAATACTTAGAGTAATATGTATATATTGTTCATTATTTGTTTATTCAACATAAGACACAAATTTTGTAGTTCTATTTTTTGAACTAAGTCATAGGCTTAGGGGGAGTACTCATATTTGTAATGATGTAATCATGACAAAGTTTTCTTAGTCACTATTGTCAAAGGGGGAGATTTTTGGTCTCTATTAGTGTCAAACACTTAGTCATTTACTAGGTAGAGTCAGATGATCTTCACTACGACCGAGCTACTCTATATAGGTTGAGCAAGTTTTATGGCTTCAGAGTGTCAGAAGGAGTAAGTGTCGAGCAACACAAAATTTACATTCAAGTCATGAATGATGCAAAAATTAAGGTAAATCATTTTAAAGCCGATATGGACATGAAATTTAATATTTTTAGAGTTTTTTTTATATAGAGTTTTATGCATTTTATGATGTGGATCATAGATCCCTATCTTTTGTGATGAACGATTCAGATGGAGAGGCAAAACAAGGAAGCTATATGCTATTACCATTTTATTATATAAGTGATGCATGCATAAGAAATTATATATGAGATGGTAAATGTGGTGAATGCATTTTAGAATTTTCAAAAAGGTTAAAGTGTTATAGATTCTAATTCACCCGACCTCTTATTATCTTAGTGTCCAAGTGAGACTTCCAATAGTAGCATCAATGAATTGTTCAAACATGATATGGATAAAGAAATCATTGAAAAGAATGAAGGAAGAGATAAATTATTTAGTTGTTATCTATTTTTATAACACTAGTGCTATAAACATATTAAAGAATCTTGTGATGCACACAAAGATTAAGCATATTGCTATCAAGTATCATTAATTGATAGAGCTAGTTCAAGACAAAGAAGTGAGATTGGAGTATGTAAATACTAATAATCAAATAATTGATATTTTCACTAAGGAATTACCTAAGGATTCTCATGAATATCTACATGGTAAATTAGGGGCGAGTCCCCTAGACAAGACTACTTAAGCTAAGATTGAACTTGACAGAATATCTTACAAGTTGATGCAAACAATCCTACTTTAGGAGTTGCCTAAAGTAGTAAAGGGAGAAACTTAGAGTAAAAGAAAAAGGACAAAATGTTGTATCAATCACACACACATGATAGATGATGAATTTAGTACATGAAAAAAGATGTATACTATAGAAGAAGAGTATTTGGAATTTTTTGAAAAGATGGAGATATTATGATTCAGTTACCGTGGAATAAGAAGAAAGAGAGAGAATTTGTGAAAGATGTTTCTAGAAATATAGAAGAATTTGATTGATTTCATGATTTGATATGATAGAGGGAGCTTATATTTTGCATATAAGAGATGCATGGACAAGAATTGAAATGAAACTAAGAATATTAATGAAGATTTGATACTACACATAGGGGAATTTTGCTCAATACAATACATGTTTTAGATTGCATGGTAACTAGAGGTGTTGCCATCAATGCCAAAGAGGGAGATTGTTGGAAACTACAATTATAACAATTATTATATTGTCATTAATGTCAAACCTTATTGGTAAGAAAATTTTCTATCTAATTTGAGTGTTATATCTAGATAACTGATAAAGAGAATTTAAGAAGTTGGACATAACAATAGCACCTTGAGGAAAGATTGAGTTATAAGAGGAAAATGTAATGGGCATTTGATTAGTTAGACTTTGACAAGATAAAGTGATTGTTTAAACATACTACAAGTAACGAAGAAAGTTGTATTGAAACCTTGAAGGAGTGATCAAACATTGACCAAATGCATAGCCTTGATCGAGAAAAAGAGTAGGAGATCAAGGAACTTGACGTCTATGTCGAGTGATGCTAGTGTTGACCAAGTGTCAATAGGTGCCAAGAAGAAGTAGTGTCAACCAAGCATTAGTATTGACTGAGTATCAGTATATGTGCCGAAAAAGAATGTTAGTAGTGATTGAGTAACCCAGTGATGACCAAGTATCAAAAAACAGTGTTGGCGAAGGGACAAAATTTGACAGTTTATGAGAAAATTATGATTTCCAACTAGCATAGTGGATTTCTTGGAATATGTAAAACATGTTGAAGATACCAATGGGTGACTTGGAGTATTTAAATCAAAGGAAACTATGGTTGAACATTTCTATGCAAGGATTCGAGGAGAAGTTTCTAGAAGAGAAAAGAGGAGACAAAATATTGGAAGGATCCGATGAATTTAACCAAACCCTAAGATCTACAGTGATGTTTAAGCAATGTAAGATCAGAATTGCCTATTTAAGGAGTTACAAGGGCTAATCTAATGAAGGTTAGGGAATTTTTTGATGCTATTGATTGACAAACTTGAGCAGAAGGTTGAGAAGAGTTGTGAAGAGGTGAAGAGTGACTTCTTGAAGAGTTTCCAAGTGAATCAGAGACAAAGATGACAATGAAGTCTAGTCAATGGATCAACATGTGAGCCAAACTATGATATGTATTTGCAAAGTGAGTTGTATTTATAAGATAAAAACCTACTATTACTTTCTAATCATTGTATCACTATTGAAATTCTTTAATCAAGGTTAACCTATCAGTCATATGTAAATCCTTTAATCAAATTGACATTCTAATGGAATGTTCTAAAGTCCCTTAACAAGGCCACTCCTAACAAGGTTATTAAATCCTTTAACAAGGACACATTTAAGAGTGCGTTTTGTAACCTTTAACAAAGTTGGATCCTAATAGAGCTCACTTTAGAAGAGTGAAAAGATTGGTGACATTTTATTGGTGGTTTTTCCCAAATCGGGTTTCCATGTTAAATTCTAGTGTCAAACTTGTGTGGATATTCTTTGTGATTATTTACTATTAATATTTTACATTCTACAAGTCTATCATTAATAAGATAGTGGACTACCAGTTGATGTTATTGATAAACTACAATAGAGGCTAAGGTAATGGATGTTAAGATCTGAAGTAGTTGAAGTGTTTTTATGTTCAATTGGTACATCTAGAACTTGGATAACTGATTCACACCCCCCCCCCGTCTAAGTTATTTTAAAGATTCTAACAATTCTCACTCTAGAAATGGTATGCATAAGCAATATTCCTACCTTAACCCATTTAAAATTAATAGGAATTAGAATGATTCCTATGATATTAGACTAAGAATGCAAAATATCAAGGAATACAACCATAGAAACTACCTCAACATCTAGATCCAATTATGTGCACAATATTTCCAATTGTAAATGAATTCAAAACACATGAACAAATCGAAATAGATTCTTCAATTATGCAAGCTCTAATCTTGAAGTCAAAATAAACAACAACTCATTGAATATAGAATGAAAAAAAAAAATAGACTACTTAATACTTCCTAATATAGATTTTCCCTAGACCACTTCCTACTACTAAAAATAAACTACCAAAGTCATCCCCTCAAACATAGTAATGAATATTCCTTATTTAAAATTCAAAAACTACTGATCTAAATGTTCAAGATCAAAGACTAGAAAAAAGGGGCAGAACTAAAAGTCGTGTCATTACAATAGTGAAGTGGAAGAAACAAGTGGATTAAGTGTTAAAAACACTAGAAGACATGTATGAACAATGTATAAGATATGCAGTTTCTTCTTGGATTAATCCAAATGCTCCTTCAATTTCAAAATCCATTCTCCAGTTAAGTGAACTCCATTTCCACAAAGTCTAACATTTCAAAAATAACTGTCTTTGAATTTATAAACACCTCATAAATGATGAAACATAAAATATGCATAATAATGATATAGATTAACTAGATTCATTCAATAATAGATAAGGAAAATCATGCCTTACTATTCAATTATCAAATTTAGTGCATTAGCTCAAAATTAACTTAAAATATCAGTAGTCTAAGTATAAATACGTAAGTGTTATCAATTATAGTTATTAACATTCAAAACATGGCTTTTGAATCATTAAAAGAAAAATTTATATATATATATATATATTAATGCTCATCATTTCTCTCCTTCCTAAACTGGACGATGTCCTCATCATGGTGGATCTATAAGTTCTTGTTTTCCTTTTTCATAATGATGCTTAGACACATTTTTTTGAAATTCTATTTAAGATAAGCTCTTACACGTTGATTCCCATTTGTTATAACAACATTAGCTCTCTAATCTCTAAGTCTGTCACCATCAAACCAATTGGATGAATTAAACTGAAGAACATAATGAATAATTAAGGGAGATTTGAATCAAATTCCAATCCATTTGTCTCCTTTTAATTCAATAATATTAGAAATCTCCCTTGCTCTTGTTTGTGACCAAATGAAATTATGAGGGTTCATAGGCTTTCTTTGCCTAATTATGAGGGGAATAGATTCATATCTTTCCTTAATACCACTACAAGTTTGGAATGTCAAACATTTAAATGCATCTCTGTATTCTCTAACAACTTGTAGATTTTGTCTATATACCTCAACAATATGTGCAATTTCATTGAAGTCTTCTCTAAAAGGACTGGTTTTTGGATATTCATTTCTCATAGGAAGACCCATCCTCACTTTCATTTCTAGAAACCTGTCATTCCTATTATCCCACTCTTTTTGATTTTGCATAAAAAGAAAAAAATGCTCTCAATTTCACATCTCCAACATACAAATTGAGAAAAGGCCAAACATGATGACCCAACAAGAATCCGTGCAAATAGAATTTGCACATAGAATTGCAAACCATGGGAACACTAGGAGTTTAGTCAGACATGAACTCAAAATCATCTTCATGATCTAGTTTTCTTTTCAAATTGATATGATTAATTTTCTATAGTAAAAATTGCTCCCGTAGGAAAACAACATATATTTTTGAAGGTTTCTTTAAATAATTTAAATGCAAAGCAATTTGTACTACCTATTCTACCCTTCTTTCAGCTTCATCTCTTTTTTTAATTACCTTCACTAGATATTGTTGTAATTCTACAATGTGTTACTTATATCTTTTCTCAAAAAGAGAAAGACATCTAGGTGGGGCTATGGAAGTGGATGGTTGTTGATCAATCTATATCCTAATAGCTTGCTGTTGCTATTATAAATTTTCTATTTGATCTTTATATCCCACTTTTACTTCTACAACTCTTTGTTTAATTTGGGCTATACCATGCAACATAATGTTCAATTCTTCTTCTTTTATTTTATTTGTAGCTTCTAAATTGACCAATTGTTGCTAAATTTGATTCTCTCTATCAATCATTTGAGCATACAATTCTTCTATCGTATGCTTCTCTACTTCAAGCTCTTGTTCCTTCCAAGAGAGAAAAAGTGCTTCCCTCAATTGGATCTCTTCTTCAGTGAAAAGTATTTTTATTGGAATCTCTACAACTTTTTCTTCTTCTAAAATATATTTTCCCTTTCTTCATTGAATTTTTTTTTCATAATGTACTTCTTCTTCATCATTTTGTTGTTCTAACGAAATTTGTTCCTAGAATTCCTCTTCTACCTCTACTTCTTCAGAACTGGAACTATCATTAATATGTTCTTCAATTTTTTCTAAATCATCACAAATAGGGGAAATAGGGATGGAATCAAAATGTTCCTAATCATCACACAATTTGTCATTTACTTGATCAATGTCTTGATAATGAGTTACATTTACTTTATCTTGAGATGGTTCTTGTGGATTCATTTGAGGATTTCTAACTATATTTAGAGATTCTTGAGCAAGTTCTTCTATTTTATGTACAAAATGTTCTTCCTCATGCTCCTCAAAAATATGTTCTTCAATAGAAGGTTCTCCTACTATATGATTAAATTGCTCAGTGATTGGATCATATTGTTCATGAGATACTATTTTCTCTTGTGCTTTTCCTATTTCATATTGAATAGGATTATCATTAATAATTTTCTCATGATGCACAATTTCCTTTTTTCAACCTAGTAGAATGTTTTGGCTTCTTTAGAGTGGCTAATTAAACCTATAGGCTTCAATTTAGTTGATAGAAACCTAGGGAAATATTGAGTAGTAGTAGGGATTTTCTTCTCTACTCTTTGTTTTGTCTTCTCTCAAGTTTTAGGTTCATGTATCTTCTTAGCCCTATTTTTCCATTTTTCTTGAGGTTTAGGGTTTTGAATTTCTTTAGCCCTAGGTTTATGTCTCTTCTTTGTTTTAGAGTTCTATGTCATGTGAGCTTTAGGTTCTTGTTTTACCATTTTGACTTTAGGATTACTACTACTCCCTTCTCCAATTAAGAAGTTATACCAAGATTCTTCTCCCACAACATTTTGCATGAAATGCTGGTTTAAAATCAAATGCATAAGAGACTGATATCTTACTTCCTTTTTTGTTTTTGTTTTGACATTATAGGTTACTGTTGATAGTTGATGAAAAATAAATTCTAGAATATTTACCTTGAGCTCGTGTCACTGCTCTCTATATCAAAGATGACATGACATTTTAAAACTAGGTCCAAGAACCATTGCATATTGTCCATCACATGTAAAATATTTCATCAACACCATTGCCAAGGCTTACCATGGCTCAAATAATGAAACCCAGTCGATCCCTTTAGTGTTACCATTACTTTTAACTAGTTTTGGTCATTTATCATCCTTGGCTAGCCAGTATAATGATTCTATAATTAAGGATTGGACATTCTTAGTATAATGACTTTATATCTCAAAAACTCAAAATATCATACTAAGCTCATTAAATTATCGACCAAGGATGTAAAATCGAAATGATACTTGCAAGGTCTATGCTCTAACCCATCTCGACTGTCATAAAAACTATGCAATTAAAATGTTGAATGAATTGCTAAGCTAAGAAATGGAATAGCAATCTAACCTAGCACTCAAAAATAATTCTACGAACATGAAACTAAACTAATTGATTATGCTGTAGGAAACAACCAACAATTCTATTACCATATGACTGTAGGAGCAACCAAGTTCTAAAATACTTATATTCTATTGAAATTTAAGACTAGTTCCTACCTAGCTATAAACTAAGTTCACCTCCCGCATGGGCCCCCCTGGCAGAGTGAATGAATAAAAACTCAAATATTAAGAAATATAAATATCATTTCATTCACAAATAAATCTCAAGTACATATCTTAGCAACAAAATTGTATTTATCACTAATTATGGATTACAAGAGAATTCCACTTAAAAACTAACTCCCTTAGGAATCTAAATTCTAGCTTATTTATAACATCAACATAAAACATAACTCCCTAAATCTAGGATCCTCCAACATTAATGATATGACAATATTGAAGATTCAAAACAACATCATGTTGCATTCAGTTGCACATGAGTTCATGGCTTCTAGATTCACTCCATAATGATTGATAATCACTTTGATTCAACCTACAATAGTAACTATTGATAACTGAAAAGTTATGGAATCGTTATGTACTCAAAGAAGTCAATCAACTTCTTATCAATACTTTGTCTTCTAATGATGATTTCTTTTTCCTTTGTCAACTCACCATTTGTCTGCAAAAGATTAGCATGCACATGCAATAATTGCAATACATATCCAAGATAAAATTCATAATAATTTTTTCTTATATTACATTTTCTCTTATCACATGGCTATAGGAAGAACTACCCAATTAACACAAGATAGAAAGACACAATATTTCATTCCATGCAACTACATAACATATATGTATAGAATATTAGTTCATCCTTAGAAATATCAAAATGCATACACACACATAGAAATATAAGAATAAGCCATTTGAATAAGTCCATAAAAAAAACTCATAAAGTTTCCAGGTAATGTAATATACCAAGAGGATCTTCTATTTTCCATGATAAAATTAAGGGGTGAGTGTGGCTCTTTGTTTCTAAGATCCTCAGATATACTAGCCCATCACCACTATATTTCTTTCGTAGCCTTAGGTAGCTTAGTCTTAGCCATTTAAACATAACCATCAAATGTGACATCTCTAAGGGAATAAATTGCACGACTTCTTGTATTTGATGTAACAATTTTTAATGAGTCATAATAATAAGTCTTGGGATCCTTAGCTTCAGGCCTTAGGCACAGGGGAATTTCCTCCTCTAATTCTATATAGGACTTAACCTATGTTTCCATACTTACTTCATTTTGTATCCATGACATCATGACTCTTAACTAAATATCCCAAACATACAAGGGATTCCATTCTCTATTGTTGGGTACTGAAAAGTTATGAAGAAAAAGATCACACAATTTTTTTTGTATGGTTGTAGGAGAACTGTGGAAAGCTTTGGAAAAATCATGAGGTTAAACAAAAGATGGATACTTATCCCTCATTACACAAGTCATTTGATAATTTAGGAACTATTCTTTAAGGAACAATGCATAAATGGAAGATAGAGAACAACAACTCATTATTTCAGATATAATTGAAGTTACCTTAGCAAGATTTGTTCCTAGCTTCTCCACCTCCTCTTTTTCGAGAAGATCTTGATAATGACTATCAATGGATTGATTCAACCTTTTCTGTTACTGTTTCCATTGCTTTCTTTCCAAAGTCAATTGGTTAGACAACTAAAAAATAACATAGAGTAATGATATAGAATGAGAGGCACCTAACATGATATTCTCATTAGAGTTTCCACCTGTTGCATTTGGAACAACAGTCTCATCATTAACTAGAATTTAAATCTCCATAAGAGGTGTTTCTACTACTTTTTGAGTAGGTGAAGCTAGTGCATCTAAACCTTGATTAAGTATTTTCTCTGCCACTGTATTCACAAAACTCATATCACTCCAAAATCCTCTTTAGAAAACTTTCTTCTCATTGCTACATGATGTGACTCTAGTATGTCTTCCTCCATAGGGAAGTTTCCTTCTGACACATTGTTAATCTCTAAGACAATAGAGCCACTAAATTACTAGGGTCCTTTTGAGGATGAACCTTTTCTCTAAAACCTATAGTTCTATTCTCTAGAACTTAAATTATCTTTGATCACTATTCACTCCTCACCCTTTTCACCTACAAAGATTTTCTCTATTTCAGTCTCAAGTGGCGAATTAGACAAATCTTGTTGACTATTACTAGTTTCATTCATTCCCTGCTCAAGAGGCTCAAAAAATTCAAGATTAATTGCTGACCCAGTTTGTGGTTCATTTGTAGACAAATTTTTTTTCTCCCTATGAATTCTCCTTACTAGGATTGTTGGGCGGTTGTTCTGCATGAGGCCAATGATAGGAATCATTTGCACAATTCCTCTCTTGAAATCTAATCTTTTGGGATCAACACGAACATTTCATATTTTTCTTGCGACATACCAAAATCTGCTCAGTTGAAGATAAATGTAATTGTTCATGAGGAGGCCTTTGCTGGTTCTATTTTGATCTCATAATGAAGTAAAATCTATTCGCTTTCTCAAAATAACACACAAAAGAACAATTTTTTTATATTTTTCTATTTCTCAATGAATGAAATCTAATAATGCAACTAAAATGAGTTCCTATTCTAATAAGGGGTTAGCAAAGAAAATAATGAAACTGAAAGAAAATAACATGAAATTAAAATAACTTGAAATTGAAATCCTAAATGGACATAAGCTACAGAAAACAACACACTGCGAATAAATTTTTCAAAGAAATCAGTAGGAAACCAATGAAAACTGGAGCAACGCTTCCTAGAATCCACTAATGTAATCATCAGTGAGAAACTTTAACAATTGTATGATATTCCACCTTTCATCAAATTGCAAGGCCACAAAAAGTGTGCTCAAGTGAGACAAAAAGCTATGTAGACACAATTTGATGATCTCCTCTCAAGCTAGATACGTTAGTGAAATTCATAAATCTGTAGCAAACACCAGAACTATAAGATTTCACAACCAAAAACAACGCAATAAACCTTTGGCTCAAACACAATCTCATGAGAAAAATTCACAAAATAATGACACATTTAGGAAAGAATCACTACACTCCAAATGCGAGCACCAAAAGCATAATTTTATTGCATAATAATGGTGGCCCTTATTACATATTATAGTGGGGTATTTATAAGAAATAGTCTCCTCAATTTGTGTTGAAAGTGAGAGATATCTTCATGCAATAAAATGCTTTTAAAACATTAAAACAAACTGAATATATATAGACTAACAATTAATCTGGTGCTTAGAGGGAATCCATCCATATTTTATTCATTAATTGGATGCATAATTCTTTACATGTCAAAAACAAACAAATTAAAAGAGAAGAAAGAGGAAGAAAGCCTTCAGTTGAAGTAGAAGTGTCTGGAAGTGACAAAAATAGAAGCTGGTCCTTTACTAGGTGTGTGTCGAAGTTAAACTGCCATCATAATGCATTTTTGATGCATGGAAAGTGCTATTTTTAGAACAAGCAGTTAACTGTTAGTGCACCTCTAACCTGTGCACCTCGAAAGCTCAATTTTCCAAAAAATCAATGTTCTCAATTTTGAAAATGGTTTCTAGGTTTTGCTCAAATGGGGTTTTAGATCACTTTTTGTGTACATTTTTTTACCCCTTTTTGATGATTTATACCCTCTTTATAGCCAATCACTTTCATAAACTTGAACTCCTGCTTCTTCAATCTAAAATTCCAAGGCACCTATGTTGAATCTTGTCATTAATAGCTGCATCAGATGAGGAACCTATTCTTCTTCATGTGTCCAACCTCTGTATCTTTGACCTTTGTCTTCTCTTCAATTGCCCTATCCTTCCCAACAAGAAACCAAGTGATCCAGATTATCCAAAATGATCAAATGTTTGAAACTTTTTCATATCCTTTTCACAAGTTTTTCTAGGCATTTTTAAATGGCTTTTTCAGAGGTCTTCTGCTCAAAATTTCAAGTCAAAACCTTCATCAATCCCTAAAATTGGGCAGCTAAAGGCTTGCTATTTTAGGGATTGAAATTAGATCTTCAGTTCTTCTTTCCAATGGTGTAAATGACTCTACATTTCAAGCTCTAGGTCAAAAGTTATGACCCCGACAAGCTGAGGATGCCTTTTTTACCTACCCAAAGAAGCAAATATTAGTCCGTAGAATTGAAAAATACTTAATTAAGACACACCCTAATGACATCAGAATAAAACCCCTAAAAACTAGTAGCATAGTTTGCAAGAGGTGAATGGGAGGTGTGATGTGTGCGTGGAGTGATGGCGCACGACACGGAGCGAGTGCACACAAAATAGAGGTGCACGTGTGGCATGAAGTGGAAAAGTGCATGGAGAAGTGAGGTTTTTAAAAGTATGCATGACACAGAAGTGCACACAAGATGTACAGTGTGCATAGGTGGTCGTCTAGAATGGTGCGTGACACGTTGTGGTACGCACAGTGCTTGTGGCGTGTGCACGATGCATTATGGCACACACAATGCTTTGGTGCATGCATGACACTCTATGGCATGTGCATGACACTCATGGAACACATGCAGGTGCTCTATGATGCATGCATGTGGTGATGGAAGTGCACATGTAGTGTGTTATTTTTTTTTTTCAATTTTTATATTTTTTATGACTTTTTTGATTTTTTGAATTTTTTGGTTTTTTCAAATTTTCACGTCTTTACTCTTTCGACTCTTTGAATTTTCTAGATCCTAAATTGTGAGTCCAAGTATCCAAAAAAAAAGTAGGGGTTCCCCATTCCTAGTAGGGAATGGGGCATGTGTTGTGGAACCATAATATGTTTCTTTTTCTTTTACATTATTTTTTCTTCTTTTTCTAAGCGACCGTGGTTACAAAAACTTTTTCCTTTGTCTTTTGTCAAGAGCTGGAGGGCATTTTTCTTTCTTCTTGTTCTTTCCTCATAGAGGCCCTAGTTTTCATAGACAATGGTGTGGTCTTTTCTTCATAAAATTTGACTTTCTTCTTGCCTTTAGCTTGGTTTGACCCAAACATAGAGGCTTTAGAAGAACTTTCAGGGTTTTTACACCTAGATTTTCTAGATTCTCCAGAGGAAGACATTTTTTCCAATTTTTCAATTACTTTTCTAACCCCATGTTCAATGCGAACACATTTTCCTACTTTCTGCCCTATAGGTTTTACGGTTTGGTTTTCAAATTCTCCCAAAAGAAACTTTTCCTATGACATATTTTCTCTCTCTTTTAATTGCCTTTCCACTATTAACTTAATTAGATAATGGTGAGAAATGTATTTGAGCTTACCTCCTTGCATGAGTGAAGCCCTCTTCTTTAGAATGTGGAATAGAAAGTTGGGAACATTCAACTACCAGTTGTCATGGCACAAACAACTTAAGAATTTGAAATGAACATAATGCAAGAATGTTTTACGACCTTCGCAAGTTAAATATTTTATGATATATACCATACACTCCTTGAAGGGTCTGGTAATGACAATCTGTTCGCACCTTTTTTCTTGTCAACATCTAATGGTGGGTTTGTATGTAATGTATATTGAGCTTTGGTAGTTGTAGGATCAATTTTTTTTGAAAATTCTTCCCCTTCTTGTGACAATCTCATGACTTCTGCTACAATTTCCTTAGTGAATGACACCTTTAATCCCTTGACCATAGCAACATCATTCCTCAATGTACTCAAAAATTGAGTGGCTACTTTGCCATCCCAGCTGGTAAGCTTCTAAATTTAGTCAAGCCAACCCCTGGCTTGAAAATATGGCATGCATGTTTGGTCACTTAATAAGATAATATGAACTATAGGTTCATACTGAACCAAACCTCCTCCCATCTCTCAAAATACTAGGATACACACAAGGAAAACTCGCACTTGCAACAATTCAAGAGAAAATTCACAACCACAACACTGAATTTAATAAAGAAATTCAAAATGTGGAGATGACATAGAAAGATTCTTGAAGTTAGGCCCTCATAAAAACATAATTGCAATCTTCACCATAGCACCATTTAATTTCTTATAATTATTTCTTCAGACTTGTACTGGCCACTTTAGCGAATGATGTATGAAATAAACAATTCTTTTAAAGTTGTCACATCATTTGCAAAAGCGTAAACTTGGAAATTTGGATGTGAAAGTAAAAATTTTAAAAAATTTAATATACAATAATTATAGACACATAAAACAAAAATAATATCACTCCCCCCAACTTAATCAAGCAATTGGTCCCACAATTGTACATGTGACAAGAGCACAACCATAATGAAAAAGAAGAAATGAAATATATGCTCTAGATAATATGTATGAACCAGGAAAAGCACTGACAATGACAATATGTTGTCATCTATTGGTGGAGAATGGTGAGGTGGAAAGGTGGAATTTATTAAGGACAAGATATTTTCATATAGAAAGTATTTATCATGAAATGGTTTGAATGCTAAAGAGAAGAATAGACATGAGTGTAGGGCTCAAGTCCAAATGCTATAGGAGGCCCATGTACGGCTTCAAATTGAAATTGCTCTAGGAACTCCTCTTTTCTTTGAGGCTTATGATACAACTTAAGCCTTTGTCCATTTACTAGTAATTTGAAACACATCGGATCAATAGTTCTCAACTAAATGACACCATTTGGAATTTTTTTTTTTTTTATAAGGTCCCAACCACCTAGTTTGAAATTTCCCAAGGGTATATTGATACTAAGAATCATAAAGGAGAGCTCACACAACAATTGCAAACTATTTATCCTTAATAAATTTATCATGCCACTGTTTCCTTTTTTGCTGCACCATCTCTGTGTTATATAAGATAGATTTCCTCCATTCATCTAAGCCATTTAGAATCAAAATCCACTCCCTGTGGGAAATAGTAAGATCCAAATCTAGTTCCAATGTTGTCCTTAAAGTCTTGTGCTCAAATTCCATAGGCATCATAGCTTACTTACCATAGAAAAGCTAAAAAGGTGTGAATTCAGTGGTGGTTCTCCATATAGTCTTATAAGCTGAAATTTCTTTAGGAAATTTTTTTGCCCAATCCTTCTTATGAACTGACACTGTTTTGGTGAGGATTTCTTCAAGCTCCCTATTAGTTACCTCTACCTCATTATTGGCTTGTAGATGATATGGAGAACATTTTCCATGCCTAATTTTATATTCTTCCATCAAGTTAGTTATGAGATGTAAGGTGAATTGAGCTCCTTGATCAGATACTAATTCTCTAGGGATACCAAATCTTGCAAAAATGGACTCATATAAAAATTTAGCAACATTAGTATCCCTAGGGTGTTTCATAGGCTTGGCTTCTTCCCACTTGGTGACATAATCAATACAAACTAGAATATAAGATTTACCTTATGAAGTAGGTTCACTAGGCCCAACAAAGTCAATTCCCCATTTATCAAAGGGTGTTACAACAACATGTGGCTACAAGGGCATCTCATATTATTTAGTAGGTCTCCCCATGATTTGGCATCTATCACATTTTCTTAGTGTACTTAGCTGCATCCTTGTGGAGATTTGGCCAATAGTATCCTATGGTCAATATTTTGAATGTTGTTCTTTTGGTGGAAAAATGCCCTCCACATGGTTCATCATGACATGCCTAAAGGATATCGTAGCTTTCATCTTCTCTTACACATCTACACACCACTTGATCAGGGCCAGTGTAAAACATAAATCCAAAAATCTAAGAATAGTTTAAACTTTTTTCTACTAACAATTTTCTTTGCTTGGAAGAAAAGTGAGATGGTGTCCTACTCGTGGTGAGGTAATTTGCAATGTCAATATACCATGGATTTTGTGCTGATAATAGAAAAAAATGCCCATCTAGGAAACTATCATTAATGATTGTAGGATCATTAGGAACACGTAAACGAGATAGCAAGTTAGCTACTACATTGGATTTTTAGGGTTTGTCTACAATGGTGATATCAAATTCTTGCATAAGAAGCAACCATCTAGCCAACCTTCTTGATATGACATGTTTATTCATCCAGTATTTAATATTTGAATGGTCAGTATGGACAAATATCTCATAACTAGTAATATATGTCTAAACTTATTCAGTGCATAAATAACTACAAGAAATTCCTTTTCTATAACAGTATAATTAAATTCTACTTTATGCAGATTTTTATTGATGAAATAAATGGCACACTCTACCACTCCTTCTTTTTGGCCTAACATTGCTCCTATGGCATAGTCAGAAGCATTTGTGTGAATATGAACTGACAATCCCCAATTGGGACATCTCAATACTAGCACTTTTGTTAGAACCTCCTTAAGTTGCATGAAAGACCTTATCACAATCAGAGTTCCAAGAGAATTCAGAGTCTTTTTTTAACAGTTGTAGGGAGGTGTTGCAATTTGACTAAAATCATTGATAGATCTTTTGTAATAGCCAACATGTCCAAGAAATCTTCTCACATCCTTCTTCTTTTTGGGTGTAGCCAAAGTGCTAGTAACCTCAATTTTTGCTGGATCTACTTGGATTCCATGTGATGAAATGAAATGACCCAATACAACACCTACCTCCATCATCATGAAACATTTCTCACTATTGAGAGAAAGATTGTAGTCTTGAAATATTTTGAGAACCTTTTCCAAATTTATTTAGCTTCTTCAAAAGTGGTTCCATAGGCAGTAAAATCATCCATATATAGTTCCATGAATTTAACAGATATGTTAGAAAAAATATTGGTAACAACTCTTTGGAATCTAGCTGGTGCATTACACAAGCCAAAAGGTAGGACTGAGTAGACAAAGGTTCCCCATGGACATGTGAAGGTAGTTTTCTCCTAGTCTTCTAGAGCTATTTTGATATGATTATAGCACTAAAACTATCTAGGAAAGAAAAATACTTCTTGTCAGCAAGATTGTCAAGAACTTGAGCTATAAATGGTAATGAATTTTTTTCTTAGTGGCTAAATTCAATTCTCTATAATCTACACAAACTCTAAATTTCCCTCCTTTCTTCGGTACTATGACTAATGGTGAAACCCATTGACTATTAGAGATTGGGTAGATAAAACCAACACTTAACAATTTTTACAATTTAGTCTTAACTATGTCTCTCAAGATAGGATTAACGCTTCTTTGAGGTTGTCTCACGGGCTTATATTAAGGGGTAATATAAATCCTATGAGTACAAATCTTAGGATCCAATACCTTAATATTAGCATAATCCCTGGTAAATTCTTGTTGATTCTCTCACAACAACTTTAGTATACATTTCTAATGTGTTAGTGACAAGGTACTACTAACATTCAATAGTTTCCTGGGATTGACCTCAATCTTAATGACTTTTTCCATCATGGCTATTTGAGTGATTGGTGAAAAATGTACCTCATGAGGTAGTAATGAATAGAGGAATTGAGAGGCTGCTAAGTATGAAGGTGCATTTGGAGGTGGAAAAATAGTTTCCTAAGTATAGTCTTGTTGTGAACACAATTAACAATCTACTCCATACTCATTGGTCACAATATATGAGATAACATTATCATCTTCTTGAGGGGTTACAAATAGATTTATGCCTATCACCATAAGCCACTGGATTGAATTTTGTTCTAGTTCATTATCTCCTAAATCAGGCCAAACCACTTGATCATCCAGTAAGAAAGGTTGAGCAGGAGAGTATAAGGTCAAGTTCTTAGTATACATCCCATTAGATATTGTCATCTTTCCAAACCTACAAGTTATATAAGCATCTACAATAACTAACCATGGTCTTCCTAGGACAAGGGGATACCCACCCATATTGGCTCTTGGGGAAGGGATTAAATTTTCTATAGGGTATTTCCAAGAGTTTAATGTGACTATAACATCCTCTACCATCCCATCTAGTTCAATAGAACTGTCAGCAAGTTGCAGATTTGGTGGTATTTCTCTAAGGCTAATAATATGGAGGTGAGATAAGAATTCCTTTGTCATTACATTAATAGATGCACCTAAATCAACCAAATCATTTTGGACTTGAATTCCATGAATAGTGATAGTAACTACATGACTCCCAAGGTCAAAATATTTAGGTATAATCAACTTCTCCAACATAAGATCGAACAATGATCCTAAGACATGGATAGTTCTAGGATCTTTCTTCTTTCTCCTTTGTTATTTTATGTAGGCTTCTTTAATGACCTTAGTGTAAACATGAAATTATTTTATAGCATCTAGTAATGGTATCTTCATAGTCATATTCTTCAGTTAATTAAGAAAATCTATTATAGCTTGATTTTCTTTAGTCAAAGCTGGGTCAACTAGCCTTTGAGGAAATGGGGGATCTTTTTCTATAGGAGAGACTTGTGGAGTGGGAACACCTACCTTTTCAGCAAGAGAATATTCAACCTCTATTATTATAGGACCTTGAGGTGAAGCAATAGTGGTTCCTAACTGTAAATGGATATCATTCAAAGATATAGCATAACTTTGTTGCTGAGCTGGTGGCTTGCTATTATTAGGATTATGACTAGGTTGAGCTAGTAGCTAGATTTTCTTAGGTGGGTTTTTATTGGCTATAGGAGGAGGCATTATAGCCTACTACTAAGGTGGTGGCACTAAGGCCCATTGATTGGGTTGGTTATACCATTGCTAAGATTGTTGCTAACCTTGCTGAGGTTGTTGCCAATTGTTATGCCCACTAAAACCTTAGGAACCTACATTTTGGTAATTTTTCCATTAACTATTATTACTATAATTTTGAAAAGGGCCTTGTGGCATACCTGGTCTTTGGGCCCATGTCCTATGTTGAGAAACATAGAGCACCTCTTAATTTTCATCAATAACTTTAAATTTAGTAGCTATTGGCTATGGTTCTAGATTTGCAACAATATTGTATTTACAATTCTTCTTCCTTACTTTGCAATGTGGACAATATTTATCTAACATAGTTTCAACTTCTTCTTTTTATTCTTGCTTGCATGCTATCTAGCTGAGTGGAAATATCATTAATGATTTCTAACTTGAAGTCAAATAGAAGATTGGACAACTCCACCTTAGATACTCTTGAACCATTAGACTTAGTAGGTATGGCTCTGAGTCCTCTTCCTTTCTTCATAGTAGCTCTTGAGTAATTCAAACATATCCTATGTATATCAACCTAGTTTCTCTAAGAAATGTCTCCTCCTACCATAAGGTTTAAGGCTTCAATACTTGCATATTTAACCCTTTTAGAAATAGATGCTTCTGTGATTCTTCTTTCAATTGATGTTGGGTATTACACTACAAGTTAAACATAAACTTTTAGACATAGTCCTCCAAGGTCTTGTCCTCTTTCTATGACATTTTGAAGATGCCATCTCCTTTCATATCATGACCCATACAATAATCCTTATATTTAGTAAGAAATATATTCTTCATTGCATCCCAATCCCTTATAACATTGGCACCTAATCCTATGAACCATCTTAGAGAAACCTCTTTAAGAGTAGATGGAAATAATTTCATCTTGTGGGAATCTATTGCATAATCATAGCTCCTACATAGGATATCAAATTTAAAAAGGAAGGTTTCAGGGTCTTTAGTGATAAGGTTATAAAAATTGGGAAGTACAAAGGTAGGTATGTTCTTCAAATTATTATTGTCATGAAAATCAAGTATGGGGAAAGGAAAGGTTGGTTGAGCCATCTTTGGTGGTGGGACTAGTTGTTGCTATGGTTGATAAATGATGAGATAATATACTATCCCAATATCTAGGTTCAACAAAAAGATCATTCAAATATAATGATTCTTTAGAAGATGATGGTGAAGGTATTTTTTCTTGTGCATCAACAAATGGGTTCTCAAATAGTTATTCTTCTTCTTTGTTCTCAACTTGAGGTTCCTCAAGCTCATGATTAATAATATCTTCTAGTTCAATCTAGATATTCTAAGGAAGGAATCTCCCAAGATTGTATCTTCTTCTTCTAGGCATACAAAATGTAAAAAGGCACAAACAAAACTAGGGAAATGAATCCAAGGTTGGATTAAATTGACACCATCCCAAACAATGATGCAAAAAATGGCTGGTCAGTATAATGATTCTATAATTAAGGATTGAACATCCTTAGTATAATGACTCTATATCTCAATAGTGCCAAATTTAATACTAGAATATAATACTGAGCTCATTAAATTATCAACCAGGGACATAAACTTGAAATGATGCCTGCAAGATATATGTTCTAACCCATCTCAAATGTAATAGCAATGGAATAGCAATCTAAGCTAGCACTCAGAAAAAATGCTACAAACATGAAACTAAACTAATTACTTATGCTGCAGGAAACAACCAACAATTTTGTTACCATATGGATGCAAGAGCAAAAGAGTTATAAAAATACTTCCATTTCATTTAAATCAAAGAATGATTCCTATCTAGGTATGAACTAAGTTCACCTCTTGCGTGGCCCCCCAAAAAAGAGTGGATGAATAAAAACTTAGAGATTAAGAGATGTAAATTGCATTTCATTCATGAATAAAACTCAAGTAAATATCTTAGAAACATAATTGTCTTTATCACTAATGTGGGATTACAAGAGAATTCCACTTAAAATATAACTCTCTCAAGAATCTAAATTCCAGCTTATTTATAACATCAACATAACATAGAACTCCCTAAATCTGGGATCCTCCAACGTTAGGGATATGATAATATTGAAGATTCAAAACAACATCATTTAATATGGGAGCAGGTTGCATTCAATTGCACATGAATTCAGGGGTTCATAGCTTTTAGGTTCACTCCATAATGATTGATAACCTCTTTGACTCAACCCACAATAGTAATTACTGATAACTGAAAATTTATGGAATCATTATGAACTCAAAGAAATCAACAAACTTCTTATGAATACTTTTCCTTATGATGTTGACTTCTTCTTCCCTTGTTGACTCACCATTTCTCTAAAAAATATTAGTGCACACATGCAAAACTCATAATACATATCGAAGATAAAAATTCATAATAATTTTTTATGATATTAGTTTTTCTCTTATCACATGGCTACAAGAAGAGCTACCCAAATAATGCAATATAGAAAAACACAATATTTCATTCCATGCAACTATGTAACATATATGTATAATATATTCATTAGTCATTACAAATATTAAAATCCATACACACACATAATATAAGCATAAATAGTCAGAATAAGTCCATCAAAAATTGATAAAGTTTCCAGGAAATAATCATAAAAACATATAAAAATATGAACCAAATGGGCCTTAAATTGGCCTCATCAATCCTCTTGAGCATTGTAAAACTACTCAACCAATTTCTCCAAATTGGTTGTCCACTTGGTAATTATCTCTCCATCAACTGGGATACCTGAGAGTTGGCTTATTATTTCTATGGTGGTATGGATATGTTGGAAATGAAAACGAGAAAGTAATTTCTAAGAGGGGGGAGGTGTGAATCAATAGTTAAAACTTTTACCTCTAAAACATTTCACCATACATCCATCTCATAATTTAACATGTAAACTAAAATAACTAAACATGCATCACATCAATAGCATCAAGTAAATAACACATAACGCATGAGATTTTGTTACCTAGAAAACCTCCAAGGAGAAGATAAAATTGGGGTGGGGATGACACCCACAAATCTTCACTACTACAGTTGTAAAGTGTGGTGTATTATGGCTACAATGTTTTGATCATAAACTTTGATCTACCTTGTGAGAGGTTTACCCTGTTAAAGACTTACAAAAGGTTATTACATCTCACCTTGTTAGAGGATCTAAAATCACAATAAAGTAAGGACTTGATTAAGATATTTACAAAAGCCTATTAAGACTACTCTATTAAGATATTTACTCTATATCACCTGTTAGAATAATCTAACACCTGATCCTTCAGTTAGTACCTTACTACTTGATGCTAGATCTCCTCTTTACTGGTTAGCTCTTGATCCTCCTAATTAGATCTATCTTCTCTAACCTTTCACTTCTTTTCTTTATTTCTCTTAGTTTGACTCTTGTTGAAATTTTTCGTAGTCAGCTTCTCCATGCTTCCTTCACACTAGATACTCTCCTTAGTATCCTCCTTCACAAAATTAGGTTACCTTTAGGGTTTCCTTCTTTTATAAACATCATGTAGATGAAATTAGCTTAGAATCAACAACTATGGTTGATCCATATTTGAGCATAAAGCTTCCCTTAATTTTATTGGTTGCATGCATAGCATAGGGATGCATAATATGAATCCATACTTATCTCTTATTATTGTAAATTCATGATTATGTTAGCCAAAAATGGTTTACATAGAAGTTTGTTTTATTATAAACATCTATCAAAAAATTATTCACTGAGCATCAATAGGCTCTAATGCTTGACCATCACTATGCTTTATCTACTGATACTCAACTTTTGAATAGTTCAACACACTCTATTTTCTCAACACCTAAATCACTAGGCACACTTTGTCTACTTAGCACATACTAGTGATCAGAACTAGTTGACATATTACTTGACATGTATTGTCTATAGACTTATGATTGACATGCTCTATTCACTTGGCTCACACTGATCACCCAACTTGCTCTATTCACTGGACATGCACTATGCACTTGACTTGCATTGTTTTCTACTGAGTAATGGCTAAGTGTTTTGTCATTGCCTTATCAAAACAAAAATGAGATTAACAATCTCCCCCTTTGACATGAGTGGCAAAAATATTTTGTCATGGCATATACATACTTGTCTCATGCATAAGTCAGACAATGTATCTTCTCTGCTTGACTTGTATGAAAAAACTTCAAAAATTTCAAAATTTGGATAAATATTGAAGTTTCCTTTACAATTTTACTCCCCCTGAGTAAATACTTGACTTCTATTCTCTCATAAGTAGTTATTTTCCTTGATAAAAATCTTCAACAATTGTATAATCCCCCTTGTTGACACTATGTCATGTGGGTGGTATACTTACAATAGGTTTATCCAAAAATGGCTTGTGTAACTCCAAAATAATCTTCAAAGCTACATCCCCATTATCTATTGCTATATCTAGATATTGAACTTGGATTTCTAGTTGCACAACTAGATCAATTAAGCCTTCATGAGTAGAAAGATGAGAATCTTTCTTCATCAATGTTTCTACATAGGCTAATTCCTTTTGTAAAGCTTCCATGTGATGTGTTAGCATGCAATGACTACTGATCAAAGTAGATATGATATTTTCATCTTTGGCTTGCAACTCCACAAACCTACTTTAAGTAATTAGTAACCTCTAAAAGTGCAATTGACTACTACTTGGATATTGGTTCAATGTGATACCTGTGAGTGTAAATCTCATTACAACTGGTCAATAGCATGTTGAGTCTCCTTTGTGAATAGGTCAACATTGTATAGATTTGTGAATAGAGAGAAAATGTTCTCTAACACCTTTTTAACATTCTCTATCTTGGTTTCTAAATCAACCTGTCTAAGTGCAATAACACTAAATATCTTTTCTAGAACCTTTGTATGAAATTTTCTTTCAGACCATTCCAGCAATTTTACATTGGTCTCTAGGTCTTCATCCTTAATCTTGTCCACTATGTTGACAAGTTGCTCTATGATAGGTTTATTTGAATTTATATTTGGGAGACTAAAAGAATCAATAAAAATATCTTTAATTTCATACAAAACTTTCTTTTTCTTGTGCTGCCTCCTTAAGGTTTCTTGCGTCTTCTTCCTTTGTAGAGCATCTTGAAGAATGGCCATTTCTTCAATTGTGATAGTTGTTAGATCAAACTTGGGTAAAACAATCACCTCATCTAATCTAACATCCTCAAATAGTGTAGTATCAACACTTTTGGGTGTGCTGGGTGTAATACCCCTAAATTCGCACATTGGTATTCTGAACCAATTTTGGTTTATCAATATTACTTAAGTCCTATTATACTAGGAAATTTTGATTTTGATAATCTCTACTCGAACTAAGTGTCAAATGCAAAAAATCATTGATCTGTATTACTCACTTACTTTACTTAATTCCTAAATATTAAATGAATTGGCTAAATTAAATCTATTAATTGAATCAATTTAAAGATAAGTCCTAAGTACTTTAATTAAATTGAATCTACCTCTTTAGCTAATATGCATAAAGAAGGAATTAAAATACTTTGGTTTAATTAAATATATGTCATGCTTATTGAAACTAATTAATTATTTAATTAGAATATCTAATTATGACCACATGTTTGAATGGATCAGTATCCTTTCCTATTTCATCTCACATAAAAAAGAAATTAGTAATATTGATTAATTCAAATATGTCCTCATAATTGTTAAAAATAAATAATTAATTAATTAGAAAATCTAATTATGAGCACATATTTGAATGGATCATTTTTATCTCCTATTTTCTCTCATTCAACTCCATAAAAAAATGGAGGACTCAATCTTATCTTCAATTAGGACCATAGACTGAGATCGATCTTGATTGTTGATCAAATTCTTAGATTTTATATAAGAAACCTTCAACCTCTCATTTTAGGGGGATGGACATGAATAGTATCAAATTAATGATAATTAGATTACTCAAGTGCCTTGTATTCAAATTTTCTCTTGCTTTCATATACTCGTCATTTAGATTAAAATACATTCATCTAGTTCTTACTTTCCATTGTTCTTAGATTAATTTCAATTTCATCTAGATTAATCTTTATATATTTGCATCTGGAAAAACATAAAAAACATAGATCAAATTGCATTTGCATGCCTTAAAATCCTTTATATTAGTTTGGTCTAGATTAATTGAATTGGCTAAATTAAATCTATTAATTGAATTAATTTAAATATAAGTCCGAAGTACTTTAATTAAATTGAATCTACCTCTTTAGCTAATATGCATAAAGAAGGAATTAAAATACTTTGGTTTAATTAAATATATGTCATGCTTATTGAAACTAACTAATTATTTAATTAGAATATCTAATTATGACCACATGTTTGAATGGATCGGTATCCTTTCCTATTTCATCTCACATAAAAAAGAAATTAGTAATATTGATTAATTTAAATATGTCCTCATAATTGTTAAAAATAAATAAATAAACAATTAGAAAATCTAATTATGAGCACATATTTGAAGGGATCATTTTTATCTTCTATTTTCTCTCATTCAACTCCATAAAAAATGGAGGACTCAATCTTATCTTCAATTAGGACCGTACACTTAGATCGATCTTGATTGTTGATCAAATTCTTAGATTTAATATAAGAAACCTTCAACCTCTCATTTTAGGGGGATGCACATGAATAGTATCAAATTAATGATAATTCAATTACTCAAGTGCCTTGTATTTGAATTTTCTCTTGCTTTCATATGCTCATCATTTAGATTAAAATACATTCATCTAATTCTTACATTCCATTGTTCTTAGATTAATTTCAATTTCATCTAGATTAATCTTCATATATTTGCATCAGAAAAATATAAAAAATATAGATCAGATTGCATTTGCATGCTTTAAAATCCTTTATATTAGTTTGGCCTAGTTGTTGATCTCTCAATCTTGAGAGTGAATAGAAAAACCCCATCTAGTTAGAAGGTAACATATCACTTTGTTTAGTCACACCGAATGGAAATTGTCATGTTCATTTCAAGATGTTTCTGACATCTAAAGATCATGTTGAAGTGTGTGTGGATTTAAAGGTGCATAATTAGCACTCACATTTTTGGCATACACTGTGGGGCCAAAAAATCAATTTTTTGGTCTCAAATTTCAATTATTTTCTAGCATTTTGACATTTTTGTCCGTACAATTCAGCAAATTCTTGTATGATAAGATCATTCCTTGCACGAGGAAACATAATCTTAGCATTTACTTCCATACTTTCTCACATGAAAATGTGTATGGTCACATGAAGAAAGAATTTTCTTGGTGGCACATAGTACTTCCTTGCACAGAACCCTGCATAATCTTACATTAAATTCAACACCAATAAAGGTAAACTTGAAATTTTCAATTCTATTTTTCAAAAATGTCTCTGATCTAATACTTGTTTCTGAAGCATTTATTTTTAATTTTTTAATTTTTGAAATAGCTTAACAATAGTTTGTAGATTGATTATGAAAGACATCTTGTTACAAACATACAAACAGTACTAACAGTTTGATTGCAGGACATTCAACGAAAGATTCACTCTTCAAAGAATATATTGAAACCTACTCAAACAATATGTCTATTTTAATGATTTCTTACACACATAGTTTAATAGGGCTTGTGAACTTCATAGGGTTCTAGACAAAAGAATAAGGGAGTATGCTTTTTACTACTTGGAACTGATGCCTAAGAGTAAATAAAAAACTTAGACATCTTTAGAAGGTAGTACTCGAGGGAGGCAAGAAAGTTGGTGGTTCTCCCAAGCAAAGCTTTCTATGAAGAGATGATGATTTCCTTTTAGGAAAATTAAAATCTTGGAAAAAGAAATGTTGGAATTGATAAACTAACTTGGTTATGAATATGTTTTGTGTGTTTGGGTAAGGTGATGAGGTAGAGGATTATGTTCTTTTCCCTTTGGGAAAATTAGGAACTTTAACCCTTGGATCTGAGCTATAGTCCAAGTCAACCTTTAGAGGGCCTTCCAAAGTGATCCAACCTTTGGAAATGACCCAAGTGAGTAGACACCTTTTTTTGATAATTCCAACTTACTCTAATAAAGAAGCTTTGTAGAGAAAAAGACTCCAAATCCATGTTAATTTCTTCTTCTTCATTTTGATATCACATATGAAGAACAGGCTCTATCTGTTATACTAAGAGGGACCGCCTCTAGTCTTGCTAGTCAAGTGTATGCACTTATAAATGTTGGTGTGGGCTGCTAGCCTCAACTTTGTTCACAAAGCCACTGGGGATTAATATGAATGGAAGCCAAGTAAAAAATTTGTAGATAGTTGCTACTCGATTCACCTCTGAAAGGGGCATAATAATTGTGCAAGGAGGGGGAAGAATCTCTCCTATAGATCCTCACCATAGGCATGTACTTAGACACTGGAAGGTGGTATACACCCTTGACACCTGTTACAAGAGTGCTCATTGAGAGGATAAATTATTGAGTCCTTGGGATACACCAAAAATATGGGCACCCTCTAGTGGGGTGACATAGCTGTGTGAGGTAAACACATGCACATAAGTTGTGAGACAAAGATTTTGCTGCCTCTACCATTTCTGGTTATAGGGATAAAAGATTATCTTTTTCAAGTCTACAAATTGTCCAAATCATCCAAACAATAAAAGATCAAGACTCCCCCATCCTTCCATGTTTCTAGACTCCCCCATTCTCCCATGTTTTTTTGTCCTCAGTCAGATCTTTTATGACTACTATTTGCATCCCTTCTTTGAAAAACAACTATTTACTTACAAACCAACATAATGTCCAAAATTTGAAAATGATGTTCTTTTCTACTTGAAACTTACCAAGACTATCAGTGCTTTGTTCAAAAACTACCAAAATCATCATAAATCAATTCAAGTATAGTCCAAACTTGACAATTATGTCCTTTCCTCACTTGTAGTTCTACAAATGTTTGTGTGAGAAAACACCTTCACAATTGCAATTCATGTTTCCTCACGTGGGTCTCTATGTTTCATTACATGGAAAGCTAAGAATCTTCTGGTGAAATTATACCTAAACACAAAAATTTTGATCAAAAACCAATCTTTGTTGTCAACTTGTCAATTCCTTGTGTGATTCTATCCTAATATTCACACAAGAAATGAATTGCAAAATTGTTGTTTATAATTCTTGCGCGAAATTTGGTCTTAAAACTATTAAACTTGGTTTCCTCACTTTATTGTTTGTATTTCCTCATCGAAATGTCATTTCCTTGCATAAGTTTTTCCAAAATTGTCCAAAAATAGTGAGCTATTCTGAGCTCCCTCATTGAAACTCGATCCAAGTCTAATTTGTAGTTGAAAACATTTAGTCATTCCTCTGTCTGTGATAGTGTAAAACTTAGATTTTTTACTTAGTTGATCACTTGTGATTAACACATGAACAAGTCTCCTTACTTTGTTGTCCTATTTTTCTTTCTTGTGTTTGTTATACCTTGTGTCACGATAGTCAAAACTCTTGACTGTTCTAGCCATTTCTTAGACTATTTGTACCTAGATATACAACACACTTACTCACTTTGAGACAACTTTCAAGTGTGATCCTTGTTAAAACTTTTTCTTAAGTCATTTTCTATGAATGTTGAAACAAGGAGAGGAAATGTGTTTACTCCCTATAAACTAAAACACGGTAGAGATAGAGGTAGAAACCATGTTGAGATAATGGGTGTTGCACACATTGCATAATATTGCTTAAATTTTATTATTTTATTTTATTATGTAATGATGTATCTAGGAGGACCTAGATGGATGTGCAACATGTAAAGATTCCAATGAGATATACTTGATGAGTTGTATTGTAACATTGTGATAATATTTTATGTAATTATTTAATATTAGGGAAAAGAATTAAATGTGGGGTCAGTGGGTTAGGTAGCACATGGTTTTAGCACATGGTTTATGTAATACCACTTGGTGGTTTTGTGGGACTTGCTACTATATAAGAAACCACAAAGGTAGTTGTTGTGACAAGGAAAGACAAAAATAGGCAAGAGTCGAGCAGGACAAGGCTTGACAGGTTAGCCAAGGGAGCATTTGTGAAGGTTGGCAACATGGCATGGGATATGTGGATTCATGCTTGTTCACATAGTTTTCTCAGTTGTGGCTATGGCTTTAAAGGTTTTGATGGTTATATTGCAATGGTGTTTTTGTTGAATAATACATGGTGATGGATGCTTTTGGAGGCTAGATTTTTCCCTCAATGGGGGTTTCCCAAGTTATATCTTGTGTCACATTTTGTGGGTATGTTATCTATTCTCTTGCATGTGAATTTTAATTTCATGTTTATTTTATATCTATTATGGGTTATGTGGAGACAATTATATTATTTCTTGCAAGTTTCCTTACAAGTGGTATCAGAGCTATGGTTGTGTTGTTGTAACCATAGATTGAATCCATGGGAATGCATGAGAGGATAAAAAAAAGGGCAAGATATATGAGTTGTTTATTGTAGATCTAAGGGTTTTGGGTTTGTTGTTATGATGAGATGTTAAAAGATTTGGGCATTTGAAATTGCTGGACAAAAAGATTTTTTTTGGATGTTTCATTTAAATGAGGGTTTTAGGGGGGAGCTTGTAGAAATGTCCTCTTGGGTAAAAATAGACCTCACCATTAGATCCAAGTTGATATTTTCATTAATTTTGATATATAATATGCCCTAGTTTGGCCATGTTTAGAGAAAATAAAAGAAGTTTTTAGTTTCAACCCGTGATGGCTATCAAAATTAATCTTGTCAAAATTTTCATCACAAAAGAAAATAAAAAATGAAAAATCGTAGTGAAAATGGTAAAAAGATTGTCTTAGTAAAACAACCATAACTTTCTCTCAAGATATCAGATTTCAAAGTTCTTATAGGCATTGGAAAGCTGATTTAGAGCACTACAAATTGATATAGGTTTGGTTTTGTGATTTTTATATTTTGTTAGGTTTTAAGAGCTCAAAATTTAGATGTTATTTATCTGGAGCACAGATTAGGGCATAACTTGGGCATACAGAGTCAGATTTTGGACTTTGAGTAGTCAACGAAAAGCTCTTGGAGAGCTCTACACATTGGTTCAAATTTGGTGTAGGTTTGGCATGATTTATTTGGTGATATATTGATCTGAACAATTTATGGTATATATTTTGACTATGGTAACATTGTGAGTTTATGGCATTGGAGATTTAAGATTTGATATCATTGTATACTTAGTTCATATTTTAGATTGGTCTCATAATGATATGGTTATCAATATTTGGTTTGGATATGTATGATGACGTGTTGGATCTACAAGTTGTGTAGTGTTGTAAGCGGTCTATACTTACAAGTTGCATTTATAGCTTGGTTATGGGTTGTCTTTGCCCATTGATATTTCATTTATTGATGCATATTCAAATTGGTGGCTTGGATTTGGGTTGTCTATACCTTAAGTCATATGATTTTTTGATTTTTTCTTCATGTAGAAGGGATGAGATTTTGTTACCAAGTACAGTCATGGTAGAGGATTGTGGTTCACTATTTTATGCTGACAAGTTGGACACTTTGAGAGTTAGATGCTCAATTCATGAATGTGATCATAGTGCCATGGATTTTGGCATGACATGATTGGATATACAAGTACATCCTTGATGTTCATTAGCTTGGATTTATGATTTAGTTATGGTGGTATATCTTCTTGGTTGAGGATCATGGTTATTTGGTTTCTTTTGAGGAGCTCATAATGTGCACTTTGAGTTCTTTGATGGTTTGATGCCTTAGTTGATTCTCATGGTTAGAGGATGGATTTTTTCATCATGATGTCATGGATAGCTTAGATACACAGTTTAGTGGGAGCTTATGAAAGTGGGAGTTTATGATAGTGATGAGGTGATAGTGAAGGATTAGTTCCTGGTTTGATTTGTATCTTCTTGGTTTGGAGATCTTGGTTTCACTTGGTACTGACACTTTGGTTGTGTGAGTGTAGACCTAGAGGATCTTCATGTAGGAGATTGATTTTATGATTCCATAGGTGACTTGGTACCATAGTTGAGTGGGAGTTGGCATTGATATACTTATTGAGTGTTTGTAGATGTTGGAGGTTTTTCTTAGATCCTGTCGCTATAGAAGTGTCTTTAACATTTGCATGGTGCACTTGGTTATCTTCATGGTGTATGGAGATGGTTCTTCATGGTATGTGGAGATGGTTTTCTTCATGGTGTGTGGAGATGGTTGCATATTGAGGACTCGTAGAGTTCTTGGTAAAGGTGTGGTTTATGATTTTATTTGGCATGCTATCCTTGGTGTGAGGATGGTTTTCATTTTTTATGTCATTGTATACTCTTGATACACATTTTGAGTTGTGATATGTTATAGTATGTTCATATGGAACATGTTATCTCTTTAATTGAGATGGTTTAATTCATGTTATCATGTTTATGTTCTCGAGGCCATGGTTGGAACTTTGACATTGATCTTGGTTTAGTTTCTTGGTATTGAGTACACTGATCATAAACTAGATACTTCATGATATTTCTATGTTGCATTTGTAGTTGGCATGGATTGATTGGTTATAGGTGCTCATGGATACTTAGAGATGGTGGTGATGCTGATTTCTCTTGGATTAGAGAAGTATTTGTTGGGATAGTTGATGGTTTCAGTAGGAAGTCTGAGGGGCAGTCACCTGATATGGACTTGAGAGGAGATTATTCTTAGATGACTCTTGGTTGGAGACTTGGGTATCTTGATTAACATTCTCATTCCCCACTCTTGGTCTACTTCGTAGTTTGCTACTTGATAGGTATAGCCCATTATTTCTCTTAGTTGCATTATATTTATGCTTGTCTTTCATAGATATGGATCTTGAGCTATGGTTCATGAGTTAGTTCTAGAGGGTTCATTTGAAAGATGGTTTAGCATTGGTTATCTCCATTTACATATGTTGTTATGCTGGTTCAATTTGAGAGATGGTTTTATATTGGGCGTATTCCTTGGTTTAGGAATGGTTTTATGAGTTTGATCTTCTTGTGAGAGGCTCACATCCATGATTAGGTATATGGTATGGTTTGGGTGTTGTTTTGGCTTCTTATTGGGATTTTATGGAGGAGATCATACTTGCATAATTTACATCTAGAGGTGTGTGTGGAAGAACATGATATAGGCTATGATTTGCATGGTTTCTCTTGGTCTTGGTTATCTTCCTGGATGTTTGGTTTCACTTACATTGAATTTGAGATTGGTTAGATATTTTGATAACTGGTTTGTGCTCATGTAGGTCATGTGAGAGATGACATGGTTATTCCTTTACCTCTTTCCTTTGTTGGTTGTGGAGAGCTTGGGAGACTATTGGAGACTTGTTTTGAGAGTTGTTCTTGTAGGTTATCAGTTCATGTATTGTGGATGTCCTTGAGACTACATGGATTCACTTCTTTGAAATGTTGTGAGTGGATTGGTTATAGATTTGACATTATCTTTTGTAGTGATATTTTCTTGGTATATATGTGGTAGGTATTGCTCTTGAGGCTTGTGATTATAGGTTATAGATTGGATATGTTGATGATGTGAGATTCACTTGGTATACCTTTGGAGGTATGGATAGTTGGATGGGTTTGACACTTGCTGTGGGTGCTATTTCAGCTATGGATATATTTTGACAACTACATATACATTTTATTACCTTTGGATCGAGTTTTTTTTTGTGCTTGACATTTTAGTTGGTACAGGATTTTATGATCTTCTAATTCAACAGGTTGGGTGGCTTTCTCTTTGGATGGCTTCTATGTATGTCCAGTGGTAGTGGCATAGTAGGAGGTGAGATCATTCATGTTTGAGATGTTGGATACTTTGATTTTTTTGTGGGTACCAGGATGGAGCACTTGTCATACTTTGATCCACGATGGTGGATGTGCTAGGAGGGATTGTTCCCTTGTTCATTTATGTGGCTACGGATTGACCCTATGCAATGTATACAACAAGTGGGAGATTGTTGAGATAATAGGTGTTGCACACATTGCATAATATTTCTTAAATTTTATTATTTTATTTTATTATGTAATGTTTTATCTAGGAGTACCTAGATGGATGTGCAACATGTAAAGATTCCCATGGGATATACTTGATGAGTTGTATTGTAACATTGTGATAATATTTTATGTAATTATTTAACATTGGGGAAAAGAATTAAATGTGGGGTCAGTGAGTTAGGTAGCACATGGTTTATGTAATACCACTTGGTGGTTTTGTGGGACTTGCTACTATATAAGTAGCCACAAGGGTAGTTTTTGTGACAAGGAAAGACAAAAAAAGGCAAGAGTCGAGTAGGACAAGGCTTGATAGGTTAGCCAAGGGAGCATTTGTGAAGGTTCGAAGCATGGCATGGGATGTGTGGATTCATGCTTGTTCACATAGTTTACTCAGTTGTGGCTATGGATTTGAAGGCTTCGATGGTTGTATTGCAATGGTGTTTTTGCTGAATAATACATGGTGATGGATGCTTTTGGAGGCTGGGTTTTTCCCTCAATGAGGGTTTACGAAGGTATATCTTGTGTCACATTTTGTGGGTATGTTATCTATTCTCTTGCATGTGAATTTTAATTTCGTATTTATTTCAGATCTATTATGGGTTATGTGGAAACAATTATATTATTTCTTGTAAATTTCCTTATAAACCATGATAGAGGTCACTCCCAAGTTTAAATACAACTCAAATTTAGTGAAGGGTCTTCATGATCTCTTTCACCTATTGGTCCACCTAGTGCTCAAAGAATATTGTCCATCAACTTGCAACAAACTAGGAATCCATTATATCAAGAACATTTGGATATCGACAAAACACCTACATCTTTGAACAAAGTAACTAAGTTTTTGTTCCAAACACCTTTACAACTGACACATACTGAAACCTTCTACACTCCTAAAATGGTTGATCAAGATCAAGAAACATGAGAAAATAGTAGGAGACAATACCAAAAAGACTACCAAAGAAATGAAAGAGTGAAAGAACCTTACAATTACACAAATAAGTATGGGGATACTGAAGAGATACCACTAGAAGACATAGAGAAATTTCATAAGGATAAAAAATTTTAGAAAATGATGGAGATCTTGTTCCATAATGAGAAAGAAAAATATTTTCTCAAGCTCACTCAAGAAGGAGAAAAATTGCCTCAACATTTTAATGTTGAAACAATTGTCACACAAGAAGAAGAAATTGAAACATCCAAGTTACAAAAGAAACCACATGCCATGCAAGAGAAATTGGCCCAAATGATGCATGAAAAGGATAAACCAACTAAAACATAGACATTAGACACCACTTGTCCATTTCCTTTCAACAAGGATTTCAATATGCCTCATTTTCTAAGAGGATTTGAGTTACCCAAATACAAAAAATACTTAGGAACATCCAATCCCCAAGATCATTTGAGGGAATTCAGTTCTTTATCTATGGAATTCATGCACAATCAAATGTATCTTATGCATTTTTTTCCATGGAGTCTAGGTGGTCAAGCCTTGTAATGGTTTTAAAGATTGCCTACTGGTATTAAAATAATTTATGAGATTGTTAATATGTTTATTCAACAATACTTACACAATATACAATATCCAATCAATATACACGATATGTGTAACCTTAAAAAAAATATTGGAGAATCTTTCCTCACATTTCTCCAAAGATGGAGACAATTGTATACCAAATACTCACTAAAAATCCCTGGAACAAAAAAATTGATATCTTCATGGATAATCTTTTACCCAATTTTGGGTGTAGAATACAACTTTAAGGTCCACACACCTTTGAAGATATGATTACACAAGTTATCTGAATAGAGGAGTTTATGGCCAAAAAGGGTGAAATAACCCTTCAAAAACACATCAAGCAAGGGTCTACCTCTAGTAAGGATAAATCTAAGTGTGTAAACAAGAATCGAGAGGTAGTACATGATGGAGTAGTAGATAGTATTACTCCTAAACCCTCTAAGGTGAATTTCAACCTCATAGACAATATCAATGCATCTAAAACTATTGACAAATCTACTCCAAATAACAAGACATTTGGGAACAACACAAAGAACTCATCTTGGGTTACATGACCAAAATGTGAATACACACCTCTTGGTGAACCTCTAGATGTGGCCTATAAAACCTTGCTTTAAAATTAGATCATTACTCCATTTGATAACTCTCATCATTATGATCCACAACCATGACTCACATGGTGTAATGAGAATGCATTTTGCAAATACCATCAGAACAAGGGTCACAAAATAAACAATTGTATCAATCAATGCCATAAAGTTCATCACTTAATTGATGATAGTGTAATTATTGTGGGTAGACATAATAATAATTTAGATCACAAAGTTTTTAACAAGCCATTTCCATATTATGATAAAGGAGAAACTCTAAACAAAAAACCAATTACAAGGTCAATTATACATACACCAATGATGATAACATGATCAACATGATTGAACCCTTGGAATTTGAACATTGTGATGTTATCGCGATTAAAGGAAAGAGTGACAATATGAAACCTAAGATGGCATTTGTCTTAAGAGGTGCTACATCTATTATATCTGATCAAGAACTATCACAATCTTGTGTGAATGCTGTTATGTGTTGCCGTGCCAAGATATTACTTAAAGGCCCTATGCCTTCTTTTCCTGAGATAGATCAACATAGAGACAAACCTATTGTTGGTCCATCTAGAAAACATACAAAAATTGCAACATCCTCCATAGTTACCAAATATAATATTCTTGACTAATTACAGTAGATGAATGCTCAAATAACAATCTTTGAATTACTTAAAATCTTGCCTACTCATAGGCAGATTCTTGATAAAGCCCTTAATGAGGCAAGCATACCTCAAGATCTTGATCTTAATAGGTTTCAATCTATGGTGGGTCACTTGACCTCACCTCACTATTTGTCCTTTTTTGAAGAGGATGATAATTCATTGAGTCATCCTCATAACCAACCATTGCACATAGAAGTTATGATCAATTAAAAATGTGTTTGTTGCACACTCATCGACAATGGAGCTAGTTTAAACATTTTATCTTCTACTTTTCTCAAACAATTGGGTTATTTTGAAGAGTCTATTAATCCTCGTTGCAAAATAACCATCAAGGAATATGATGAATTCGAACATAAATCCCTAGGTCTTATTATGTTGCCACTTTGAGGTGGTCTAGTAGAAAGGGATGTTACTTGTCAAGTCCTTGACATTCCATTAGCATACAATATCTTGTTAGGGAGACTATGAATACATGAAATGCAAGCTATGCCTTCAATATACTATCAATGCATCAAGTTTCCATTCTAAGGCTATGAAGTTACTATACCTTCTAATACTAGTTACACTAGTAACATGCTAAAATATGTTGAAAGCTCTATACTTGCTAATAGAGAATCTATGGATCATCATGTCTATAAGCTAAAATAAATGGGCAAGTCACTCAAGTTGACATAGATTATGATGAGCGAGTATCATATTGAATTGTTCTATCTTTGACATCTCTTCTTGAGTGTCCTTGTCATTATGGGAGACCATCTAAAGCAAAGAGATCTTTTATGTTATCGCCTTAGACTAAATTCAATGATGCCTTTGACAAAGCTAATATACCTCTAGAAGAGGAAGATGAAAAAAAAGCTATCACTACATGGTTATATAAAGAGAAAATTCTAGCTAATATCATAGAACAATCTCATGAGATTACTCCCAAAAAATATGGTCCAAGTCTTAAGCTAATGAAACACTTTGGTTACAAAGGCAATGGTCCAATTAGATGTAACAAAAATGGCTCGATTGATCCTATCAAAGCAATATCTAGAAGGTCTCGAGATACAATAGGCTTAGATTTCAAGAAGGTTCCCTTTCATCTAGGGATCAATAAATTCATACCAAAATCTAAAAGTTCATCTAAATGTGAGTCACAAATTGAGTTAGATAATTATGAGGACAACTTTGATGATAAGGATACTTTTCCTTATCCAATTCCTTTAGATCTTGCTAAGTTCTTTGCAGAACCAGATGACTTCATAAAAAATATTAGTATTATGGACGTTGACAATGATTCTTCAAAAAATACTACTAATACTCTCTGTATTCAATAGGAACAAGGAGAGTCCAATAATACTGTAGTTTTTGAACAACTTTGTAAAAAGCAAGATGATAATGAAAGTGGAGAATGGGTTCCCATAACTATTGGGGAATTCTACAATTTGACTCCATGTATCACATATTCTAGCGAATACGAATTTGATTCTCTCTCCAAGGAAACTTTAAATAAGGATGTAGATCAAGTTAATGCATATGAAAATCAACTTGAAATAGGTTAACAATCTCGGGTTTGGTTGGATGAGTCTCATCCTACTAGTGTCAATAATTCTTCAATTAATGTCATTAGAACTCGAAGGCATTTGAATATACCTTTGGACAAAATTTCTTTAGGTCTCAAATTACTTGTCCAAGAATTTGATGGCTATAACATGAATTCCATTGAAACCACCACATCTCTCTCACTCAATTATCTTGAGTTAATAGATTGGAATTCCAATAGTACATCTAGTGAAGTCCCTATATTTTAGAATGACTATGTTCTTACTTGATACTTACATGTTGTTGAAGTAGCAATGTCCTCCACTAGTGAACAAAGTATTAATATGATTGAAGCTGATATCAAATATCTCAGTCACAGCATTAAAAAAAAAAGATGGTTTGATGGTGAAAACCACATTGAGGCAGTATCAGAACCCAAAATAGTAAAAAAATAAAACATATCCAAAGGTGAAAACCTCTCTGAGGCACCTAAGGATGAGATATTTGATGCACTTCCAAGTCATTTTCAAGAGATATCGTCAGTGTTGATAGAGCCAACACAACCAATCAAATTGGGAACAACATAACATCCTCATATGATACACATTGCACAATATTTATCTACAAAAGAACAAGTGGAATTTATTGCCTTCTTTCAAGAAAAAAAAGCGTAATTTTGCATGGAATTACTCAGATATGCCAGGATTAGATCCTGATCTCATGATGCATCATTTATCTATTGCACTAGGAGTAAAACTTGTCAAACAAAAGCTCAAGAAAATGCATCCTAATGTGGAATTACTTGTTAAAGCTAAACTAGAAAAACTTTTAAAAGCTAGTTTTATCCATGCTAACGATTATGCTAAATGGATCTCAAACATTGCTCTAGTCTCCAAACATGATAAGTCTATCTGAGTTTGTACAAATTTTCAAGATCTAAACTTAGCATGCCCAAAGGATGATTTTCACTACCCAATATTGATATGATAGTGGATATGATAGTAGGATATGAAGTGCACTCACTCATTGATAGTTTTTCTAGTTTTAATCAAATTAAGACTACATTAGAAGAGCAGGAGAAAACTACTTTCACTTGTGCATGGGGTACCTTCTATTGGAATGTGATGGTCTAAAAAAATTTGGTGCCATGTATGAAAGGGAAGTTACAAAAATCTTCCATGATATGATGCATAAAATGATAGATGACTATGTCGATGACACCTTAGTCAAGAGTACACAATGCAACATTCATCTTCAAAATTTGGGACCAATCCTAGATCATATGGAGAAATTTAGTCTCATATCAAATCCCAAGAAATGTGCATTTGGTGTCACATCCAATAAGTTACTTGGCTATATTGTCTCTAAAAAAGGAATTGAGGTGGACCCAGAAAGAGTTCAAGCAATAATGGAAATGCCTCCACCCTATAATATTAGTCAAATGAGGGGGTTGCAAGGAAGACTTCAATCCATTCGTAGATTCATTTCATAGTTGGTAGATAGGTCACAACCTTTTACTAAGAATCTGCATAAAGGTGTTAAATATTACTAGAACCAAGATTGTGATCAGAGTTTAACACAAATAAAACAATATCTTTCTTATCCACCAATCTTTATGCTTCCAATTTATGGGAAGCCTCTCATTTTGTATATCTCAGCAATAGAGTCATCTCTTAGTATCTTGCTAGCTCAGGAGGATAATGACAATAAGGAATGGGCTATCTATTATCTTAGTCACATGTTGATTTCTTATGAATGAACTATAGCATTATTGAAAAAGCTTGCTTGGTAGTTGTCTTTGCATCTCAAAAGTTGAGGCACTACATGCTTGCTCAAACTACACTACTAGTTGTCAAAATTTATCCATTGAATTATTTACTTAGCAAGGAAACTCTAACAAGAAGGTTAGCTAAATGGGTAATGATACTAAGTAAGTTTGATATTACATATGTTGAAATAAAGGCTATCAAAGGATAGGAAATTTTTGATCAATTAGTAGAAGAAACAATGCAAAGTCTTCTACCACTGAATATTGAATTCCCTGATGAATCTATTTTAATTCTAACAATCAAACATGGGTGATGTTCTTTGATGGTTCCTTCATACAAGAAGGATCCAGTGCTAGGCTCTTATTTACAACACCACAAAAATATTTATTGCCTAAGGCATACAAGATTCTATTTCCTTATACAAATAATATTGTAGAATTTGAATCCTTAATCAATGACATGAAGATTGTAGTTGAATGGAGAGTAGACGAATTGAATATCTTTGGTGACAACTAGTAATCAATCAGATCAATGATGTTTATCAAACAAAGGATGAGAAGTTGACACCTTATAAATGAATGGTTGATGATTAAAAAAATACTTTGCTCATGTCACTTTTCAATAAGGTCCTCAAGTAGACAACAAGGAAATTGATGTAAAGGCTACTCTTGCTTCCATTCTACAGATGCCTGCGAATGATTTTTGATACAAATTCCTTGTGGAGACACTACCCTACCCTAATTATAATTCACCTAAATCTTGAATGATTTGTTCTATCATGGGACATGATTCATTCCACTACCATCATATCTATTCTTACCTATGTGACCAAATAGTTCTAGACAATCTAACTCAGAATAAAAAATGTCACCTAATTCACATTGCATCATGACATGTTATTATTGCCAACAACTTGTTTAGGAGAGGTCTTGATGGAACACTCCTTAGGTGTCTAGAACCCAATGAGTCAAACAAACATTAATTAATGTACATGAAGGAATTTGTAGATCTCATTCTAATGGCTTGACACTAGCTTGTAAACTTATTAGAGCTAGTTGCTATTGGCCAAATATGAAGCAAGAGGCAATTAAATATGCCAACTCTTGCAAGCAATGCCAACTCCATAAAAATATGATTCATGCTCTAGCCAAGGAGCTAATTCCATTTATCATGCTTTGTCCATTTCGACAATGGGCCTTTGATCTAGTATGTTAGATTCATTCATCTTCTTCAAATGGACACAAGTTCATTATCACAACTATAGATTACTTCACCAAATGGGTGGAAGTAGTCCCTCTTTTTGAGAAAAATGGAAAAACTATAGCTCTGTTCATTCTTAATTACATCATATGTAGGTATGGTATACCATCCTCCATAATTCCTGACAATGGGGGATAGTTTAAAAACAAGTATCTCAAAGCATTGTGCTCAAAGTTTCAAATCAAGAAACATTGGTCTTCTATTTATTACCCCCAAGGTAATGGACAAGCAGAAGCATCCAACAAGGCTATCCATAAGATCTTATATTGTACAATCAACAAATCTAGAAGGGACTAGCACCTTCAAATTAATCCATCTTTATGGGCTTATAGAACTAGCATCAAAACTCCAATAGGAACAACACCCTTTGCTTTGGTATATGGAGTGGATGTTGTGCTTCCTATTGCGGTTGAGATTACTAATTTACAAATCTCTTTGAAAGGCCTCATTAATTATGATTATTACTAAATATCTCATCTTCAAGAGCTAGAACTGCTAGATGAATGCCAACAAGTGGTGTGTGATCATCTTCAAGCTTATCAAAAGTGTATGTCTAAAAGCTAAAGCAAGAAAGTCAAACCACGTGACTTCTAAGTGGGTGACCTCGTCCTAAGATAAAACCATAAGAATAAAAAAAAAAGATATAGAAAGGGAATTTTGAGCCTAACTAGCTTGGTCCATACATAGTTACTACAGTGTTTGGATCTAGTGCTTATCAACTTTTAACAATTGAGGGAGAATCACTCAAAGAGCCAATCAACACCCTTTATCTGAAGTAGTTCTACAATTGACATGCTTTCAAAAGCTCTTTGTACATACTTAAGTATCCTAAAAAAATTATTATCTTGGTGAAAACCCAGCAATAGGGGCCTTGGTATTACTAAAAAAATTGAAATATTCAAAAATACAAAAAAAAATTGAAAAACAAGAAAAGTTTCATTGATGAAAGCCTAATGAACAAGCATCATGATAGAAAAAATAGAATCTCTACTAAGAAGGTGAGAATATGGTAAATAGGTACCTCTTGTTTCAAATGCTGCATTCTATGGTGCATATTCTAGCTCTTGTAGAGTTGCTTTCCTGCTTTAGTTTGTTGCTTTCACTCATGCATCCATGGATTGAATCTAGTCATAGTCTTGGGGAAAACACCCTATAGTATCATAGAAGATCTCTTAAGCTTTAGTTACCAATTGCTCTGACTGCGTTTGTCTACTTTTTCTTACTTTATTATTAAGATTCCTCTCAAAGATCTCTCTCACATCAGTCACTAGTTGTGTTAACTGCGTATGTCTACTGTCACTTATTTTTCTACTGAGATTCCTCTTGAAGAAGATCTCTCTCACATTAGTCACCAATTATTCTAACTACATTTGTCTACTATCGCTTAGTTTCCTACTAAGAATATTCTCAATGAAGAATTCCCTCTAATGTTAGTCACTAGTTTTCCTAACTGAGTCTGTCTATTGTTGTCCTCCCACTGAAGAGATTTCTTACATATATGTTCTGAACATTAACACTTGACATCAATCCTATAACACTGACACTAAAATGGAAACATTGACACTGTTTGAGTTATGTTGAACTTTTCTTTGTTTCTTTCCTTTCTCTTTATCATTTCCCTTTGAGCAACTCAAGGATGTCTCCTTTGACTAGAGAGGTAAGGTCTAGGGACATGATTTTTTTCTTTTCTTTCTACTTGTTGGCTTGGTTCCAATGATTTGAAGCATGCATATAAAAGGGGTGTCCACTATAAGAGACTCCACCTCATATTGGATGACCATGTATACCTCAACTCATTTTATATAGATACTTTTATTGAGGTTGGTTCTTCTCCTTGATTGTTTCAGTGAATTCTTTATGCTACAATAAATACTGATACACATTTTTCTAGGTGAATGCAAGGGTCATTGTGGAAAGAATCTTTACTAGATACTTAGCATGAGAAGGATCTCTTGTGTGTCTGGTGTGTCTTCATGCAACAAACAATTTGGTCATCCTAGCATTTATGCTCTGATGCTTATGTTAGCTTGTTACATTAAAAGGGACAAATATTTTGGTCATTCTAGCTTATTGTGCCTTAATGCTTACATTTAATCCCAAAAAAATAAGACACATGTCATATTCATATTCTCATGATTGCAATGTTAGTGTGAATTATATGACATTTGTGGGTCTAACTAAACACTTGGTGATGATAAATTTTATGAGTTCAATAACCAAACCTAGGGATACATCTAGCATAGGGTTGCATTTCATACTCCACTTGCATAAGAATACATTTCAAATACTACTTTACTTGCATATTTTGACATGAGAGGTTATTAGTTTCTTCAAAGTATCATGTTTATTCTTGACTGCACAAGTGTTTAGCTTCTTGGTTCATCCTTTTGACTTTCATGGGATACCTGTCATTAACAACAAACTTGAAACTTGCATGATATGTTAGTTCATTCACATTTTTCATTTCATATATATATTTTCACATTCATCTCATTTACACTACATTCATACATTTCATCAATTTACATTTATCATAAATTATATCACTAACATCTCTATGAGAAACTATTAAAAAAAAGTGACACATACAATGGTACTCAAATCAAAAGATCTCATATATACAAATCTCTACAATGTAGTCAAGTGTACATCAATACAAAAATGTGTGCCAATCAAGCACTGTTGATCTCAGAATGATATAAAATGATGCTAAGACATCTAAAATACATCCTTAGAAGGTAAGAAAAAAGAGAGAAAGCTAATTGTTTCCTTCTCCCTCATCCTTGGGTGGAGGAGGAGGAGGAGCATCTACTCTCATTGGCCAATGTAAACCATCTAATGCTCTAGCATACTCAAAAAATCTAGGCATCTACTCTACCACATCAGGCAATACTATGATATATCTTGCATAGTAATAAGCTATCTTGGCACCCTATAATCAAGCCTCATCTTACTGTTGCTCCAACTCTTCACAAAACTCACAGATCTCTCGCTCTTGATCTGCTAATCACATATCTCTCACTGCAACCTAAATCTGTAGATCACCCAACTATTTCTATGTCATCCTCACTCTCACCTTAGATCTCCTCCCAACATCCTAGGTCTATGCTTGAGCCTCTCTACTCTATGACTCTAGAGTAGGCTGGTCCTACATCTCCTCATCATCCACATCCTGCTCTGGCTGCTGCTGTAGATGCTAAAAAATGGTTCTCATCTACAATTTCATCACTTCTTCATACTAATTTGTCCCATTTTCTCATTCTAAAAACTTCGATCTTTTGGCCAAATTGATCATACTTTATCATTTGTATCCTCTTTCACATCAATTTCATGTCATTTCAAAATCATATCAAATCAACTCAAAACCATTTCATATCAACTCAAAATTGCCCCAAATCAACTCAAAATCACTCAAATACAGTCCTAATCAACCCAAAAATTATCAAACATCTCAAATCAATCATCATTTATTTGACTCCTAGGTATTGTTGTGGCTTTCAGTGCCTTGGAATCCTATCAACCTATCAATCTTATCAATCTGACCTTAGTACTGTCGCGGCTCTAAGTGCTAGGTCAAACTATCATTAATGTCATTCAATCTTTGATGTTGTTGAGGCTTTCAATGTTGGATCATGGCATCATCAACCATTATAATAATATTGATAGTGTCCGTCGATGTTATTATGATCAAACTTTATCAATCAATTTCAATCCTATAGCATTTACAATGTCGGTTAAATGTTACATATCAACCAATTCATGTCATGTGTCCTTGGCATGTTATCAATTTTGATCTATCAATCAATTTGACCATGGCTTTGGTCTATTTATCATCATCTTATTCGATATCCATTATCATTACATTTTCATCAAAGGATACTGTCCCATTTATTTAATCATTTCTGGCCAATCATCTACTAATTTTCTCTATAGGATTAAATAACCCATAATTTAATCTTATTATTCTTTCTAATTATTATTCCTAATTATCATCCTCAATTAATTAATTTTATTAATTAATTGGTTCATCATTTGCAAACCATGGAAATTTGCAATTTCCTAAATTCCATTTTCTATCATTAATTCCATTTCTACTAATTCTTATTTTGTGGAATAAAAGGATTTTTAATTCGAATATTTCATAAAATATTGCATCATCATGACATGGATATGACACCTCGTGGAGTCTCCTTTGACACTTGGCTAAGATTTTTCATAATCAAATATTCTTATTCTCTTATGCATGTCCCTATTTGGCTTATTTGTCATAGATTCTTGGCTTTAAGTGGGCTTGAGATGTCTTATGACACATCATAGATTCTCTTCCACATTTAGCCAAGTTTGACTTCCATGCATCATAGAATCTTACACTTGGCATATTTTGTCATATGCGTCATGGATTCTCAAAGGAATCTCTTGCCACATCGCATATCTATGGGTGACAAATCCAATGCTCTCATCCTCCATGTCAATTATAAAATGGACACTCTTTCTCTCATTTTTGGGTCCTTGAATCCTTGGAGTCTTGAGTCCTTGGTCCTAATTCTTGAGCATTTTTCAAGTCCTTAGCTTCTTTGCATTTTCACACCATTTTCTCTCAAGCTTAAATCAAAACTTCAAGTATTCTCATGGAATTATCCATATCATAGGCTTTTGCTTCAATTTTGTGTGCACTATAGGAAACTTTGGAGCTACATCATTTGGAGAAGAAAGAAGGACATGGGAGCTACAAATGAAAGAGGGGGTTTCTATTGCTTTTTTTATTAGTTTGGCTTTCATGGTAGACTAGTGGGTGCTAATATATGATTATTGAGTTTTGTGATTTGCTCATAGTATGTTATGCATTTAACTAGTTTTCTAGTTGCTACAGCTGCAAAGGCTAATCATCAACACATTGTCTCTGTGCCTCTCCTCTAATTACATCTAAGGTCCCCATCTCACCCTGAGCATGTCTATGCCTAGTCCTACTCCCACCAACATCTAGATCCAATCTCATCTGACACAAGGGGATTTTCACCTGTGATGTACGTTGCCTAGGTACCTACTACCATGGCTGCCATTATGGCTATTGTTGTGGTGCTTACACTGGCTGTATAGGCACTACCATCCCTTCTAGGTCTATAAATTGAGGAAAGGGATGACTCACAGAATGCTCCCTATATGTCAGAGTCATCCTCCCATCTGCAAGTGTAGGCATATAATCCTAGTGTATCATGGTAATGGAGCACAATCAATCATCAACCTCCTAGGGTCTAGTCTAACCAACCACCCCTTCTCCACCTTCTTGGTGAAGTAGGTATAATTGAAATAATCCTATGATATGTCCTATAGCCTTCCATACTATTGCCACACACATTTCAATGGAAATCTCTCACTCACTTGGATCAAGTGAACAATTAGGGGTCTGAGAGGAAAATATGTATCTAAGCTCTACTCGTGCATAATCCCATGCCTCTATCTCTCTCCATGGCTGCCATATCACTAAGATCATGTCATCTAACAATGATCTCCACATCTAAGTCTTACCCAGAGTAGTCTAGATCATCTAGGCTCGATACCTACAAATGTAAGGCTCCTCAAGTTGTCTCATATCTTCATGGATGGGTCTCATAATCAACAAGTTCTCCCATACCTAGAACTATAAATCATAAACACCTACTGCCATGTTCTTCTTCTCCCAATAGATAACCTCATGCATCTTGTGAGACATGTGGTCCAACATACACTGACCCCATCCAAAATGTGTTGGCTACTCCAACATCATCTATAACATCTAACCCCACCCTCACTCTAATCGATGTTGGCCTTTATCAAGCATCAAAAAGAAACTCAAGAACACTCCAAGCACCACTACCAATCTATGTGTATCACAATAGAGTTGAACCAACTCTTCCCAGGGAATAGCTCTATCCATAATGATCTTGTCTTGTAAAATGGTCCTTAGTGCCAATGTACCAAGTCTCAGCTGAATGTCATACTATATCTGAGGTCCATGAAATGGGATCCAATGTATCCTATAGATGTTATCTAGCGTGATGGTCATCTCTCCCTGTGGAAAATGGAATGTGTTCATTTTCAAATGGAAACACTCAATAAGAGTTGTCAAAAATCTATGATTCACTTGTAGATCGAGGATATCACATAGATGCGATAATCCAAGTGTGCCAATATGTGCCTGCTCTACAACATCTAGATCAATATTTGACATTTGAATTATCATACTACTCTTAAATGCGCAAAAGCATACTACATGCATGCAACACAAAGATTGACAACAATGTAGAAAGATGGATACAAATCATGTTTTTGAAAAAATTTCTCATGCAAACAATGTGTTGGTGTTTGAAAACACTGAAGGGTTTTCAATTATCCCACTGAGAAACTGACATATCTAGGGGCAGCTAACTCCCATTTTCAACATGCCATTTCCGATAATAGGCCAACTATAAGGCATGACCCTTGTTCTACTTCAGGCTCTGCTAAACCTAGGTGAGTAGACCTCAAATTCAAATTATACCGTACTAATGCAAAAACATATCCCTAAATCTATTAAGCAGATTTTACCCTTATTTCTCCTAATGACTCATGAAATGACACAGATCTGTAGTAGCTAAATGCAAAGCTATGAATCTCATAAGATGAGTGAGGGTTAAACATTTAGGTCCTTCAACATGAAAGGGAAAGAATGTTTGATTAATAATGTTGAATTCAGTAAAACCCCTAATATGCAGTAGCAAGAACTAAATGACCTTGTAGCTGATCAGTGCCTTAACCATTGGGCAAATCCATGAATCAAATGCATACATATGTATATCTGATACTCATGTATATATTCAGATATATGATCTATCTATTTACCTTGTAAATAAACATCGGTGCTCAATCCAAACCTCATTATTACATGATATCCTTCTCAATAAACTTGCAACCCTGTTGATTCATTGAAGCATTTACATAACCCTTTGAGTTACAAGCAACAATAAGACAACATACAGCCTTAAGGGACTACAACTACGACCTAGGCTCTTTGTTCAAAAATCATAAAACATTGAGCTCACTGAGATAGGAGACAAGATTCAAGATGAAACTCAACCTGCTATTCTTTGTATTAATTTCTTTGAAACAATACAACCATATGCATGAAATGAAAAACATGAAAAAACCTAATAGATCTAAATTGTTTATATATTCCTTCCTACTGCTGTTCACATAAGAGAATTTTGCTGAAAAATATGGTGTCTCAATATTGGGAATACATCAAAACTGGAACTAGAATATGATCTCACAGTAATGTGCAAAATTTTCTCCAAAGAACTAGAACCTGTCTAATGAGAAAGAATGAGAAAGATATTGGTTGAAAGAATTCCCAAATTGAATCTGCAATCGACATGTGTCCCTTCAAAAATCTCTCTCAAGAAGTTGAAAAGAATCTCTCTACCTTCTCTCCTCAACTGCTAATCATATCCTTTCTGTTTTGCCTTTCCAAATGCATAGTATCTCAGCAAAAGACAAAGACCTACTAACTAAATCTGGATATGTGCCAATTGATCAATATTTAGCCAATACACCACAAAGACACAAAATGATCAAATACAAGGGTTGTTGAATGTGTTTTAGGTGTTTTTCCATTGAATCCTACAATTGGTGACCCAAAACATTTGATAAAACACGTAAATCACTCTAAGAGACAAAACCTCCTATAACATGTACCAGTGATATCCTGTGCAAAAATAGATAGCTCATCTTTTTCCAATTTTGACGATATATAACATCGCATATCTAGCCTTCCGAAAACCCCCTGAATCTTATTTTGAAAAATACTCCTCTGGTATGAAACACAAGTTTGCATGCTTTGAAAATTTAAAATTTGAAAAATTTAAATTAATCTAAAGTTTTCACTTTAGATTAAATGCCCTGTTGAACTTTAAAATTTTGACGTGCATACTTTCCTTTTTGAAAAATGATTAAAAATTATCATCTTTTACTCTTCAAATTTTTCCTCATCCCCTCCAGGACCACTAGGTGCTACCTAGGCTGCCACGTGTCCACATTTGATTGGCTGACCCTTGCCGTCGGGTGCCACATGCCATCACCACATCATCATAAGCTTGGGCCCGATGCCACATGGCATCTTCCCACAATCCCACATTATCTAACGTTTGGGCAACTTCAAAAAGCGAGCTTGTGCTAACTGTTAGATCGTGACACATGTCACAATCTGGCACATCCTCTCAAACTGCTCTTTATCTCTGCCAACTGGGACCCATCGCCATGTGTCCTAATCTCGCTTTCCCACAGTCTTTAACTGGCAAGCAACTTATTATTACGGGCATGCGCACACCGCACTATCTCACCGCACTATCATCTTTTACTCTTCAAATTTTTCCTCATCCCCTCCAGGACCACTAGGTGCTACCTAGGCTGCCACGTGTCCACATTTGATTGGCTGACCCTTGCCGTCGGGTGCCACATGCCATCACCACATCATCATAAGCTTGGGCCCGATGCCACATGGCATCTTCCCACAATCCCACATTATCTAACGTTTGGGCAACTTCAAAAAGCGAGCTTGTGCTAACCGTTAGATCGTGACACATGTCACAATCTGGCACATCCTCTCAAACTGCTCTTTATCTCTGCCAATTGGGACCCATCGCCATGTGTCCTAATCTCGCTTTCCCACAGTCTTTAACTGACAAGCAACTTATTATTACGGGCATGCGCACACCGCACTATCTCACCACGTGGCAACATCTTATGCACTTGGTCTGAACTAGCCAAGTCATCAAGGTGGTCAGTTTGTTTAAAATTTAATGTCTAATGTCCTCCAGCCTGGCCACAAGCAGTGTCCACGTGCATGAGCGCTGCCCTTCCAAAGGGCATTGTCTTAAAGACATCTAGTTAGAAGAGTAGAAATGTATTTAAATGCCATTAACTACATTAGCCCACCCAATGTGGGAGTAAAGCCGCAGACCAAATTTTTCCTTCCTTCCTTCTCACTGCCTGCGGATCCCCTCTCCAAGGCGTGGACTTCTCCTTTAGCCTGGATGCCCCTGCTTGCAATGGTTTCTTTTGATGGATGGGCAACTTCCATAGGTATTGACTACCCAAAGATGCCCCTGCTCTTTCATGGCATCTCTCTACCTATACTTAAAACGTTGCCATCTATTTTCTAATGTCGTAGGTGCTTGGATTTCCAACTCACGTGGAGTTGATCTTCCATGGTGCGGTTTATTTTTTGTGGGGATCCATGTCTATATGATGGGATTTTTTGCTAGCATGGGCAACTTCTTATCTTTGTTGCATGGAGCTGCTTGTTCTTTTTTTTTTACACATCGACTTCCCCTGTTCATGTGTGGAGTTGCCTTTTCTTGGCATCCCCATCTGCTACGGTTCCTTTATAATGTGGATCTTTGCTATGGGCAGCTTCCATTTTGAATTACAGGTTCTTCTTTGATGACTAGTTTCTGCCTTCCTTTAATGGCATGGATTTCATATTAGTCAACGCCCCTGTCCAATCTAGCATGAGCTTTATGATCTTTATCTTGGTGTTGATTCTACTTCTTGCCTTTGACTGGCGTTATTTCTGCACCTGTAAGTAATTCATTGCTGGGTCTTAACTTAAATGTTGTGTGTTCCTTTTCTACTAGTCACGGCTGCTTGCTAGTTCTTTGTTTTCTTTCAGAACTAACGTGAGGAAAGTCAATACATGATAACTCAAGATCTATGCAAGTAACCAAAATAGAGGAGTCTTTTGGACGTGAAGGTGAAAAGATTGCCTCCTTCACAATATGTGGATGCTCATTGACATGAGCTGGTGCCTCTCATCATGCCGTAGGTTCCTTATTTAATTCACTACCTCAAATCTTCTATTCATGGGCTACTGCTAGCTGCCTTCAAATGCTTCCCCATTGAAATACAACCTAATCAAGAAGACTTGGTAGATCTAACTTATGAGATTCATTGATTAAGATTAGTGCAGTCAACCCACAAAATGTGTACCCACGATGAGCTTCAGTTCCAGGTTCACCTCTAATACCATCGTCAAATGTTTGGCAACTCACCATATAATTTGCCAGATTGTATATCAGTGATTCCACAGTGATTTGCCCGCGTGATATTTCATTTTGGGGTCATTTGTTTCCATGTTTTTTTTTAGTTCATGTGTAACAGTTTTAGTCTCATTTAGTGTCAATTCTTTCAAAGAGAATCTGGATCCTTCATAGTAAAGGTGAAATCCTTGTCAAACTTTGGATTCAGGTTACTCATTTTAATTTTGGTTTTCTATAATAATGCATTAAGATAAATTTGAAACATTGTCACATATTTTGAACACCCCAAATCCCAACATCTTATAAATCTAGTGAAAATTAGTCGGGCCCCAAAGTGGGTCCGGCTAAATTTTTTTTGTTTTCAAACACCTGAACTGTCCAACTGATCCATAGAACATTTGATACCGGTTTGACAAAGAATGATTTAGTTCGCTTCACTTTTTCAACTTTTAAAAACTCATTTCACCTCTTTCTGCAATTTGTCAATTTGGTGCTAGGAGGTCCATTGACTAGCCTGAAAAACTAACTAGAACACCTGATTAGGTCCTGAAAACTGGCACATTGAATCTCTGTTCTTTGTTCTTGCATCCTATCAAATCTCGTCTCATGATGAATTCGATGTCAAAAGATATTCGCTATCAAAGTGACCCTTTCAGAACTACTTGCAAGAAAACATGTCAGAAAATAATAAATTGGGTTCGGATTTGGCTTTGAAAACTGGATAGACTGATAGTTGGGAGAATGAAAACTGGGGCATTGGTTCTCTGTCATGAGAAAATTATGGATTTGTGATTTGGGCTCATGATGAATAATAGGGCGCAAATGGAAAGTGGTCAAAGTAGGCTACTCAGAATTGCAAACTAGAAACAATGGCAGAAAGTCAATTTTTGCAAATGGAATTGACCTGGAAAAGTGTGCAAATGGATTCGTCAAGACTTGAAACTTGGCACACTTGAAGTATTTTTGGAGGAAAACACAATGGTATAGTCCATTTAATCTCACCTATCATAGATTTCAAGTTATAGTGTCCCAAACAGGGGTCTCGAAAAAATCTGCAAATGCTGACACTTGTAAAAAGATAGAAATTGTGTTTGGAGTCGCATTTGAAAACATATCAAATGGATTCATCATAAGCTCCACCTTGAAACATAACAACTCTCTGACATTTAAAATGCAACGCGAAAGGAAATTTATCATTTCGATGAACTGGTCAAAAGTTATAACTCGTCAAACAGGGCTTCCCAAAAATGTGTGCAATTTGCAAATGTTTGAAAACAGTAAACTACCAACTTTGAGGGATTCAAAAACTAGTCAAACAAACTCGAAATGACTCAAAATCTGAAACATAGGCTCTTAGATATGGACACTAGACATTCACAAAGTGGCAAGTCATGAAACATTTCTAGGTGCGAGATATTCAATGGCAAACACAACCTCCTATCACTGTCTGACATATGAAAATGCAAATTTGAAACTAGCTTAGAACAAGACTTCACAAAATGGCTCAGAATCTCAATTTTTCTTCATGGAATGCTTAGACAGGCTGAATGTAAGGTGTTAGAAACATTAAAGACCTTAGGGGCCTCAAAGGTACAATCGGGTACAATCTCATTTATTGGCATTTATAGGGCTCAAAATTTGAAATAGACGCTCAAAACAAGAACGCAATTTTGAGAACCAACACAATGCTAGAATCTTGCATGAGATTTCACATTCTCACGCAAGGATGTAAATGCTGGTGCAAAGAAATGACTTCCTAGCATGAGGAAACACATTGAACCATGCAAAAAAATAGAGTTTTGTGAGCAAACTCTTAAATAAAAGCAAAAAAATGACCTAATTTAGGGTCTCTCCCCTAAGAGATGGGTACCTCCTGCTTGAGGAAACCTAGCATGACATATGAGAAAGTGCCCTAGTGGCACTTCCTCACACAAGTTTACCTAGTGGCTCGTGCAAAAAATTGGGTTCTTGCACGAGGATGTTGAAATCAAGAATTAAAAAAACTTTAAAATAGATTTAAAAAATCATCAAAATATGCAAAAATTTCAATGCAAGGGAGGATTTTTGACTACTCATTGGAGGTCCATAGTCTGTCGGTCGACTATTTTTCCTAGAACACTTGAAACGATGACTCTACACTTGGACCACTATTTTCACCTCAGATCTCTTTTCTTCATAAAGGAAAAAATACACAAATCAATTGAAAATGACCTTTTGGGCCCTTATATAGGTTTTGACCTAATTTTTATTAGTGCTTTGATTAACGTGAAAATTACCTTGTTAGCTGATTTGGCTGCTTTGAACTCATATTCAGAATCAAATTTGAAATCTGACACACTTAAATAGCTAAAAAACACACTTTTAAATTTTGGGACCGACACAATTTAACGCTTGTGTAGTTCCACTTACTAATACTTTGTAACTTTGACAAATTTTCAAATCTCACATTATTTCAACTTAAAAAAATAGAACAATCAACTCAAGTCAATTTTGGTCAAATCTGGTTAACCATGGTCACCCACACCTTCAAAATGCTTCAAATCAATTTCATTCTAATGTGTCATCTTTCAACTTTTCTCTCAAGGAGGTAGGATGATGATAACATCATTAAACATCTTTGAATCTTTCAATATGGCTTCAAATCTAAATATAATGTCCTATTCACTAGGGACATCTCATTACTTGGGGCATTTTTGTCCCCCCAATTTGGCATCATATGTTATACAACTCGATCAATCTTATAATAGTCCTTGTTACAGTTCAATGGACATGTATTGGGGCAATCTAACCCTGACTCCTAAGGATTAAGCCTTATTTTGGGGATAATTTTATGACTGATGATTAGGTTTTGTTAACCTTTTATGGACCAGTATTTAGGTGTTCTATTTGGACTTTGGAGGATTACGCTCCATTCTAGAGATAACTCTAAACTTTTGCTAAGAATTAAGTTCTGTCCTGGAGAAAATTCTAAACTATTTCTTTCAATCACTATTTAATAGATAGTTATCAGGGCAATCTAACCTTGACTCCTAAGGATTAAACCTCATTCTAGGGATAATTGTATGAATCGTGATTAATCTTGTCATCTTCTAATGGACAGGTATCAGGGCAATTTAACCTTGACTCTTGAGAATTGAATCTCATTCTGGGAACAATTCTATGAAGTTTGATAATCTTTGTTCTTTCATATTGGTATCTAGGCACTATATCTGGATCCCCTAAGGCTAGGCTCTATTCTAGAGATAACCTTTAAAATCTCATCAATTGGTCTCTGTGTCATCAATCTCAAAATCAATCTCAGGCTCTTGATCTATATTCTCAGACTTCCAATTTCTTTAAATCAACATGTTTCTCACACATTCATTGAAAGAGGGGCAATTGTAATACCCCTAAATTGGCACATTGGTATTCTAAACCAATTTTGGTTTATCAATATTACTTAAGTCCTATTGTACTAGGCAATTCTGTTTTGATAATCTCTACTCGACCTAAGTATCAAATGCAAAAAACCATAATTCTGTATTAATCACTTACTTTACTTAATTCCTAAACATTAATTGAATTAGCTAAATTAAATCTATTAATTTAATTAATTTAATTATAAGTCCTAATTACTAATTTAATTAAATTAAATCTACCCCTTTAGCTAATACACATAAAGAAGGAATTAAAATACTTTGGTTTAATTAAATATATGTCATAATTATTGAAAATAATTATTTATTTAATTAGAATATCTAATAATGACCACATTTTTGAATGGATCAATATCCTTTCCTATTTCATCTCACATGAAAAAGGAATTAGTAATATTGATTAATTCAAATATGTCCTCATAATTGTTGAAATTAATTAGAAAATCTAATTATGAGCACATGTTTAAATGGATCGTTGTTATCTCCTGTTTCCTCTCATTCAACTCCATAAAAAATGGAGGACTCAATCTTATCTTCAATCAAGACCGTACACTCAGATCGATCTTGACTGTTGGTCAAATTCTTGGATTCTATATAAGAAATCTTCAACCTCTCATTTTAGGGGGATGCACATTAATAGTATCTAATTAATGCTAATTTGATTACTCAAGTGCCTTGCATTTGAATTTTCTCTTGCTTCCATATGCTCATCATTTAGATTAAAATACATTCATCTAGTTCTTACTTTCCATTTTTCTTAGATTAATTTCAATTTCATCTAGATTAATCTTTATATATTTGCATTGGAAAAACATCAAAAACATAGATTAGATTGCATTTGCATGCTTTCAAATCTTTTGAACTAGTTTGGTCTAGTTGCTGATCTCTCGATCTTGAGATTGAATAGAAAAACTCTGTCTAGTTAGAAGGCAACAAACTACTTTTTTTAGTCACACCTAATGGACAATCCCATGTTCATTTTGGGATGTGTCTAACATGCAAAGATCATGTTAAAGTGTGTGTAGACTAAGAGGCCCATTATTAGCACTCACACTGGGACTTAGCTTTGATATTGGCAATAGAATATCTTGTGTACTCAACCTTTGAAGAGTTTGGCTTCTTGGAGGAGGTGTAGAGACTGGTAAAGTAACTAGTGTCTATATGACAATTTTCTCCTTAGGTGTAGCAATCAACTTGTCCTCTTCTATCTTCTTTCCCTCGTTCTGTACTTCACCCTGTGATGGTGGATTGGGTACAAGACTAGCCTCCTTACACTTTCTCACTTCATTTCCATCCTTATCAATGATCACAATGGATGGTAAGCCTAAACTATTTAGACTCAAAAACATGTAACTAATGGTTGTGCCTAGGTCTCTTTCATCTGGATGACTATTGTAGGCATTGCAGATGGTGTCTTTGAATTGTCATCTTCCTTTTCAGGGTTTACACTTGGATCTATTTATAAATCCTATGATTCTTTCTCCTTTACTTCTATAATTGATGGGGGCATATTTGGTGTAGCTTTTTCATTCTCCCCTGCAAATGCAATTTCTACCTTATGAATCTCATCTACTCTCACCAGTATTGGTTTATTGCATAGAGTTGCTCCATTGGTAGAGTCTTGTTGCAATTTCTTTAAATCATACTCAATTAATGGATTAACATTCTGAGATGTATTATTAGGAACATCCTTGTTAACCACCGAGTCTTGTTGACTCACCTAGTCTTCATGTGGGGGACTAGCACTTGGCAATTGAACATCTTGAGAATCCTAAAGTTCTTCTAGTGCTACTTATGTTTCCTCCATAGTACCTTCCTTGACTATCTCTTTGGTTCCTTTCTCTCCTTTTCCTTCCTCTATTAATGTGGTCAACCCATAGATAGTTTTCCATAATAAGGTGCTTTGGGTTACCACCTCCTCTACTTGTTTCTTCCAAATATGAATGCTCAATATTTATGAGAAAATCTCCCTTTATGCTTCACCATTTCCTTAGAAATCATTTGCTTATCCAAAGAAGGAATTACTTGGGCTAATGTAGCCTTTATAATTTTTCTTTTAGTGGTTAAATTGAATTGTCACTTTTTCTCAACTCTATCATATAGGATTTTTGGTACATAGTTAGCAATCTCTATTGGAGTGGTCTTAAAAGTAACCACCATTTCATAAATAGCCTCTTCTATATTATATTTATCCTCACTCCCTAACTTATCAAAATCTATATGTGAAAAACCAGATAAATCTACATTGGTATTTACATTTTCACATAAATTATCAATGTCAGATGAGAGATTATGGCTTACCACTTAGAATTGACTTAAGTCATCTAACTTAGTCTTTTCTCCATCTAAGTCCTCTTGAGGTATGCACTTCCTTGAATTCTTGGTAGGCTGACTCAGCTTTGCTATGACACTCTCTCTTTTTCCTTTAGTCTTTGTCTCTTTGGCTTTTGTAGTGGTAGCCCTTGTGGTTGACCTTGTTAAAGGTACAACTGGCTTTTCTTGAGACTCCTTTGTAGTCTTCTTTGGTTTCTCCACTTTCTTTTGTTGTTATTTTCTCTTTTTTCTCTTTTCCCTTGGATGCTTTCTTGGCATCATCTTCATCATCATCTTTATCTTTGCCCAATCCTTGTGTTAGTTCGAGAGGTCCTTGACCTTCTTTTTCTTCTTTTTCTTCTACCTCTTCACCAAATTTATCCTTAAGCTTCTTCACCATCTTGTTTTCCTTTCTAATAACTATGGTAGTCTTCAAGTCTACAATCATCCTTGAATTGGGTTCATCATAGTTTCCAAATTTTGTAGTATCTTTATCAACTTCTTTTGCCAATAATGTAGTAATGGTCATTGAAGCCTCATCAACATTAATTTCACATGGTAAGGGTTTTATCCATCTAACTCTTGGAACTACTACCTGTACATATGTGTAATCAACATCAATTAGAAAATAGACATCATTATAATGTTTTTCAACTTGTGACACATGAATTCTCAATCTTTTCTTCACAGACTTTTAATGTCTTCATAATAACTAGTCATTACAAACTCAAAATTATCACCCAATTGCTCAATGAGTTCTCCTATCTGCTGAGTAACAAATCTATTTGTCTTCCATGAAATCTTGCCAAATGTAGGAAAAATATTTTGCACATAAACGAATCTACACATGATGAGTGAGCCAAACTTACATTGAGAGTTCTTAGCCTTCCTAATAGCTTCCAATTTTTTTGACATTTGTTGTAGCTATAACTTGCCCAAGTCGTAGGAATAATCATCTTCAAAATCTTGTAACCTAGGTTGACCGCCATACAAGATACATTGTTTATTTGGCTAGATTGAAAGAACTTGTATGCAATTACTCTTACTACAAACAATATAATAGGATCTCTTATTGTGTCAATAGAAATCCCTCATTTGTTCCACACAGCTCCACTATTCTTCTCGATTATTTCCTTTCCATCACTCCTCATACTCTTTGGTATGTCAAGGGTAGGATGCCCTGGTACCATGTGAATGATTCTCTTAGAGATTCTGATAGGTCCACCTTCCAACCATATTTTATTATCATGTATTCTCCTCAACACAATCTTATCTATTTGGTTTCAAACATTTACAGGAAATGTAGGGCACACATCAACCCTTTTTTCTCTACAATCTTGTTTTCTTCTCTCAATATTCCATTATCACACAACTTCTTATAAGTATCCCTAATTTCCATATCACCAACCTCAACTATCTTGCAGGTATTACAACATCACACATCCTAGATCATTAAAACCTTTGGTGGTATCATAGATAATGCACTAGATGGATCTCCATTATAAGTGATCTTAGGGATGGCACATAATGGATCTTGTCTCACATCATTGCTAATTAGTTAAACATTGAAAACTTCCTTCCCTTCTTTCCTAATTGTTGTTGAAGAACTAGCTGCCATTTCAATTTGCTAGGGTTTTCAGAACACAAAATAGTGTAACTCAACATAATTTAAATGCCTTTCAAATCCATTGAATGTTTTCGGGTTGCAATGGAATCCCATTTTCAAATGCTTGAATCTCCTTTTGAAAATTGCCTTTGTGCTCTTCAAACTCTAGGAAGTGCAAATGACTCAAAAATCAATTATATAACCATAAAACCTTGCATTAATTTCTCAGTGCTTATGAAACTATAAGCTCAATTGATAAAAGGTTTCCAATATGCTCAACTAAAATAGAGAGCTCGATTATCACTAAAATTTCCTTTTTACTTAGCAAACACTAAAATACCTCAAATGCTCAACAAAAACACATAAAAAAGTATAATGATAGATTTTTTCATACTTCTAATCACTTCAATGCATCTCGATTCATGTTGATATTATCTTTTCATACCTTAGATACTTGGAACTGATTCAAAATATATCTTTTCAATGTCAGCTCCACACATACCTTTGGTTTCCTAGTTAGGGGTAATGCGATCACCTGATCCATTGGATGAAGTGACCTTATCTTGGCTTGAAGTGTTGCAACCTTCCTTCTTTTTCCATGTCTTATTCATATCTATCTTCACCTTCTTAGCATCAACCTTTTCTTTACCTTTTTTGAATTCACTACTTAGTGTAGGTGATCAAGTTGGACAATTTCTTCTCACATGATCAATTTTAAGACAACTAAAGCATAAAAAATAACTCAACCATCTATTGTAATTGCCTCTAAAATTTTTCCTAATGTAATTTTCAAGAACATGACCATACTCACTACAATAATGACAATTATACCTTGTGTTGTAATCCCAATTATAAGTATTCCCATGATGATGTACCTTGGTTTTCTTGTTTGATATCCACTTTGGTTTAGATCTCCATTCATATCCCTTGAGTCCATACTTCTAATAGTTGTAACAATATCCTTCATATCTTTGAGTGTTAATGGTCTTGGTTTTGTATTCATGTGCTTGATGTCCTTACTTTTTTCATTTATGTCAATGTCCCTTGGATTTTTTCTTAGGATTTTGATTTCTAGTGTTGCTCCTGTAGACATTTGTTGTGTCACCCAAATTTCCATAGTGATAAAAAGTGGCTTGATGTTCTTACCTTTCCAGTTCCTTTATTCACCACTTCTAGATGATTCTCCTTTCTCGATAGTAGAATATCCCAAACCAATAGTGTCATTGTTTGACCTTAGTGCTTCCATTAGTTTTCCAAAATACATTATGGTTTCACTAGGCTTGTTAATCTTTTCTCTTTTAGTCTTCAATTCATTCTGCAGTAGGGTATTCTATGTTTCCAAAGTTGTAATCTCAATATCTTTCCTATTTAGTTCTTGATTTAGAATAATTAGTTGATTCATCATATCCAATAGAAAGCTTGATAACTTTTGCACATCTGATGACTTCTCTTCAAGTCTATTAGCTAGTTGTCTTTTGTCTTCTTCAATCATGACTTTGTCTTCTTCAATCATGACTTTGTCTTCTTCAACTTTCTTTTTCAATTCACTTGTCTTACATAATAATACTTATTGAGTTTCTTGTTCCCTTTTTAGATTCTTGGCTTCTTCATTTAGGGCATTGTTCTTTTCCATTAGATCTACAGTAGCTATATTAAATTCATTTGAGTTTCTATCCTCAAACAATCTAGTAGTGTCTTCTTTTTTATATTGAGTATCATTTTGTTGAATGGCCAATTCCTTTCTTATTTTTAATGAATGCTACAATTCATGTCTTGCCTCCTTAAGTTGATGTAGGGAAAGCTATATTTCAATGTTTTGGTTCTCAATAGTCTTTCCTAATTTGTAGACTTCCATCTTCAAGATCTTACCTCCAAAGCTATCAAAATTTTCTTTTTAAAGAACAAAGTGTTGAGTTCATATTGTTCAGAACAATATTGTTGAGAAAAGAGATTAATAATGAGGGAGACTATTGATATTAGATTGATGGAACCTTTCATGGAACAATCATGATTTTGTCAATGATGTCCAACCTGCTACTTGCTGGTGAGAAAATTTCTTTTTGGTTTGAATGCTATCATTTCTTTGATCAATGCAGAGGATTTAAAAATAAAGGATAACAAGAGCACCTAGAGAAAGCTTGAGTTATTTATTGTATAAAAGGAGCACTAAGACCAAGTAATACATGGATGATATGATGTTTTTATGATATACTTATGCTTGTAATGAGAGGTTCCTCAAGAAAAGACTAGAAGAAGATCAAGTAAAGAAATGTGTCTACCAAGCTTGACTGAGTAAATAGTGCCAGCTAAGCAAAGTTAGCTCAAGCTAAGTAGAAAATAATAGACGTCAAGTGAAAATCATTAGGTTCTAAGAAAAGAATAAAAATAGTGGAAGCCAGGTAAAGTTTAGTTGATGTCGAGCATTGGTAAACTTTAGTATGTGTTGAGTGAACTAGTATTGATTGAGTGACAGAATAATGTAAGTGCCAAGTGACGATAAAATGTGTTAAATTGAAGATTTGATAAATCTCAGTTGACAAAGTTGATTTCTTGAATTATGTGAAGCATGTCAAAGATAAGCTTGATGAGCTGGAGGCACAAAATTTAAGGTCAATTTTTTTGAGGCAAATTGAAAGAAGATTGGAAAGGACATCTCTAGAAGGGACTAAAATGGAAAAGTGGATAGATTCGTTAAATCCTTCCTAACCCTAGAATGGACAATTGTGGTGAAGCATCAAAAGACCTAAATTCTCTATTTATAGAGATAGCAGGCCAAAAGAAAAGGTTGTCATGTACAAGAACCTAATGAAGAAAATAAGTCTAAGGTGTTGCTTCATAAGGTGGCCAACAGGATGAATCTACAACTAGCATATTGAGCAAGTAGGCTTAAGGAGTTGAATGTTTGAAGGATGAACAAGCTATCAGAGATGAAGAGGATGAATGCTAAGTAGAATGGAGGACTGAAACATAGATCTGTAATCTACAAGTGAGTTGTATTTTTTTATCAGATTAAGTCTTGTTTTTAATTTCTAACCATTATATCAGTTTGGATAAATCCTTTGGATTAAGATTGACCTTACAGTCATTTGTAAATCCTTTATCCAGGTGACATTCTAATGGAATGGTCTAAAGTCCTCTAACAAGGCTCACTCCTAATAAGATGATTGCAATCCTTTAACTAGATCACATTTAATAGTGTGTATTGTAACCTTTAATAGGGTTGGCATTTCATAGGGTGTCACTTCATAAGAGTGAAATTTGGTGGCATGTTACTGGTGGTTTTTCCCAAATTGAGTTTCCACATAAAATTCTTATGTCAAAATATGTGAATGGGTTTGTGTTGTTTTATGTTTACAATACTGCAAAGTTATTTTGACCTAAGACATGAATATGGAAATGTTTAAGGTCTTTGATGATCTAATGAATGCATCCATAATATGGGTATATGGATATGAAATTGTTAAGTTCTGAAAATTTTTATTTTTATATTTGGACCTTGGATAACTAATTCACCCCCCTGCTTAGTTATTGTAAAGAATCCCAACACAAATATTTGATACCAATTGTTTGAAACAACGATGGGAAAGTAAGTTTTGAGATGGGGGATCAAAACTTAAAACATTTTACTCTAATACATTTCACCATACATCCATCTCATAACTTAACATGTAAACTAAAATAAATAGGAATGCATCAAATAAAAAAAACAAGTAAATAACACATCAACCATGAGTTTTGGTTACCCAGAAACCCTCCAAAGAGAAGGTAAAAATGGGGTGGGGATGACACCCACAAATCTTCACTACTGCAGCTGTAAAGTGTGGCCTATTATGGCTACAATATTTTGATCATAAACTATGATCTACCTTATGAAAGGTCTGCTCTATTAAAGGCTTACAAAAGACTATTAAGTTTCACCTTGCTAGAGGATTTAAACTCACAATAAAGAAAACACTCGATTAATAGATTTACAAAATCTTGTTAAGACTACCTTGTTAAGAGATTTACTTTGTATCACCTATTAGAATGATCCAACACTTGATCCTTTGGTTAGCACTTTAGTGCTTGATTTTAGATCTTCTCTATACTAGTTATCTCTTGATCCTCCTAATCAAATCTATCTTCTCTAACCTTTCACTTCTTGTCTTTGCTCCTCTCAGACTAATTCTTTATTGCAAAACTCTATCTTAGACATCTTCTCCATGCTTCCTTCACACCAAATACTCTCCTTAGTATCCTCCTTCAAAATATTAGGTTACCCTTAGGGTTTCCTTCTTTTATAAATATCATGGAGATGAAATTAGGTTAGAATCAATGATTGTGGTTGATCCATATTACTGCCTAAAGCTTCCCTTAATCTGATTGGTTGCATGCATAGCATAGGGATGCGTATTATGACTACATGCTTATCTTTATAATCATAAATTCATGATTATGTTGGAAAAAAATGATTTACATAGAAGTTTGTTCCATTACAAACATTTATGACAAAAACTATTTAGTCGACATCAATAGGTTTTGATGCTCAGCCTTTAGTGTGCTCTATCTAATGATACTTGGCTTCTGAATAGATCGACACACTCTATTTTCTTGGCACCTAAATCACTCAACACACTTTGTCTACTCAACACATACTAGTGCTTAACACTAATTGTCATATTAATTGACATGTATTTTCTAGAGATTTATGCTTGGCATGTTGTATTCACTTGGCTTGCACTGATCACTCAACTCACTCTGTTCACTCGACATGCACTATGCACTTGACTTGCACTATTCTCTACTGAGTAATGACTAAGTGTTTTGTTACTGCCTTATCAAAACCAATATGAGATTAATAGAATTGTTGGGTGATGCGATGCGCTCCCCTGCCCACAGGTGGTTAATTATGTGGTGTTCCATGTTCACTAACAGTCATGGCTTTTGGTGCAACGAAAAATGGGCCCCAAAAATTGGTATCAGAGCTTGGTTTTGGCTTGGTCATGGGTTCAAATCTCCCCGGTGCCTTCCTGACCCGCGTAAGCACCTGGTATGTGCGTCGAGGGGGAGATTGTTGGGTGATGCGATGCACTCCTCTGCCCACAGGTGGTTAATTATGTGGTGTTCCATGTTCACTAACAGTCATGGCTTTTGGTGCAATGGCAAATGACTAGGCCAAAACCAGGCTCTGATACCAATTGTAGGGCCCATTTGCCGTTGCACCAAAAGCCATGACTTTTAGTGCAATGACAAATGGGCCCCAACAAGAATAATACTACCCCAAACTCTCATGATATTTATATGAAAGTTTTGAACAAATTCATTTATTAATTCTTCATCAAAACCCTCATACATTATGAGAAATATAGCCACCCAACTTGCTACAACCACTACTCTAACTCCTCATTCAACTCTAGCCTCTCCAACTCTTATTTCCTCTCTTTCCCCATTGATCGGTTCTAACAACAATTAATCTCAAAAAAATAATTCAACAAAAGCTCCCAAAAATAGCAAAATTAGAAAAATGACATTTTAGGAGACTAGAGGGCCATAATTTAATGGCTAATAATTGTTGTTTCCCAATGTCTTTTCACAATACTTTGAGCATTAATTTATACTTTATTTTTTCTTTAACTTTCCTATGACATATTTATGAATGGTTAATTTTGTATAAATAATTGTACTGATATTCACATGCCTTAGATTAATGACATAAAATATATTAACAACTAATGATCAATGATTATTTTGATAGAATAAATGTATAACTTTCTGAACCTTTGATGAATTTTTGGCTTTTCCTTTACATGTGTTCCACTTGGTAAGAAATAATGACAAATGTCATTATGACAGCTGATTTATTCAATCCAGAGAAACTTTGAAGTTTTAGTCCTCCTTTATGAATCTAGAGCCATCAGGAGTGATCTAATGCTAACAACAAGTTGCTATTACTAGTTTTCAATTCCTTGTAGGCATGAATTGCCATTTTTGGTTTTCAGTTCACCCCCTTTTTTGGAGAATAGGTTGCCTTTTTTGGTTTTCAACTTTTTCTCTTTATTTCCTCTTCTTTAGTTTTATGTTGAATTTATCATTATGGAGGAAACATATTCCATAGTGAAAATTTCTACATAAGACTGTAATTCCACCAAGAATTCCTCTTTTATTGCCATGATAATTTCTCTAACCTTGCAGGGTTTCCTACAAAGCTTCATATAGTTTTAAAAGAATTATAATTAAAGCTTCATATAGTTTTAAAAGAATTATAATTTATGGCATGGTGAGGCATTTTTTGGTGGTATCTATTCAGGACATCTCCTCTCATCCTCTGATAAGTATGCCTTGCTACTTGGGGGGAATAAGGATTGTATTGCTTTATCCTCTATTATGCCTTTGGACATTATGGTTAATAGAAGCATTCTTGATGCTAGGTTTTGTGGGTCAAGTTATATAGTCTCCTCAATGCTTTGGGGTTGCTTCATCTTCATCACATCACACTAGTCTTCCTTCTGAATCAACTTCAATATTGCATGATGAGGCTGATAGACTCTGGTGTTCTTTGTTTTTCTTTCCATTTGGTGTAGAAGATCCTAAGTTTCATGTGTAATTTTTCATCACTTTGATAGTTAATATTTTCAGTTTCACCCCTGTTTGCTCCTAGTTTCTTGGTTTTTTTGTATCAAGGTGGTGTTTTTCCTCAATTGGGTTATTGGAAACTAGCATCCATTTTTGGATATATCTTGGCTATTTACACGAATCTCTCCTCCTTGGAATGGATCATTCAGGTTTTTTGTATTTCTAGGCCCTTAGTACTAAGTTTGATGACATTTGTTAATGGTTGGAGGGCTTCGTATTTTTGGACTATTTGGATGTTATTTCCTCTATCATGACAACATTTTTGGTTTTATGGTTTATTATTAAAAAAAAAGGGTGTTTTGGATTATTGCTTATATTTGATCATTTTTGTATAGGGATGGGGGTTGATGATTATTTATGTTCAAATGTAATTAGCCAACAATTTGGCTTTATGGGTATGCATAGGTTAAATTGATTATGTAGATCCTTCTACATTTTGTATTATGTGTAACAAACAATTTTTCTTTACTAGTTCTTTTCTTTGAGAGCCCCTTTTTAGACTAGTTTTATTATTATAAATATATTTTTTTTGCCAAAAAATAAATAAATAATGTGCAATTTTCTTGTTGGAAATTCCTCATTTTGATGCTATTTTTGTCTGTTGTTGAATCATTTCTATATGGATGAATGCTTCTCATATGATTTCAGCCAATCTATTCAGTTTTTGAAATCTCTCCTCCTTTTCTTTAGTTAGTTGAATTCCAATGTCTTTTTCCATCCTCAAAGTCTAATATTGAAACTCAATGGGCATGATTGGTGTTTTACCATAAACTAGTTCATATAGAGAAAACCTAGTAGTTATTTTCCATGTTGTGTTATAAACCCATAATGCTTCATCTAAATGGTATGACCAATCTTTCTTATTTGATGAAATCAACTTGTCAAAATATTTTCAAGTTCTCAGTTTGTCACCTCTACCTAGCCATTTATTTGAGGATGGTAGGGAGATGATTTCCTGTGGGTTATTTGATATTTTTTTTCATAAACAGACCCACCATATTTGATACAAATTGAGGACCTTGGTCAAAAACAATAAATCTTGGTGCTCCAAACCTTTGGAATATATATTTATAAATAAAATCTACAACTTATCCTCTTGAGCCAATGCAAGTGCTTTCACTTCTACCCATTTGATTACATAGCCTGTGATCAACAAGATATGATGATTTCCTCTAGCAAGTGGTTTTATTGGTCCTATGAGATGAATGCCCCATTTCTTAAATGGCCCTAAGGTGATATGAGGTTGTAATAAAATCTCCATTGTTGAAGTAGGTCTCCCCATCCATTAACATTCGTCACAGTGCTTCACATAGGATGAGATATCCTTGGTCAAAGTACACCAAAAATATCCCAAGCCTATAATATTTTCAATCATTCTGACAATCGAATAATGACCTTCCTCTAGAGCATTGTGACAAGAATAAATTATATCATAGCATTCATTCTCCCACACACATTGACGAAGCACATGATCAAGGAAATGTTTAAATAAATGTCCATCCACCCATACATACCTGGAGCTTTCTCAAATTAACTTCTTTTTATGCAACAATTTGAAATGACACATACATCTCCTTGTTGCGAAATAGTTTACAAGATTTTCAAACCAATTTGAATGCATGTAATTCATCCAAAAATTTATCATTGACTAGTTTATGTTTTCCCTATAAAACCATTTGTGATAGAAAATATGCAATAACATTATCCTTTCCTACTTTATCAATGATGGTTATTTCAAATTCCTGTAATAAAAAAATCCATCTAATAATCCTACCTCCCAAGACTTCCTTGTTCATTAGATATCTTACAATAGAATGGTTAGTGTGAATAAGCACTTTGTATCTTGTTATATAATGCCTAAACTTATTTATAGTATACGCTATAGCAGAAAATTATTTTTTAGCTGTGGGTTAGTTTTTTCAAGAGGGCTTAAGTTTATGCTAATATAATATACTACATGCATATTTACTTCATTATTATATTCAAATCATTCTTCAATTTCTTCATAAATCTCCTTCAAGATGGTTATTGAAGATATTCTCCTCCTAATATTCTTCATTTAGGATTCAATTATTTTCTTCCCTAAGAATATGTCTAAGGAGAAAATATCATCCAAATTGATCTCTAGACCATGCATTTCATCTCATCATAATTTTTCAAACACAAGATCCTTATAAACACATAACACTTTTATGAAACAGGTTCCTCAAACTACATGTGTCCCTAACAACGGTGCCAAAAATGATGTGTAATATCATTTCTTTGTCAATTGCATCATTGTAACACCCCACCAAGGGATCCAAAGAATTAACCTAAATTTTCACTAAGTTTGGTAGCATTTTTCTTTTTGAAACATGAAAGTAAAACCATTCATAACGTACCCTTAGTAACGGAAGCAATTTCAAACATTCAGCTGAAAATATACAAATTAGGTTACATTCCTTAAGGATCCCTTAACATTGAATCACATCTAAATTAACTATTAATGATTCCATCTAACATGACATCCTCATGAAATAATAATAATATGTGTAACATTCTTAAATAATGTACTTTGTTCCAATTGTCCATTAATAAATTACATTTTCAGAATGCTCAATCATCCACTGTACATGTCACAGGGTATGAAAGGCTTAAAAGAATATACATGTGTGAAAATAAAGTACAAAATCCTATTCTAATCCATGATGTAAGTGCAATAAAGTAAACAAAAACACATGTCATACATGATACATCATCATGGAAGATATAAACATCCATCATAACAAATAACCAAAAATTACAACACATAATTATCTAAGTGCACAGTTCCTCCCAACCATAAATAGCATCATTAGACTATCGTGGGTCCTAGCCATCCCTCCGTGCATAACATTCCAAGTTACCAAAGAGATCATCAGTATTATCATAATAGGAATGTCACTCCTAAAACATACTACATCATATGCAGAAAGAAATCTAACATACTACAACATATGCATAAGAAATCTAATCATGCAAAATAAAGTGTAAGATAAGTGAACAACATCATCTATCATATGCTAATCATCAATATAAGGATACGTGTCCACCATCATGAAAATAAGTGCTAATAAAGAATGCTTCAACCACGGTGTCTCAGACGGATCTCAAATGGTAAGAGTAAATAAGCACTACCACCCGACCGCATGGAACCTAAATGGTCCACTCCCACTGCACTAAGGAGATAATCTCAAGTCCCAAATAGGCTATCAATCACATAGCACAAATACTCTCTAAGTCTAGGAATCCTAAAAGTATACTAGCTCAAAAGTTCCAACACAAACCGACATCTAATCCCAGAGGCACACAAAGACATGTAGGAAACCTACTATGCAAGCAAGAAAGTGTCATCGCATGGATTACACTAGAGTTTCCCTAGTAGTCTCTCTATAGACCCTGACCCCCTAGTAATCCCTATGCAGCCACTAGTATTCTCTCATATTGATGAGGCATACTACGGAATGCAAGGTCATAACCAAAAATTCTCTCTACTCCCATCCTAGTCTATACTAGCACTCGAGGCATGGGCGAGAAGAAACAATTATCTTATTAAGTTCATTTAAGTCAGTATTAGGTGTAATATTTTCACTTATTAAAACAACTTACAATGAGTTACCTTGGCAGCCACTTAGGGCCCCTGCCCCCATTACAAGCCACTTCCCAACACTACAAGTAGATAACCTACCCTAAGCTCATGGAATCATAAATCACAAAATCACCATAGTCCTATACAAGCGACTGGAAAAATACTAAAAGATAATCCACAATAAGAGCATCAATCTCCATGAGCAACTGAAAAGCATCCATAGATAATCATGACCACAATGGTTCTCTATTGGCAACTGAAGGTATCAATGATAATCACAATATCCATTGGTTTTCAACAAGCAACCAAAAAGTATCTCAAAGTAATATTGATCGAAGACTCCAAAATGGTCGAGCCAAACATGTCACAACATGACATCATCAAGATTAGATAAATAATTCAATCCCATCAAGGCGACTGGAAGGTAATCCAAATACAATCGATCAATAACTCATAAATGGTTACATATATCATAGCTTACAGAAGAAGACTAGAAACAATATCAATCAACATACCATTTCATAACTATGGTTGGGTTTATAAAGATCAAAATCAAAAGACATCATCATGACATCACAATCATAACCCCCCTGAGCCTCTCGTAGACGTCCTATAATTGGTCAACAATCTAGTCAACCCAAAAACCCCAAAACAAGAAGCATAGAGAAAACACAAAATGCAAGAACATGTTTTGGTTTGCTAAAATTACATAGTTGAATGAAATATGGGGTCCTAGTTTTCATCATTGTTTTCCTTCCTCATAACTAACCCATGTATTAGTTTTGATGGATGAAAGTTTTTCCCCATAGCTCTTAGAATCAATTTTCTAATTGTTCTAATGATTTATTGTTTATACAAACGTTATTTGAAATGACCTCCATCATATTCCAATAGGACACATTGTAGATTTTAACATGAGTAATTACCAATTCCTCTTCATTATTATCTTTCCTTCATAATTGAAGTCAATTAAACAATTAAATTAAATCTATATTATTAGGCTAGAATATTATAAAATAATTAATTATTAAAAGAAATAATCTATTAATACAATTCATTTAGTAAATATACTAATTATTAATTATTAATCACACACATATATATATTCTAAATTATTAATATTTAATAATAATAATATTTAAAAACATAATAAAAAATCAAGATATTAAAACTCGATTTCACAACCCGCATATTTTAAAAGAGAATTTTAAAAAAACATAAATCATACATAGTTACCACTGTCGTGGTATGCAGAACCCTGCTATTGCATGGCCTATGATGACAACGGGTACATAGCACCCTTTGTCGTCACAATGCCTGCGACGATGGGTATCTGCGATCCGCAGTGGGTACGGGGCGCAGGTTTCATCCCCCCACTTTTAAATTATATATATTTTTATAACATTTTTTTTAATAAATGCTTTTCCAAAATCAATTCCAATTTTTAATAAATAATTTTCAATAAGTTTTAAAACATCATATATATATATATATATATATATATATATATATATATATATATATATATATATATATATGTATATATATATATATATATATGTATATATATATATATATATATATATACATTTTTAATAAACAATTTTCAGCAAGTCATATTTTAATTGCTACATCCTTATAAACATCAACATTATCAGACTTGCAAAATATATATATTTTTTCCTAAAACATTTTCAACATATATTTGAAATAAATACTTTTATTGTTAGGGATCTCAGCCTATCAACAATTATATCTACCGATTCCTCATAACAACTGTCTTTTTAAAACATATGTACATATATCGAGTTCAAGATAGATTTCGAGGTATGCAACGTATCCTTTTTGAAGCCACCCATTTAATCCATCTAATAGGTTTGTCTATAAGCCTTTAAACCCTAATCTCATATATTCCTCAGATCTACGCATGTGGGGTTTCTGATTGCATATAACTAGAACATTCACACATAGCATCCTCAAAAAGTATTTAGAAAACATGAAGAAGACACGAAGTGCAAGAAGCAAAATATCTTATGCAAAAATCACGAGTGTCTACCTGGACATTGATGCTAAATCACTTCTCCTTAGAATCTATAGAGAAAACTCCTTCCTTCTCCAACCTTCCCGAGTCCTCCAAAGATGTTCCCTGAGCTTCTAAGAGTGCCTGAATATAAAGAACTCTCAAGAAGCACCTAGAATGTCTCTAGAAACAACCAGAAGATGAGATAAGCATTGACAACTAAGCACAAGATTTTTCCAACCTTCTAGATGAGTCACAAGGTTGTAGACACCATATGCTTAATTTGTGCGCTAACTCCTGTGTTGTAGACATATGTGCAATCAAGGGGCGCTCTTACTCCTAGGTAGACTTATGACTTTTATCTTAATTCTTTTATTATTTTTATTATTATTATTTATTTATTATTTTATTATTAATAATTTTAATTTCTTTTATTTAATCCTTTTACTCAATTAATTTCTCATTTAATTAATTAAAATCAAAATATCATAACATTATATTATTTTTCCCATAATAATTAAATTATTAATTAAATATTTTAATTTTAGACTTAATTAATAGAAAATTCACCAAAGACTTCTAAAATAAAATATGAAAACCCATCATAGAAAAAACCATAGAAAATCAGTCTAAAGGGTTAAAATCACGAATTACATCATCTGATGCATTCGAAAGGTATAATATCTCAGATACTTGTCCTACCTTTCTAGGAAAAATGGTTTAAGGGTTTAGGATTTGGACTTGAGAATTTATCTCCCCTCTCTTACCATTGAGATAGTGCGATAGGGTACGCTCATCCTGGCAATTCAAGGAAGTCGATACTCAGTACCTGCAACCTACATAAAATCCATGCATGTACATACTATATATATATACATGTATATATACATATATACATATATATACATAGATATATATACATATATATATACATATATATACATACATATATATACATATATATATACATACATATATATATACAAATACATATATATACACACATACATATATATATATATATACAAATACATATATATATATATGTATATATATATACATATATATATGTATGTGTATATATGTATGTATGTATGTATATATATATATATATATATGCTAAGCTAAACAGGCAATGGCAAGAAGTGGTACATCGTGTAGATCCCAACTAGCAGGTGACTATGACTCCCTTCCTTAACCACATTAGAAATACCATACATAAGAGAACAAAAATGCACACCATACACATGCAAGTATGGGGTAAGTATCCATAAGGAAAAACATGTGATAATAAACCATCTAACTAATCATCATCAATAACTGAAAGTAATGTAATAATCATCATACATACATGAAATGTAGAGTCTAAGTAATCACATCATATATCAACTGAATCTGTAATACAATATCTGATAGTCTCAAAACAATTCTACTAACCATCAACATAAAACTAGTCTAATAAAGTTCAGCCATGATAGCAACAATGTATCTAGAAAAATGTAAACGAGGGTAGGCACTACAATCATTTAGTTTAAATTCAAATATCAACTAGGGCGTGTAAAAGGCTATCTTCTATAAGGACTAGTAGGAAAGAATTGATGATTGGGGAGGGGTGGGGGGGAGGTTTGCACTATGAATAGTATCTGCCTTGATGTTTTGGATCAATCTAGAGCAATCTAGAGCTCTCATGTTCTAGTCTAACTCTATATGAATTCGTAAATTTTTTTCTTATTCTAAATTTTGACTTTAGAATGGATTCATGAACATTTCCCTTTAGTTTCAAATATTTAAGAATTATACTAAGAATCCCTCAAACTTATCCAAATTAATCTATTTGAAACAATATTTAACTAAAAACTTTCTAACTAACCATGTTAACAAAGAAAAATACTTCTATTATTAAAAAAATTTAGTATGATAATTGAATCTAATTAACCCATCTAAAATTTGATATTCAATTCTTAACTATAGTTATCACTCTAGAAATTGCATGAACAAGCACTATTCCTACCTTAACCCATTTAAAATTAATAAGAATTGGAATAGTTCCTATGATATTAAACTGAGTATGATAAATTTCAAGAAATACAACCATAGAAACTACCTCAACATCTAGATCTAATTATGTGCACAATATTTCCAATTTCAAATAAATTCAAAACACATGAAAAAGATCCAAATAACTTCTTTAATTATCCAAGCTCTAATCTTGAAGTCAATAAATAATAGCTCGCTGAATATAGAATGAAAACCAGAAAAGAGACTACTTAATACTGATTTTCTCTAAACAACTTCCTATTGCTAAAAACAAACTACCAAAGTCATCCCCTCAAATAGAGTAATGATGAAATATTTATAGTGAATATTCCTTATTTGAAATTCAAAAGCTATTGATCCAAATGTTCATGATCAATGACTAGAAAAAAGGGACATAACTAAAAGTTCTATCATTATAATAGTGAAATAGAAGAAACAAGAGGATTAAGAGTTAAAGAAACTTGAATATGTGTATGAAAAATGCATAAGGTATGCAGATTCTTCTTGGATTAAAACAATTGCTTCCTTAAGTTTTGAAATCCATTCTCTAGTAAAGTGAACTTCATTTTCGCAAAGTTTGACATTTCCAAAATAATTGTCTTTGAATATGTAAATACCTCATAAATGATGAAACATAAAATATGCATAATGATAGAAATTGACTAGATTCATTCAATAATAGATAAGGAAAAATAGACATTACTATTCAACTATCAACTTTAATGCATTAGCTCAAAATTAACTTTAAATGTCAATATTCTAAGTATAAATGCACATAAGTCTCATTGAATATAGATATTAACATTCAAAAGATGTCTTCTAGATCATTAAAAGAAAAAAGAAAATATATATTGGTTAATGCTCATCATGTCCCAATATTTTTAGGAAAAAAATACTTGGAAGACATTTGGTCTTGGTGACTTGTCTAGGTTAAGAGAAAAGAGAGATTCTTTTATTTCTCCTAAGGTAAATTTCTTATTTAAGATTTTGTTACCTTCTGTAGAGATTATTTTAGAATTTTTTTTTAACTTTTTATCTTGAGATTCTAAATCTAAAAATTAATTATTTGTTTAGAATGTTTGAGCAATAATTGATAAAGGTTTCTTCCATTTGATTAGGATATTCTCTCTCTTGTCCCATACAATCCTACTGTTATGAAAAAAATTGCATTTTAATCTCCTTTTAGCCATGTTTCTTTGGATTTTTGTTTCCAAAATATTTCTTTCTTTGCTAAAATATTTTCTTGTTTTACTAATAGTTATTTTTCTTTTAAAAATTTATCATTGTTCACACCATTCTTAATGACTTCTTCATTTCATTTCTTGATTTCTTCTTCATTCTCTATTTTTCTTTAAATACATTATTAAAAATTTCCTTGTTCCATTTGATTATTTTCTCTTTTAAGGCTTTCAATTTTGCCACAAAATATTTTTTAAATCCTAAAATTCTTCTTCAAGCCACCATTGTTTTATATTTTGTAAGAAGTTTTCATTAAGGAACCACATCTTCTCACATTTAAAAGGATTTCTTGAAGTTTTTTTTCACTCAATTATTTTTGATTTGACTGGGAAATGACTTGATCCAACATAGGGAAGAATAGATGTGAAAACTAAAAAGTTAAAAGTGACGAAGTCACCTTTATAAATGAATCTATCTAGCTTTTCTGGGTTATGAACTAAGTCTCCTTTTGTCATTCCATGTAGAAACCTCATTTGTCATTGGAATGCCTATGAAGGAGTTCCTTATAAACCATTCTTTGAAATCTTGCATAACTTGGATTACTATTTGTAATCCACCTTGTTCTTCTTCAAGACTTAGAATTGCATTAAAGTCAATTCCTAAGATGATTTTTTTTTTTATAGCAAGTGTATCCAAAAAGTTGTTTATTTTCATCCATACAATTTTTTTATCTATTGTAAGAGTTGGTCCATAAAAAATTATTATAGTGAACTAAATACCACTTTTGAAGCTCTTATCTTTGCCACCCATCCAATTATTATATGTTGTTTTAAGAGAAAAATCAACCTTCTAAGGACCCCATTTAATACCTAATCCTCCTGATGCACCTATTGATTCAACCATCTCATATTTCCAAAAGCCTAATTTATTTTTTAGCTTTTCTCATTCTACTTTATTAAGTTTATTTTCTTGTAATACTATTATCTCTTATTCAAATAATAGTAGGTTGGGCTTTAAAAATCATTTTTTGTTAGGGGTATTTAGGACCCTAACATTCCATGTAGTAAGCTTCATAGTGTTATGGGAAGGCTCTTTCCCTTCCCCGCATTTAAGATATCATTTATCATTTTTTGGTTTCTTTCTTTACATATTGTTGTTATGAGTTCAACCAAAATTTTCTTGTCCCTTTTCTTACTTATTTTGCCACAATTTTTTTTATCAAGACTATCCATATTTGTAGTTTTTTCAATTTTATCCAAATTAATTTGTCCGTTGTGTATGCTATTTGCTATTATGTTATCTTCTTTTTCCTCTTCTTCTCCTATTAATTCTTCAATTATTAACTCACTTATTTAGGAATCTAAATTTTCTTCATCCATATGAGTAAGATCTAAATTATCTTATGTAATTCCTTTTTAATCATCCATAGTTTTATTTTGCATCTAATGTTCTAGCAGATGAACATCAAATTCTTCCCATTCTTGCATTGCTACTAGCTGTACTTGACCTATTTCCTCAGTGCTTAAATTCCCACCTTTGCTAATTATAGTCTCTATTTCTATGGGAATATTTACCTCTTTTTGTCCATCTTTCTTTTCTATACTAGGAGATTCCAAATCTTCATCATCAAAGATTTCTTCCCATTTGTGGGATTTTTCCAAAATTTATAAGTTTTTTTTTTGTTTAGCCTCCTTAGACCTCTTCCTCCTATTACTTAGTTCTCTTCTTTCCATTTATGTATCTCCTATCTTATTAACTTGTGTCTCTAGCATTTCTTTGGAAAAATGGGTTGTTTCATCATCCTTAATCATTTCTTATTTGATTCTTTTTCTATGTCTTCCTTAGATCTACTTATTTATATCTCTTTTGGTGAACTAATTGTATCATATTTTCTTTCTATTCATAGTCTACTAATTTATATGTCCTCATTTACTTTTTCTTGTTTTTGACACAAGAATTTTGCTTACTATGTTTTATTATTTTTTATCTTTATTACTTTCTGACAATGGTTGCTTGTTATTTTTAATTTCCTCATTATTATGATCTACGTGATAATTTTGGCCTCCCTCCTTGTTGTTTATGTGATATTTGTGTACTTTATCCCAAAATATTACTTGATTAGTTAAATTATTTTGAATTAGTAGCAGATCATGTGTGACTTTTTTTATATATTCTCAAGTTCTCTTTAATATATTATATAAAGAGATTATGTTTTATACAACATTCACATTGTTGCAACTTAGTAATATTTTCTTCCACTTTCATATTCTTCACCATCTCAAAAATGTCTTTGTTGTCTAATTTTCCTAGATTATGAACCTGTTCTCTATTTTCTAATTTCTATTACTTGAGATGACTAATTATTGGAATTTAGGAGGTTGTTACTAGTGTGTACATTATGCTCTATTATTTCCCCTTCTTCTCTTACACTCTCTTGATAATAGATTTTACTTGCCACATAATAGTTGGGGCATGTGAACTATGTTTATTTCATTCCTCTCTCAAATTTGTGATTCCCTAACCATCTATCTATATTTTGATCCTTAATTTGAGCTTTATTCTAGACTAAAAACAAAGGGAAAACTTCTTTTCAATTAGAGTTCCTTTCAATAAACTCAAAGTTTGTTGTCTACGAATTAATAAAGGAATTTAAAATGTTTATATCATGGACATGTACTTTATATTTGATTACACTGATACTATAAAAGGATTTTTTTAATATAAATTTTAATCATTTAAATTCATGTTCGTCTAGTTTTATGTTGATGGGGAGTTTGATATTAGTAGAGTTATCATAATTAACTTCAAAGCCTAGCAAATCTCATAGAGCCAATCGAATTCATTTTAGCATTTGTATATGTAATAGTTCTCTTGGAATTGCTTTAGCATTACCCAAGTAGGTATATGTAGTTTTTTTGCTTGACTTTCACTAAAATCTAGGCCCCATTTTACAAATTTGATAAAATACTATTTATAAAAGAAAATAGAACTTGATAACAACTCATCTCTAATTTTTTTTTGTTTGCAATGAATATATTAATCTATTAGTTAAATTAGAAATACTTACCTAATCTGCATAGTGACTTTCCAACCATTTAGCCAAATTTGGGTTCTTTGCTTCTGGTCTATTCCAAAAGACATACAACCCAAACTCTTGACAATTAAACCATTGAACATGTCACTGATTATCATCATATTTTCATCATTTTTTTTTCTTGATTAGTCTCAATTTTATTGATTTATCCATCTCCTAATTTATGTACTTTGTGCTTTCCATTATTTTTGTTCATGTGAGCTATATTAACCCAATTAAATTATAATTATTTGGTTGTTGTTTTAATACTTGAAGATCATTTTATTTTTTCCAATTTTCCTATGAGGAGGAATGTACACTTTACCTTCCTCATTTATTTTTAGGGTATTTGGGTAGGGTTTCCATTGATTTGATGAACACCACTAATTGCTAGCCTCCCTAACATTGTCATTTTTCCAATTTGAGACCCAATTCCCTTTTAAGGAACAACTATGTTGCTATCATTTTTCTATTGGATCATTGATCAATTTTTAGTTATGCATTCTTTATTTTTCCTCTATGTTATCCATTATTATTTATTCAAATCTCTTTGTGTATTTCTCTTGCCATCAAGTTTGATTTGCCCTTTCTTTTCTAGAATATTATGTTGTCTTATATCTTCATCCTATCAAATTTTCCTTATGTTTTCAATTGACCAAGCATATTTTATTTTTCCATAGAAATCCTCCTACTTTCTACTTAATTTGAGTTAAAATCTTCTTCCTTTGTCATACAAGATATATTTGTAGATTTTGATGTGATACTCTTAATGTTACCACTATTCTCCTCACCTGCTTTAGAATAGTAATTTTATTGATCGCATATTTTATTTTTGGGTAATAATTTTTTATCATGACTTGTAAATGTGTCAAGTTATTTAGTAGAGCAATCACACACTTGTGAATATTTGTTCCAATGTAGATATGTCCATGTGCTTCTTCCCTTGTGAGAAAATAGGCCTCAAGGAATAATGGAGATGAGAAACAAAGCCAAAGTGGATTCATTTACAATTGGGTCGAATACCCTGGTGGGTAGATCAATTTCTCTCATAATTCTATTTCATAGATATTTTGGAAAAAATTACAAGTGAATTTAATCCTTTTAGTATATTATTATCATTAGGTCTTAAATGTTTTGGTCCCAATTTCTTCTTGGTTGATTCCTAGAAACCCTCAGGTTTGGTTTCCCATAGTATTATAAGTTGCAATATTTTTGAAGTGGCACACCGATGTGAAAGCCAAGTCCAAATTAGCATAACAGTGCAAGTTTTGGAGAAATTTGATGCAAACTATACTTATTAAGCTGAAAGGCTTCTATAGTGGGAGAATTCATGGTTGTAAACATTTTGACAATTTTAAAAAAATTGATGTTCATTTAAGAGTTAGATATTTAATAATTATTTTTCAATCTATTCACTATAAATGTAACTGATAATAATACATGCCAGCAAAATGTAACGACAAACATTAAAAAGTCATTTTCCTGCAAACAATAATGCCATGCTCTATGATTTTCATTAATATTTAATGAGAGTGGAGAAGTAGAGTGGATGTTGTACTAGATTAAGTTTATTCATAGCTAGTGCCTCCGAAAAATGATAACTAAATAGTATTATTCAACTCTACAACAAATTTCATTTCATTTGTCAAGCGAATATTTCATTTCTTCATCTGCCACTCTCTTTGATGGAGATCATTTGCCTACAGCTATGGCAAGTAGACTGTTCCTTGTATTGTTGATGGGAAGCTCTAGTACATCAGAGGGGAGACCAAAGTATTCGATCAAAGCATTAACTTTGTAAGTTTGGATGAGTGAAATTTGTATGAATTTATGTGACCTTTACAACCTATGGTTTCTTTGTGATGTTTTTTGCTGATCCATTTTCTATCATAGATCTTGTAACAAAAATGACTAAGATCCTTGGTTCAAGCATCACCCAAAAGTTCCAATTGTCGACTAAGGATTTTGACACCCTAGTTTTGATCAAATCCAACAAGAATCTAGAAAACCTATTGGAGGAATATGAGAGGCTAGAGGTGAAATTTTGTGCAAGTTGCTTTTTTGTTTAAACCTTAATGCCTCCATCTATAGAACAACTGAGGAGAGCACTCAGTTGAAGGCCATGGCTTCAACTCATATGACATGGCTTTTACAAAATTGTTGCATCTCCCTGCAAGCTCTATGTATATAGCACAATAGTCTAGTCAAGTGTGCATTTTGCTACCCAACTCTAGCTGCTATGTCCACTTCACCATAACTCTCATGTACTGGTCACACAAGTGGCTTACATGTATGTCAATCATTTGTTAAATGTCAATCACCTAATTTATTGTGGTTTCAATTATCATTATTCTTCCCCTACTACTTCTCCTCATTTGGCTTAGGTACCATGTCCTTGAAAAGCCAAAAATAGCTCCATTATAAAGAAATAAAATCTTACGTTAGAATAATATTTTGCATAATCCTTACAACTTATATTTTAAGAATATTATATTTGCAAAGGATTATATGTTTTTAAGACTTCAGAAATCTCTCTACTTATTTTTTAAGATTGACATATAAATGGTATAAAATGGTATTTCAATTTGATATAGATTATATAGTACAATTTCAAAATTTAATGTTAAAAAAGCTTAAAAAAATTAGACTACAAACATAAATCATAATGATGTTTCTATAATAATTTTTTATTTATCTATTTTTTAATATTAAATTATAATATTGATGAGATTAATGTTTTAATTAAAATTTAGACTCACAAGTGTCCATACATTATATCATGTGCACATTCACATAAAAATAATAAATAAAAATAAGATCACAATAATTATGCATTTCCTCTTTGTTCCTTGAATAATTTATAATTAAATATAAATTGTAATAAAATTAGGTTAGTGAAAATTATGAACTACTCAAAATAATAAAATTTCATTTTGGAAATTATTATTATTTTGATCAGTAAGAGGCTGAAGCCAAGATTAATTATTATGGTGATTATTATTTGTTAAGCATGAGTAGATTTGAATCCAAGACCTCTTCGATAGGAGGCTCACAATTTATCATTATGTTGTAGGCTCTTGCCTTCATTTTCAAAATTATTGCACATAAGATCTTTTAGGTGATTTTTCAAAATGTATATCACAAATTTATTTATCATTTTAAGTTCATTATAGACATTCTTTAATTTTAAATTTTATGATTTGTATATCTAATTATTAAATTAATGTCGAATAGTTAAATTATATTTAATTAATATAATTAAACTTTAATAATGTGATTAAATAATGAAGTTAAGACTATAAAAATAAACTTTTGAAACTGAATTTTTTTAAAAAATTAGATGAAAAATGTTAAATATTATATAAAATTTAGTAATACAAATGAAATTTAAAAATGAAGTCAAATTTTACAAGTGAAATCAATCCTTTGAACAGAGAGAGAGGACATGGTTAGGGTAGGGAGATGGAAATAGGGAGAGGGTGAGAGATGAGATATGAAGAGAAAGAGGATAACTTAGGTCCACAATAGATGGAGATGGAGATGAGAAGAGGAAAGCAGGGGAGAGAGAGGGGGGGGGGGAGGGGAGAGGGGGAGGGGGTGAGAAATGAAGTAGAAACTATGAGAGAGGATGAGATAGATAACTCAAGGTGACATGATAGAGAGAAAGAGTAAGATAAAGGGGAGAGGGTGAGAGGCGCGCGCGCATGCGCATGTGTGTGTGTGTGTGTGTGTGTGTGTGAGAGAGAGAGAGAGAGAGAGAGAGAGAGAGAGAGAGAGAGAGAGAGAGAGAGAGGAAATGGTTAGAGTGGAGAGATAGAAAAAGGGGGAGGGGGAGATGAGATATGGAGAGAAAGAGGATAACTTAGGTCTACAATAGATGTGGGGGGGGGGGGGGAGAGAGAGAGAGAGGAAAAGGTATATGGTATAGATTAGGGGGAAAAGATGGTATGAGGGGGTAGGAGGTAGGATAAATGGAAAAGAGGGGGTACAGATGAGGGTAGAAAGAGATAATATGGATGGGGGGAGAGGGGGAGAGAGAGAGAGAGAGAGAGAGAGAGAGAGAGAGAGAGAGAGAGAGAGAGAGATGGTAACTAGAGGGAATAGATGGTGAGAGGGGGATGAATATGGAAGAAAGGGAGAAGAAGGAAGGGGATAAATCATATAGAGAGAGAATGGGAATGAGGAGTCAAATGAGGTAGAGAGATAAAAAGAATAATTATGACATGTAATAGGTGTCCATGGAGGGAGGGAGGGAGAGATGGTCATATTGTGGAAGCAATGGTAAGGGGGGGAGATTGAAGAAAGCTAAAAGGAGAAGCAAAGAGATATGAGTTAAATATAAAAAGGATGATAATTGAGGCAAAAAATAGATGGATATGGTGATGAGGAGAGGAAGAGTAGAGTAGAGAGATGGGTAATTATAGGAGGGAGTATGTGAGTGTCATGCCCTAAATTTAACAACGCAAAACACAACCAACCATTTTTTTTTGAAAGGTACATCAAGCAATAATACACATGTATCTATGTATAATAGATATACTCTATCGAACTATTTAGAGATTAAAGTCTACAATTCATGTTTCTTAAGTACATTAGGGTATCACTAATTCAATCATGGGTGGGAGGTATCACCTAGTGACTTCTATGTACATTGATACTCCAACCAAGCCTTAGGTGTCAAGGTTGATTATTTTCATGCTTACTATCCTTGTTGGTGCTCAAATATGATACATTCATAAACTTTCTTTTCCCACCATAATGTGTCATATATGTTTCACATCCTTTCCTATTTTAGTTTTGTGTAATCTTGACATTATGTAGATTATTTACTAGGGCACTCATTTCAAGTGTAATTGTCATACATATCCCTTTATTTATTTTATTTGAATTACTTATTATTTTTATTATTATTTTAAAGTTATTTTATTTTAATTACTTATTATTTTTATTTTTATTTTTTAAAATTATTTTATTCACTAATTATGATTAATTAATATTAGACAAGGCTATCATAGAATCCTAAATCTTCCACCCCTAATACTCATTCTAAGTTGCTCTACTACACATGCCTTGAACTACTATATTAATTCAAAAATGTTATTGACAAACCCTTAAAGAATTAGTATAATCCTAATAACTTCTCACTCCTTACCCTAAGCAATAATAATATCCCTAAAACATTACTATTAATCTTATTTAATGAGAGCTCTCCTAAAATCCTAATAACCCCAACATTTTAAAAAGAAAATCCCAATTAATGAAAAATACATTCCTTTCACTACACATAAACAAAATAATAATAAAAATAAAAATAAATACTTTAATGCCATTACCATTATCCTAATGCTATATTTAAAGTATTTCTATCTTGCTAACCTAAACACCATAGCAATACATTAATCAAACCTAAAACTTCCTTTATACTAACCAAAGACTATATTCCACCCCTCCAACATGTGGTCCCCACCTAGACTCATGTGAGTCATGAGGAGAAGTCAAATTCCTAGGGTGGCCCATCATGGGCACTTAATCCCAAGCCTTACTTGCTCTTCCCTAGGTAGGATACGATTGATAGAAGTCTTAAACCTTTGCACCCTTTTCAAATCTGCTAGGCACCTATACCTAGGCCTAGAATCCATGACAAGTAGAACATGATTAAGACAAGGTGAGGGGAGGTAGAAAATGATTAAAAACAATGGAGAGGGATAAGGAGTGGATAGAGGTTGATTTGATGGTTATGCACACCTCCCCATCCTTTCACACATGTGTCATCTTTTGCCAAGTCCCCTCCTTGGTCAAAAAGTTGACTACTCCCCCGCTTGGGTTGATATTTCCCTTTTTGAATGATAATAATGAGTACTGCCTAGGTCTATGGTGGGTTTGGGGGGGGGGAGTGCGGGCAGGGGGGAGCATTAGGTTTTAATTTTCTTTATCGTCATTTTTGAATTGTCAGGTCTTGATTAAATTTTTTTTGTTTTGTTTTTGTTTTTGTTTAGTGTAGATGGGACACAATGTCATGTGACCGATGAGTCTTCATTTGAAATATTTATGAAAAGGTATTTTTTGTTATATAAGTTCTTTCCCCTTAGGATATATATTATTCTGTTAATATTTAATGTATTAGATTCTAGGGCATATTCTGTTGATTATTTTAATGCTCTGTAATCTAGGGGAGGGAATTATTATCTTTTCCCATACATTTTCTAGAGGCTTAATGTGCACCTATAGGCTTGTCCCCTTATGGGTTTGAACTATGTATTCATTCTAAAGCTATTTTCCCTCTTATCCTACCATGGTATTTTAATGAATATGTTTGAGGATGTAACGGTGTTACCTAACCTATGAATTTATTAGGACTTGGAAAACCAAATGGACTAATTTTCATACACATGAAATAGACTATCAAATATGATATCTTTCTTCCATTATAATGAATGCATAGCATATACATTTACACTACAACCAATTATGTATTGAATTAAATCAACCATTTCCAAGAAAAATTGCAACCTCTATGAAATATTGACACTAATTGAATTGAAACGAGAAGTGTTTCACTTACATGATTTCCCATATTGAATCAATCGCATAATGTAAAGACTTACAATGAATAGTTCCTTACAATTAGAACTTCTCAATCTATCCTTACTCCTTTTCAACAATATACAATAATATGGAAAAATTTCACTTTACATCACATTGAAAGAAAACAAAATGGAGATTAATCTTTACAACACTTTTTGTGATAACATGGGAAGGTTGGTCTCTCTACACACTTGAGCTTTCAAAATTTTCAAGGGTGAAACCCTAACATCTTCAAGGAATCCATCTTCACAAAACCTACACATACACACAAAGTAGGAACCATGGAGACTCACCTCCCAACTAATGCTTCTATGAAGCCACCCGCAGAGCAGGGGAAGCAAGGTCCAAATGGGATACACACACACACACACATCACTTGTCATTGCATGAACACAACACATAACACAAAACAAATCCCTCCCATGGCTTGCACATTGATTCACCATTGGGATCATTTTACATTGGGTAAAAGTGGACTCTTCAAAGAGGAGATGTCATAACCAAACATTAACATCATATTGCAATTGAATTTTCCTCTCATGGCCATCATAAAAATCTCTTCCTTATTACACACAAAACCCCTTATATCTCTCAAAACAACAAAGGTATATGGCTTCAATGGGGCCCATACTCCATGAAAGAACAAATCCTCCTCATCATGAGGTAAATCTTCTCAGCTACAATGTTGAGCCCAACTAATCCCTTCACCCAAGGTTTCTCTTCCCTTCCAAGGGTGAGTGAAGCCTTCACACCCATGATCACATTCAACATTCAAATCCAAACAAGAAAATCAAGAAGGAAAAAACAAGAAATCTTCAAGAACACAATACACACTCAAATTATCATAACACAATACCAAAATCCACAATGCAAAGATTCACAATACAATGCGTGCTCCATTGACAAATTCTCCATACTTGCAGATTTATTTTGCATACTAAAAGAAAGAAAATGAAACATGGTTTGAAACACCAACCTTGGTCCAAGCTAAAGGCAATGATATTTGTAGTAGAGCTCCCTTAATCTCCCTCCAAAACCTAGCTATCTCTAAACTTTGAGAGTGGGTGAAGACCCCACTAGTTTGTTCAAGATGCTCTAATAAGGCCTTCTCACTAACTATTTTAGCAAAAAAACCTATTTACTTCCTCTTACAAACTTGTCTCCTCTAAATTTTCTATATTTGACTTAGTGGGAACATGGGAGAAAACATGTGTGAAAACTCCAATTTTTGAATTGATGGGTAAAGGGCCCCCCTAGGCTGTCTAGGCACTCACATGGTCAAAATTAAGTCCCTAACTTGATATACTATCATATGGGTGGCTTATTTTCAATATAATGACACTTTAGGGTTACATTTAGGCCCCCTAAAATCCTTGAAAAGTTTGAATTCGAAAATCAATATGAGGGTGACCCATCCTAACACTCTCCCAAGTGGGTGTACTTAAACATTTATTGAAAGAAAAGAAAAAGACTAAGATTAAGTGACCTTATGACCAACACCCTAGGTGACATGTCATCAACACATAGACAATTACAAGTGTGAAGTGACACATTAAAATACATTACACTTCACTATGACATGTCCTAATGCATCTCTATGATTAAACATTTCCTCATACAAGAAAACTTACATCATGAAACAAAATACTTTGACAACAAGGCTTTTGAATCTTCCAAAGATTCACCTTGGTTAAATTGTGTTCACATTGGTTTGGAACTTGTTCCCCCCCAAGAATTTCCATGGTTCCCCTTCCTACACATTAAACTAGAGCATTACTTCTCCAAGGGGGTCATATAAAATGTATATCATAAATGAAAAAATTTGAATTTTATGAAATCCATGTTAACATAATTCAAATTAAATTCCATTTCCTAATCATTTCAATTAAATCATTCAAGATGTTAGAATATCAAATCTACATACCATAAACCATCATAATAAATTTAACATCCATCTACATATCATAAATCATCATAATCAATTTAAAATTTATCTGCAAATTATAAATCATCATAATCCAATTAACATTTGCATCGCATTATAATCTAGTACTATCATGTCATAAAACTACATTCATATGTGTTCAATCATTTCATACACAATATTAAGTTCTTAGTGCATATCATAAATGTAAACACTACCGAAGTATCAAAATGAATAGATAAAACAATCCACTATCCATCTAAGCATCAAATAGTTATCAAAATATCAAAGTCTTGAATGTCAAAATGTAAATAAAATATCTATGCTATGATAGGTTGGGGTGAGGCCTCACATCCTCCCCCTAGGCATGAACTTCCCCTTGGAGTTAATAAAAAATATATGGGTACTGAGCCTTCATTTGAGTTGCATCATCCCATGAAGTCGTAACCTCATCATAACAATCCCACTAGATTCCAACCTAGTCTAGCTCTCTGCCTCAAAGTGTGAGGGTTCGTCAAGCCAAAATGTGAATGGGCTCCAATGCTATCTATCCATCTAATTCCACTTGCAAATAATCCCAATCTATGATGTGAGTCTCATCATAAATATACTTCCTTAATACAAATACATGAAATACATCATGAATGCATGATAGGCTAGGTGGCAGGGCTAAATGATAAACATCTAGTCCTATCAGCTCCAAAATCTCAAAGGGACCCACAAAGCGAGATGCTAACTGAGAGCCTTTTCCAAAATGGATTGGGCTCTTATGTGGTCACACTCTCATAAATACTCTCTCACCAACCATGTACTCTCTATCCACCCTCTTCGCATCTGCATATTTCTTCTGTCTATCTTGGGCTTCTTTAAGGCATTGTCTGATCAATACCATCTATTGCTCCATGTCTTTGACTAACTGTGGCCCTATAGATATCTTGTCTTCAATCCTATCCCAACTTAGGGGTGTCTTGCAAGGCCTACCATAAAAGGCTTGATGGGGTGGCATGCCTATGGAAGTGTGATGCCCATTGTTATAGGGAAATTTTGCAAGATAGAGATACTCTTCCCACTTGGATTGGTGGTTCATCACATGCATCTGCAACATATCCTCTAGGAACTGGTTAACTCTCTTTGTTTTCCCATCTATCTGATGATGATAGGTGGAGCTAAAGTTGAGCTTGGTACCTAGTGATGTCTGCAATTCCCTCCAAAATGAGGAGGTAAATAAGGAGTCCTTATTAGATATTATCTTACAAGGAATGCCATGGATTCTAACAATATCTTACAAGAAAACCTATGCCACTACGGGTGTTGTGAAGGTGGTGTGAATGGGTGAAAAGTGAGAAACCTTGGTCAAAGTTTCCACCATCACCATGATGGTGTCATGATGTCAAAAAAAAATCTAAAGACCAACAATGAAATCCATGGAGATAGTGTCCCACTTCCACTCAGGTATCTCATGTGGCTACAAGAGCCCACCTGGATGTCTGTGTTTTTCCTTAACCCTTTGGCACTCTAGGCATTTGGCTATGATGTTAGAAATGTATATTCTCATTCCTAGCCAATGATATAACTACCTTAAATCTGCATGAAGCTTCTTGACACTTGGATGTGTTGCATAGGGTGCTCTATGAGCCTCCAAAATGATGAAATCATGTAAGTCACCTGAGGACAGTACATAGATGTGCACTTTATGGCATAGTAATCCATCTAGACCCAATGAAAAATTAGAAAATCTTTCTTCTAGGGGTCTCTAAGAGTGGACTAACTGACAAACTTTTATATAAAATACATCTTCGAGAAGATGGTGTAGTATGTGCTCTCTCAAATTTGTCTCAATGAGTCAGTAATCATAGAAGATATCATGTGGTGTCTCCTACTCAAGGCATCTACAACTATAGTCTCCTTCCCTTAATGTAATGTACATCAAAATCATACTCACATAAGAAATCTATCCATCTCCTTCATTGAACATTTAGTTGTGGCTGTGTGAAAATGTACTACAAACTTTGATGATCTAAATGAAGCTCAAAGTGATGTCCTAGAAGAAAGTGGTGCCATCTTGCCAAGGCATGAGCTACTTCTGCAAGCTCCAGATAATGGGTGGGATATTTGAGCTCATGATTCTTAAGTTTCCTAGACTCATATGCTATGAGATGGCCATTTTGCATGAGGAAGACTCCAATACCATCCAATGAAACATTTGTGCATACTGCAAAATTTGATGAAGGATCAGGTACTACTAGGATTGGTGTGCTAGTGAGTGCCCTCTTGAGTTCTTGGAAGGCCCTCTCACACTTGTCTATCCATTCAAACTTCTTCCATTTCCTCTAAAGTGAGGTGTTGGGATGAGCTACTTTGGAGAATCCTACCATAAACTGCCTATAATATCCTACTAATCCCATGAAGCTTCAAACTTCTGAAACATTAGTCAGTACTGACCAATTCATGATGGCCTAAATCTTGGATGGATCCACTGTGATTCCATCTCTTGATATCACATGACCTAAATAATGTACTTCCTTCCTGAAGAAGGCACACTTGGACAAATTGTGATATAGCTAATTTTCCCTTAAGCATTGCAATACCTACCTCAAGTGTTCTTTGTGTTCCTTCTCATCACATAAATATATCAATATATCATCAAGGAACACTACTACAAACTTATCTAGAAATGTATGAAACACCCCGTTCATAAGGCTCATGAATACAGCTGGGGCATTTTTAAGACTAAATGGTACCACTATGAACTCGTAGTGGCCATACCTTGTACAAAATGTGGTCTTATGAATATCACTTTCCACAATCTGCAATTGATGATATCCCAACTTTAAATATATGTTGAAGAATACTCAAGCACCCTACAAATGATCAATCAAGTCATTGATTCTAGGGAGTGAGCATCAATTCTTGATCGTTACCTTATTCAATTGTCAGTAGTCAATACACAATCTAAGTGATCCATCTTTCTTCTTCACAAATATCACTAGCACACCCCAAGATGATATACTAGGATGGATATGTCCCTTCTCCAAGAGTTCCTCCAACTAAATCTTAAGTTCATTGAGTTCATGTATAGCCATCCTATATGGATATCTCAAAATGGGCTCAACTCCTGGCACTAAATCTATGTGGAAATCAATTGCCCTAGGTGGTGACATACCTAAAAGCTCTAATGGAATCACATCCTTAAACTCTTGTAGTATCAGGTAGTCATCTAGAGAAGGTTCCCTCTCATCATCTTCCTCCTTATTACTAATAGATACTACAAGACACTGACATCCCTTTTGTAGACACCACTTAAGCTACATGGCAGAGATCATACGAAGAGACATGGGCCTTTACACCCCTGAAATCACCATAGGAGTACTACGCTCATCGAAACACTCAACCTTCTTCTATCTACAATCCATCTTAGCATTATGTTCACATAGCCAATCCATACCAAGGACTACATTGTAGGATCCTAGGGGGATAACTCGTAGGTCTAAATTTGTACTCTTGTCCCCAATCTAAATTTGACAATGAGGTATAATGGAATTAACCATCACCTTAGCCCCAAATGCCAATTCAATCTCCCAATTATTGTTCTACCTAGCTACCACTAGCCTATGAAAATCCACTACAAAAGGAGATACAAAAGAATCAATGGCTCTGGAATCAAACAATATAGAAACCATAATACCTCTGATCATACTTGTAGCCTTAATAACTATAGCCTAATGCTTAGCTTGGTGATCATCAACCATTGCAAACACCCTATGGGACCTGCCCATGTCTCCTACTCTAGGCTCTAAAGTGGCTCCCCACTAATTATTGATTGCTAGTCCCTATGGGCACTCTCTGGCCATATGACCCATACCATCACAAGCATAACATGGCCCACATGTGTGAATTTGAATTCCCTATGGTCTAGGTCATTATTGACTACTTGACCTGTTGGATCCACTATAACCACCATGGCAGGACTCTTGAGTCCTAGCTAGCTGTGCATATGGAATTTATGGCCTATGATCTCATCAAGACCCCTAGGACTACCACTGCTTGGGCCAAGAGCCCTAATACCCCTATGCTGACTTCTACTTATCATCTAGTTGTGACTTTTGTTGAACCTATGGGGCCTTAGAGGACCTTGTTGTTTGACCCTAATTACCCTTCCATGAGGGTTTATGTTTTCTTGAATGTTGGGAGTAATTCTAGTTGTGGGACTAATCCCAAAATTCTTGTTTGTTATGGAGATCTTTCGCACCAATGTTGTCTCAACTAACTCCCTAAAGGTGCTTGGAAAAGCTAGGCGTACTCAATTGTGAAGACATAAGTTAACACCCTTGGTAAATTGATAGATCTATAGCTTCTCATCCTTCATGTACTCAACATAAGGAAGGAGCTCTAAGAATCTACTCTCATACTATGGTATAGTAAAGCCCCTCTACTAGAGCTCATGGAACTCCTCAATCTGACTCTATTTGAAATGCTTTTATAGATATCTGTCTCTGAATCTAGCCACAAATGCCTTCCAGGTAAGCATGTCTACTCTTAGTTTTCCTATGGTCACCTCCTATTTCACCAATTGGAAGCATTGTCTTGTAGTAAGTGGATGGTAGGTTGGGCCTTTAGATTGCTCCCATATGGTTGCAACTAGAAGCACCTTTCTAAGCTCTATAACCACGCCTCTGCCTGAGTACCATCTATGATTCCAGTGAAAAGATGTGGTTTGAGTCGGATCAAATCCATAATCTCATTCCCTATGTCTATTGGTGCTCTCACGATGGTGGTGGCTCTATGATTGGTGGTGGATCAATCTAATGAACTGAGGCCTCTTCCTAGTTACCTTGTCCCTTTTCCTTAGGGATGATGTAGTCCAAAATATTAGGAATATGTATAATCTGCAACTTCATAAGGCTAGATTGTAGGTTGGAAATGTTTGAATCCTAATTCAAGAAGATATTATATATATATATATATATATATAATATTTAATAATCGCTATTTAAAATATATGTTAATTATTTTAGCATATATAATCTAATATATAAATTTTATTTTATATATTTAGGATAAAGTATATATATATAGAAGATTCTTTGATGGCTTATGTAGGCCACATAAAATAAATTTTTTATCATAACATAGCAAAAATTTTAATTGGATCTTTAAAAAATGATGGAATCTATAAGTGACTTTCTAATGATTTAAAAACTTAATACATGTTTTTCTTTTACAACTGGACAACTAATTAGGCTACCTAGAATGCCAACTAAAAAATTTTTGTTAGCAAACTTAGAATATAGGAATTTAAAGTCTAACAAGATTCTCTTAAAAAATCAACTAGAAGATTCATTTGATACAATGCAACATACAATTCATTTAACAAAGTAGTAGAAACTCATATTAGTTAAGTGATTACTTAACGTAGTCAAAATTATTGGTGTGTTTTGTTTATGTTTTGTCCATAAATTTGGGCATGACATTTTGGTATTAGAGCCCAATTTTTAATACTAGGAGCCTAAAACCTACTAGGTTTTGACTTATGTAAAACTTAATCCTTTGTGTAGGATTAGAGTTGTTACACGAGTTGGTCAAGCTAGTAGACATGGTAGGGATCCTATAAATCCCCGTGTAGAACATGTTGAAGTAGAGAAAGAGGTTGAGGTTTTTGGAGGGGAACATGTACTCCACCCAAACTAACTCTAAATCCAAACCAAGAGATTTTAGATGCCCTTCATAATATTATTGGAGTAGTTTAGTTGAGCTTACCACCCATACCACCACAATTAGAGCAATATATTTCAGATAGTCATAGGATAGTGATTCAAGAGAGGAGTAAGAGTCCTCCACCCAACCATCTTTAGGGTCTAGATGATCATGAGGTTGAGTCAGTACATTAAATATTGCGACTGTATCCTAACCTAATGGCATGTATAATGAATAAAGATCCTAGAGATACATGTGATGAGATTAGGGAGTTGATATGACTCAAACCATCCTTATTTAAGGGATATACATATGGTGTAGGAGTTGAGGCATGGTTATAGAGTTTAGAGTATTATCTTGGATTGTGCCCATTCAAGAGCAATATAAAGATGCAACTTGAAGTCCATCTCTTTCAAGATTTATCCTCTATCTCGTGGTAGTAGTAGGAGGCTTTAGGTGAGGTTATTGTTGACACATTCATCTAATATTCATTTATGAGAAGATTTAGGGATAGGTACATCTAAGAGAACTTTAGACAAAGATAGTTAGAGGCATTTCACAATCTTCAACAAAGAGGACCATAGTAGCACAATATGAGTGTAGCTTTCTCAAGCTCATTCCCTATGTTGAGTACATGAAGGATGAGAAATTATGGACTGATTGCTTTGATATGGGTCTTAATGTACCTATTCAGGATATAATCTATTTATCATTCCATACTACCATTAGAGAGGTAGTTGAGAAAAATTAATTGTAGAGGATATCCATAAGAGAGGACATGATTGGTTTCAAAACCAAAACACCTTTGGTCAATCTTTAGGATAGATGAGGCCCCCTGGAAAGGGAATTAGAATTAGTTAGGAGGGTACTTTAAGGCCCTAGAGTCATAATAGAATATTAGAAAGAGTCATCATAGGGTTATAGGGGCTCTAAGCCAAAGTAGTGGTAATCTTAGGGTCCTAGATTAGATCAGAGGAAACATACCCCTTATTCACAAGTAGCCAGGACTCAACAATCCAATAGGAGTGGTTACAGTAGATCTAGTAGGACTAGAGGTTTACAACAAACTAGATTTTAAGAGGTGAAAATACATAATAGAGGACCATGTTATACTTGTGGTGGCATGGGCCACATAGAAAAGGATTTCCCATAGGCTCCAACAACATGTTTTTAGAGAGGGGCCACTTCATATCCCACAATAGGTGATATGGGAAGATCTCACAGGGTTTTTGTAGTAGTTGATAATTACAAGGTAGAGAACCAAGCCATAGTCCTTGAGACCATAGGTATGACTCATGGTAGTACAGTGACTATTTTTTTTGATTCTAGAGTTTTTGAATATTTTATATCTCTATTTATGGTGGAGCATTACAAGATAGTGGTAGTTAGATATGATATCAGTTAGGAGGTAGAGTTAGCCTCATAAGCTAGAGTGTGAGTTAATTCCTTGGTCCACAATTATGAGGTTTAAATGGGAAACATGACCACTATGAGTGAACTTAAAATTATCCCTTTAGGTACCTACAATGTAGTTCTTGGCATGGAATGGCTATATTCACATATTGCTAAGATGGATTGTTGACAAAAAATAGGGTAGAGTGTATACTTAGCCATGAAACTCACACAATGATTTTAGGAATACACAGACCTATATCTCATTGTATGATTTCTACTATGCAACTTAAGAAGCACATGCAAAAGAGATGTAATTTATTTTCTATCATTATTAGTGATAGAGAGGATGATATCAAGAAGGGTACTTCACTAGATGATTTTTCTATCTTGTAGGACTTTGCAGATGCTTTTCCCTCTGAGCCTGTTGGTATAGTACACCCTAGGGAAGTTAATTTTCACATAGATCTTGTGTCAAGAGTTGAGCCTATATCTAGAGAACCATAAAGGATGACCATATATGAGATTAATGATATCAAGATTTAGTTAGAGGAGCTCTTGGAGAAAGGGCATATTCACCATAGTATGTCACCTTGGGGTACACCAAGTATCCTTGCAAAGAAGGATGGGTCACTTAGGTTGTGTATTGATTATCAATAGCTTTAAAAAGTTACTTTTAAGAACTAATATCAACTTCCTAGGACTATTGACCTATTTGATCAGTTACAGGGTGCCCATGTGTTCTCAAAGATATATATGAATTTAGGTTATCATCAGTTGAGGATTATGGAGAGTGAAATGTACAAGAATCCTTTCCATATGAGGTATGGTCACTACAAGTTCACTGTAGTATCATTTAGCCACATGATTTCTCTAATTGTATTTATGAGCCTCATGAATAGGGTATTACATACAATTCTAGATAAGTTTGTGGTGATGTTTCTTGATTATATTTTGATTTATTCTTGTGATGAGGAGAATGGGGAGAACTTGAGATATGTATTGTAACTTTTGAGGGACAATCATTTATATAGTAGCTTGAAGAAGTGAGTTTCTTCAAACTTGAGATATATTATTTATATCATGTTACAGCAAGTGATGGGATCTCATTAGACCCATCAACTATTAGATCTATTATGGATTGACCAACACCTATCAGTGTTATCGAGGAGAGGAATTTTATGGGATTAACAGGTTAGTATAGATGCTTTGTTGCAGGATTGTCTAGATTGGCTCATCCTATCACATCTCTTCATAGGAAAAAAAATAAGTTTGAGTGGATAGAGAAGTATGAGAGAAATTTCCAAGATCTTAAGAGAGCTCTCACTAGTGCATAGATTCTTGCAGTGCTTGATCCTTCAGAATATTTTATTTGTATGCACAAATGCTTCCTTGGATAGAATAGGTACAATCTTAATGCAAGATGTATGAGCTATAACATACGAGTCTAGGAATTTAATGACTCACAAGCTCAATTATCCTACTTATGACCTAGAGCTTGTAGAAGTGGTTCATGTTTTAGGGAGATTGCATCATTTTATCTTAGGGCACCAATTTGAGCTTTATTGAGATTATTGAAGCTTACAATATATCTTTCTTAGTCAAACTTTAATGCTAGGAAAAGGAGATGGATGAAGTTATTATGTGAGTATGATTTTAGTGTTCATTACACCTAGGGGGAAGAGAAAATTGTTGCAAATTCCTAGAGTATGAAGTGATGTGAGTTATCATCCATGACTACTATAATAGATTTGAGAGAGCATATATTGTGCCATTTTTCTGAGGATGAGTTATATGTAGAAATTTTTTAGTTAGTCCATTCTCACATTTTTAACCTTATGGTCAAATAATTTTTCAATTAGTGACTTAACATTTAGTTAGTTGTTCACAGTTTCTATCAAGCCCCATATACAAATAGTAGTGTCTGTTGAGCATAGCAGAGTCCACCGAGCCCCAGAAGTAGATTCAATTGCTACCAAGCTTATAAGTTTCTACCAATCTTTTTAGTGTAATTGATGAAGGTTTCAATGTTAACTAAGCTCCATAGTGTTACTTGAGCTTATCAGTGTCTACCGAGCTAACAATGTTAACAAAGTGAATGAAGGTAGTGTTGACTGGGCCATTCACTATCAACTGAGTCTACCAAGTTCTTCAACCGAGTCTACCAAGTTCTTCAACATTCACCAAGTCACCTAATGCTAACTAAATTCCTGCTACTCCAAGCTTATGAATGTGCACTAAGCACTAGTGTCAAATGAATGCTAGAGTTTGTCAAGTTGATAGTATTGCTAATTGTCAGAATATCACCTAACTTGTCTTCAGAACTCAAGTTATAGGAGTAAGATGACTTAATGAAGATTTTTTGAATTAGGTATTGCAACCAACTGCAAAAGGTAATTTTTTAGATTGGTATATATGTAATACATATTATCATATCCATTGTGATGTAGAAGTGAATCAAGCAAGTAGTCTGAGTGTGAATTAAGAAGGCTACAAGAAGTATAAGGAAAATAAGAGTCTTATCTATCACAATCATGTTATCATTGTATTTCAAAGGAATCTCATTCAACAAATTGAGTTGCAAATTAGAGATAAGCCATTGATTCATCCTAATAGGTGCATCAACCAAATCCTCTAACAAGGTGGACTTAACTATCTTTTTGCAAATCTCTTAACAAAGTGCATACTTAATTGTATGTTGTAAATCCTTTCATAAGGTGGACCTAATAATCCTTATTGATCCTAATAGGGTAGATCATCAAAAGTGATCAATTGTAAGATTTAACAGGCTAACTTTATACTGCAGTAATAAAGCTTATGTGTATCATCCCTACTCCAGTTTTACTTTCTATTTAGAAGTTTTCTAGGTTACCAAATATTGTGTCAAGTGTTATGAATGTTTTATTCCTTTTAGTATTTCATGCATGCAATTAGATTAGATTATATTGTGAAGGTTTAATTGGTGAATAGAAGTTGAAATTTTATTAGTTCCTAATTCACCCCCATCTCAGTCACCTAGTTTGTACTACATTTACAACAATTGGTATCAGAGCATTGGTTCTCACATTAGAAATTTAGCAGCTTGAGAAAAGATAATAGGTAATGGAAATATATAGATTGGAGAAAGCTACTGAAAATAAAAAGTTGGATCTACAATTGGCCATGGAACAATTCAATAAAATGAAGGAGAAATTCTCTCAATCCCTAAAAAGAAGAAAAGATCTTGCAACAGAAAAGAGTGAAAATATTTAAATTAAAGAAATAATTGAAGATATTTGTCAAGAAAAAATTTCATATGAAGCTAATGCATCAATTACAAATCTACTTGAAAAGAATCTTACACTTCATGAAGAAGTTAGAAAGTTGAAAAGAGAACAAGAAATTCAATCAGTCAAAATGTGTGAATTCATGGAAAAAAAGGACAAAGACAAAGAAGAAATAGAAGAAAAGGAGAATGAAATTCATCAACTATCTCTTTAGCAAATAGATAAGATTGATCAAATTAACAATGCAAATCAAGAGCTTATCAACTTGAGGACATAAAATGGAAGATTGTAGAATGATTTCAGCATAGAGAAGAAAATAAATGAGAGGATGATGAAATCTCAAGAAAACATGAATGAATTAAATGAACAAACTCAATTTATATACAAAGGTAAAGCAGGATTAGGATTAACAAAAGAAGGTGAATAATCTCAGCAAGGAGCTCAAAAGAACAAAAGACCTACATGTAATCATTATGGAAAGATAGGAAATACATCAAACAAGTTTTGGAGAAATGGTAAAGAAAAGTTCAATCAAAAGTGTTATAGTTGCAACAAACTAGGACAGAAAGCAAGTGAATGTACAAAGGAACTTAAGCTTGAAGGAAAGTGTTTCAATAGAAAAAACAAGGGCACAAATCCTCAAAATGAAAGACCAAGAAATGGAACCCAACACAAAAAATTCTAAAAATTATATTTGGTTGGGATTACAACACATGGTGTAGATTTCACTATTGTGGTGAGTATGGGCACAATGGAGTAAATTACATAAAATATCACATGATGAAGAGAGACACTACAAATAGATGTTTTGTATGTACAAAACTTGGACATCTTGCCAAGAACTGCATGAACCAAGGAAGAGTTGAAGATGAAAAGAAAGAAAAAGCTAACAATATTAGAAGTAAAATAAGGCAATAGTGGGTAAAGAAGTCTCCAAAGAATGTAAGATAGAATAATGATAGTGTTGACACCAAAGCCAATGAGTTGGGTGACTCAACCATCTCAAACTCATTATTTATGGAGATTACTGAAACTATAATTCAGAAGGAGATATCTCACATTAGTTCTAGTCAGCAAGTAGAAGATCCATATCAATATTCTAGATGCACAAGGATCACTGAGTTAAGATGATAGCTGAAGTGATGTCTTAGACTTACTAAGTATGGTTGGGTTGCAAGATCTAACCAAGCTTGGATGCAGATGGTAAGATCAAAGTTCTTACAGAGTTGAAGACTCTATCAAGTTTGAAGTTCTTACAGAGTTGAAGACTCTATCAAGTTTGAAGTTCTTACCTTCTTGAAGTTCCTTTTGAGCTTAGATACCTTATTGAATTGAAGGTATCTTTTGAGCTGAAGATTTAGTTGAGTTGGAAAACCTGTCACCAATCTAACTATTGTATGACACATTAATGATGATCTTAAAGACAAAATTTTGTTAAAAGGAGAAATCAAAGTTTATTGTTTCACTGCAAATTTTTAGAGCTAAGAGTAAAGAGTATTCTAGAGCCCTTAAGTGATTCAAATAAATTTCATCAAAGTTTATTCTTGCATATTGGAAGTATTATCAAGTAGTATGGCATCTTCTAGTAGAAAAGTAAAGAAAGGTATGGAAATTTTGGTCTGAGGTGTTAATTACAAAGCCCCAACATTTAAATTGAGTTTGGCGATTGTGGAAGAACTTGACCCAGTTGTAACTCAATAGAAAATTCCTCCTAAGGCACTTCTAATTCATAATATTTGGTCACATTATCACTATTCTATCCAAGAATTAGGAACCCTAAAAATAAACCAGGCATATAATGAGCTGTGTGTGGATGGGAATTTGAAACCTAAGCACAAGCATTTGGAAATGAAAGGTTTAATGCTTATTCTACATATGCCAAGAAATTTTAAAGGAAAGTGGATTAGGTTTATTTTAAGTTGAGTTCATGACATGCATTTATAGTTGGATCAACCAATTTAGATAACCAAGAAAATAATTAACAGAATCATAGGGTTACTTATGCCTAACAAGGAAAAAACCACTAAAACCCTAGGTCAGGTCAAACTAGTTAGGAATCTTGCCAAATGGGATGATAGAGGCATGAAATTGAATGGAGTTACTAACATGGAGATCAAATTTGGCATCCATATTATTGACCACAAGATCTACAGCTTGAGCCATTTGAACAACATTCCATGTGAAGTTGTTGACCTAGCTTACAAGGTGGTAAAGAATAACCTGTCTTTTGACCTTGCTGAGCTACAACTCAATCAACTAAGAAAAAACATGGAGAATATTTGGTCATCAAAGAATAATCTGTGTAAGTTTGGATCTCTTTTGACCTACTTATTCTTTTATGTACAAAAGTTTTTCCCTTCCAAAGGAACTATGGCATGGAAGAAGGATACACCATCAAATTAATGAATTCATAGTTGAGATGGGTGATAATTTTGAAAGAATTATGGATACATATTTTGAGACTTTTAAGGAGAAATGCGAAATAGAAACATAATTCCCACAAAGCTAGTGGATTATTATGAATAAGATATCTATTTTCTTTTTTATTGTGACAAAGTACATATCCAAGAAGTGAGGCCAAGAGTGGCATTGGATAAGACTCTAGGATATGAGGTTAACATTGATGATACAAGGGATATAATTGAGGCTCTTGTGAATGAGCCAGTGGACCCAAAGGCACCATATTTTGGTACCTACCAGGAAGTCAAGGCTAGGATTTTATTGGAAATCAAGCTCCCTATAGCCATGAAGAGAGAAAGAAATAAAGTGGAGAAAATTCTAAAGGACATCAAATCATCTAGCTCCCCTATTTTGCTAATAGAAGGCAAAGGAGATGACATTGAGGAGAGGAAAGAGAAGAAGAGAATGCAAAAAAAGAAGAATCTTTAGAGGAGGAGCCTCCTAAGAAGAAAGAGAAGGTTATAATAACAAGGCCACCAATGCCCTCCCCTACAGTATTCTCTAGAAGATCTACAAATTCTAAAAGGAAGCTCAAATTAGGTGATAATGATGAAGAAGATGAAGATCAACAAGTGACATTCAAGAGATCAACCCTTACCTTTGAACAAATATTGAAAATAATTCAAGATGGTGGAGGTATGTTTGATTTTAAGTTTTTGAAGTATGAAATAATTTCAAATAAAGAGCATAAACTAGTTGAAAAAGCCTTTGTGACTAAAATGGAAAAGTGGAAGTACTCCCCAGAGGAACTGACAAAGAAAGTCCTAAAATTTTACTGAAGGGTTGTTATTCCTCATTGGGAGAATGCATTAAATGTTGTTAGGGACATTAGAGAAAAAACCTTGAAACAACTTATGCCAAATTTTTCTGACAAGGAAGTAAAGGAATCATTGAAGGAAAATGAACAAAAGATTATCCCCAAATTCAATGCATTCCTAATTTTGTCAAAAGACATTAAATCAATTGTGAAGTCTAACACAATTGCATGGAAGAACATATATGGATTGTATAAACCTACTAATAAGGTTGTACAAATAGAAGATGTTGAGAAAGATGACGAAGAGATAAATTATGATGAAATTAATAATGTAGATGAAGAGGATGAAAAGGATTAGACTACAAGAGGATATCTTCTTAAAATTTGGAGTATTGAAGACTCATATCTAGAGAAGATAATAGCAAAGGCAATGACCTCCCTTCTACTCTCTCCAAGAAAAGCCTTAGCGCAATCTAGCTTAGAGAAGCCCGCTACTAATTCAGTTGAGGTAAACACTATTTTAGCAAACATCCAATTGATTGTTGGAGAAACTCTACCAAGTACAATGATGAGTGCTATGACTTCATCTACTAAGAAACATGCTCTAATCATCTCAACAATAGGACAAACCAAGTCTCATCAAGGTAATACAAATATTCCTACTATTAGTGTTGTTTCTACTACTATTTATACTATTTATACTATTGTTTCTACTATTGCAAGTGAATGATAGTTGAGGTTAAGCCTCAACCAAGCACTGAAGTCTTGAGCAAAGGAAAGGAAACTATTCCTTCTACTCTACATAAATAAAAGGATAAAGAGGTAGAAGCCTCTATTGAGGAAATTGATCTAGAGGAAGATATTGTAATACTATATTGGGATCTTTCCAATCTAACCCTTGATCAAATGGATACCCTGAGTGAACTATGGAAGAAGTGGGTTGGACAGAAAATGCTTAGAGAAGAGAAGAAAAAAGAAAAATTAAGTTCTTGAAGACATCAAGGGCATATTTGTTGATGCACTGAACATTGAGGTTGATAAAAAAAAACCAATTCTAGATCAACTTGTTGAAGTAGTTCACAAGTACAATGAGGAAGTGAATGGACAAGAAAAACTTCTATAGAGGGTAGAAAGGAAATTTGAAAATAAATTTTTGGAGAAGGTGGCTCATAAAATAGCCATTGATCAAGTTGAATTATCTACCATTCTTGCTACATTTGAAGATTTTGTAAATAAAATTGTTACTTTATTTGTGAATTTAAGTGATACATAAAATTTTACTAAGGAGATAAAAGATAAGTTATCTAAGATAGATTCTGATATGAAGGAAAGTGCACGTCAGTCATCACTTGATCCTAGTAGTAGTTATACACATTTTGTAAAAAATAGATGTCTAACAGATCTACAAGCAACATTTTTGAGGGAAGAAGCCAAGATAAGGGCCACACTAGTAGAAATATAGGGAACTATCAATAGAGGTGCAGATAGCTTTGTACAGTTCAAAAATTTTGCAAGATAAATGAGACAAGAAAATGCTCATACTTTTGAAGGTACATAGTGATTTACTTTCACATTTTGGCATTACCTTGTAGTTATGCATTTTTGGCATTTGTGTCAAAAAAGGGGGGAATGTAGAATGCATATCATATATAAATCAAGGGGAATGTACATATACAAGGAGGAAATATATGTATAGTAAGAGAGATGTATATGCATAGCATAAAATATGTTGACAAAAATGATTTTGAAAAATAATATAAAGTAGAGTCAAAGGTTATTGGGTAGTAGTAGTAGACAACAATCAAAATTGAGTTACAGACCCAAACATGTTTATAGGGGGAGTTTTGACTTGTATTTTGAACATTCAAATTTTTGGTATGATAAGTGTTTTTGTCACTAATGATGAAGGGGGAGATTATTGACCTTATGGTCAAATCATTTATCAATTAGTGACTTATCACTTAGTCAGTTGTTCATAGTTTCTATCGAGCTCCATAAATAGATAGTAGTGTTTGTCAAGCATAGCAAATTCTACTGAGCCCTTGAATCATATATCAATTGCTACTGAGATCTTCAGTGTAATTGATGAATGTTTTAGTGTTAATCAAGCTTTGAAGTGTTACCTGAGCTTTTCAATGTCTACCAAACTGATAGTGTTAACAAAGTGAATGAAGGTAGTGTTGACTGAGCCATTCAGTGTCAACTGAGTCTACTAATTTCTTTAGTATTCATTGAGTCACCCAATACTAATCAAGTTCCTACTACTCTTGAGTGATCAATTTGGACCAAGCACAAATGTCAAATGAATGCTAGAGTTCTTTGAGTGTCAGAATATCACTCGAGTTGTCTTTAGAACCCAAATTATAGTAGTAAGCCACCTTAGTGAAGATTTTTTGAATTAGATTATAGTTGACTCCATAAGGTAATTTATTGGATTGATATATATGTAATACATTTTATTATATCTATTATGATATAGAAGTGAATCATGAAAGAAGTATGAGTGTGAATTAAAAAGGCTACACAAAGTATAAGGAAATGTAGAGTCTTATCTATCATAGTTAGGTGATCATTTATTTTGAAGGAATCTCATTTAGCAGACCAAGTTGTAGATTAGAGATCAACCATTGATTCATCCTAATAGTTGCATCAACCAAATCCTCTAACAAGGTGGACTTAATAGTCTTTTCCAAATTTCCTAACAAAGTGCATACTTCATTGTATGTTGTAAATCCTTTCACAAGCTAGGCCTAATAGTCCTTATTGCTCCTAATAGGGTAGATCATCAGAAGTGATCACCTATAAGCTTTAACAGGCTAACTTTATACTATAGTAATAAGCTTGTGGGTATCATTTACTTTCTATTTGGAAGGTTTATGGGTTATTGTATATTGTGTCAAGTATTATGAATGTTTTGTTTCTTTCAATGTTTCATGTATGCAATTAGATCAAATTATACTATGAAGGTATAATTGGTGAATATAAGCAAAAAAAAATATTAGTTCCTAATTCACCCCCCCCAGTCTTAGTCACCTATTCTATACTACATTTCACACAATATCCCTATAAGGGAAGTATGTATATTATTCCTTCGAGCCCAATGAAATTTTACATTATAGAGGATATATTTATGTACCTGCTAGTAGTGATTTATGTGAGTTTTTAATTCTTGAGGCTCATTGAACACCTTATGTAGCACATCCTAGGGATAAGAATTTACATGTAAATTTGAGACAATTATATTATTGGTTGTCTATGAGATTGCATATTTCTAGTGTTGTAGTTAGATTCCTTGAGTTCCAGAGGGTGAAGGTGGAGCACAACCATCTAGGTGGTCTTTTGTAACCACACAAGATACCCAAGTAGAAGTGGGATACAATTTCTATGGATTTTATTGTTGGACTTCCTATGTCTTCTTGCCACCATGATGTTATATTGTTAATAGTTGATATGTTGAACAAATTTTCCCACTTCTCACCTATTCAAACTAATTTTATTGCTCCAAAAATTACACAAGTTCTTTTGAGAGATATTATCAAACTTCATAGAATTCCTCACAAGATTATTTCAAATAGAGATTCCTTGTTCACATCTTCCTTTTGAAGTGAGATTTAGATAACCTTGGCTACTAGTCTCAATTTGAGTACAAAATATCACCCTTAGAAAAATGGACAAATAAAGATATTTAATTAGGTGTTGAAGGATATGTTACATATGTATGTGATGGAACATCAGATTAAGTGGGAAGAGTACCTTCATTTTGTTGAGTTTTCCTATAGTAATAGGCATTACTCATCTATAAACATGCCACCTTATCAATAATTATATCGTAGACCTTGTAGGAAATAATTAAGTTGAGATAGGATTGAAGAAAGGGTATCTATTGGACCTCAATTAGTCAAAGATATGCAGCAACAAGTAGATTTGACTAGACAACATCTTAAAAAGGCTCAAGATAGGAAGAAGAAGCATGTAGATGCAAAGAGGGTTGTCAAAGAGTTTATAATAAGAGATAGATTTTTATTGAGAATGCATCTACATAAGAGTCTGATCCATTTTGGAAAAGGCTTTAATTTGGAGTCTCAATTTGTTTGACCTTTTTAGATCTAGGGAGGATAGGACTAGTTTTCTATATCTAGCTTTTCCACCTAGCATGTTATGCATCCACAATGTATTTCATGTTTCTATTTTCATGAAGTATGTTTATAATGAGTCTTATATTATAGATTGGGATGCTTTTTAGCTTGAATCAAACAAGAGGCTATCATTGGATCTCATTCAAATTTTGGTCCTACGAACACTTACACTTTGAGATAGAGGGATGGACTAGGTTAGGGTTGCATGGGTTTTTTTATGATGAGGTCATTGCTTTATGGGAGGATGCATTTTAGATTAGTTCATGGTACTAGTACCTTTTTGATGAACTATGTAAGGATGTTCATGCCCAGGGGGAGGAAGTGAGCTCTCATCCTAACCTATCATAGCATAGTTCTTAATTTATATTTTGAATACTTCATATTTTGAGACTTTGTTACACTTAAGACCTATTTGGATAGTGATTTCAACTATTTGACACTATGTGATGACTTACTTTATGATGATTATCTATGATGATTAAGACTTATTTATGATGCTTGGTGATTATTTATATTCATACACTTAATTGTTTATTCTATTGTTGGTTATGGAATCATGGCCAAATGAAAATATTAGATGAGTAGTAATAATTAGATTAAGAAATGATGTAAATGGATATACCATAATTGTTTGAAAATTTTAAGTATTATATATGCACATTGATTTAGAAATGGAAAGGTTATTTGAGTTGGAATCAAAAATTTTATTGTTGATATTCAATTATGTAATGTCAATTTGATCTTATATATATATATTTACATTTATATTTGTGTGTCTGTGTTTGTGTCTCTCTATTTGATTTTTCCTTAGACTACTGATATGTGGTTTGAGTGTGAAACAAAATAACAATGATAAAAATTCTAATAAATGAGGCTAAAAATATGTGCAAAATGTGAATGCCAAGGTTTGATCTATAGAAGATATTTGAACGTTGTTATGTAATTTATTTCATGAACATTATGTGAATGTGTGTTATAGATTAGATTCATTTTGTGATTTTGATATGTCACTTTTAATGTGAATTGTGTTTTATGTTATCCTTTTTACACTTTTTATGTTCATGTGTATAGTGACATGTCATATTAAGATGTTTGAAAGAGACACCTAACCTTAGTCTAAACCAAATAGAATGCCTAAGTTAAGTTTATTTGCATATTGATATCATCAAAAATCCCAACGAGATGAATTTAAAATTCAGATTTTAGGGTGATTTTAGAGGACTTAATAATGGTGCTAGAGTGTTCTTTAAGTGAAATTTAACCTACCTATATGTTAGTACTATGAATTAGGACTTTAGTTTTGACCTTCTTTAAGCATAAATGACTTAATTAACCCTTTCAAAATTACATTTACCAAGAGTCTCAAAAATTGAAGAAGTCATAACCAACTTCCCATCTTATATATAATTAGTTGAAGTTTCATTCAAGAAGGGAGACTTAGGTGGAGGAAATATGCTTCTCACATTTATGACAAGTAGTGGATTAGGAGTTGAGAGGATTTTTAGATGAGATATTTAGACTTAGAGGTTGCTCACCCACTCTCTTTTTTAAGAGACCTTTTTATTTTGGAGTTTGCACAAGCAAGAACAGAAAGAGGATCCTCTCAAATTTTCATTTGCCATAGCTCTAGGGGAAGGTTGGTGTTCTTTCCATGAAAGAGAATTTTACATGTTGTTTCTCTTTTGAATTTAGTATAAAATTGTAATTATTGCATATATTGTTGGAAGTCTTAATTGAACACTAAGATATTGAGAGGGGGAGCGATGGTGAATCAAAATTTGTAACACTTTAACCTTGTCAAAAATTCTAAAATGCATCACCACATTCATATCCAATTTCTTTGTATGCATCACTTTTATAATCAAACTATAGTAGAATATAGATCTAATCTATCATTCACATGCATAAAAATCAATCACATGACACAAAGATTATGGTTATCCAGAAATTCTTTAGAATGAAAGTAAAATTGGGTGGGGATGACACCCACAAATCTTCACTAATGCAATAATAAAGTTAACTTTTTAGGGTTATAATGCTTGACCATATCGGTCTACCTTGTGAGGGATCTTCCTTGTTTAAAACTTTTGAGATGATTAGATATGAACTTGCTAGAGGATTTCACACTTACAAAAAAGTAAGGACTCTATTAGGAGATTTCTAATAGATATTTTAAGAACACTCTATTAAGAGATCTACTCTGACTCAATTTGTTAAAAATGATTCAAGACCCCATCCTTTTTTTTCTTTGATAAGATGCTAATGGATCTCCTTTTTCCTATTTGATCCTTATCTCTAATTTGATAAATCTTTTTTGCTCCTCACTACTTGACTAGGTCACTTGCTCTATTATGGAATAAAAAAAATCTTTTCCTCTTCTACAATGTTCACACATTCACACTTGAATTGCAAGAATAAATTATTTTCTTTTTCACTCTCTCTCTAAAAAATATATTAATATCTTCTCTATTTAAATATTTCATAAATAGTTTTCTAGATGCTTCCTTGTTTTGCCTCTCCATCTAAATTGTTCATCATAGAACATAGGGATCTATGGTCCACGTCATAAAATGAATAAAATTCTTTGTAAAAAAATATTAAAATATTAAATATCATGCCCATGTTGGCTTGAAAATAATTTACCTCAAAGTTTACATTATTCTTGACTTGATTGTAAATTTTGCATTGCTCGGCACTTACTCTTTCTGACACTCAACACACATTGTATATCCTACTGATACTCAGTCTCTATTATGCTTGGTATCTTTCATATAACTTGACTTAAACATACTTGAACTTCTTTGTTGATATTAAATTTATTTTACATTGAAAATACTCAGTAGCCATATACTTACTTGGCTTCTATAGAGCTCAGTATGTACAAGTTTATATACTTGACTTAGCCTATATAGAGTATCTTAGTTGCAATGATGACCATTTGACTCTGCCTAGTAAATAACTAAGTGTTTGACACTAATAGACAATAATAGTTAGAGAGACCAATAATCTTCCCCTTTAACATTAGTGACAAAACCACTTTTTCATGATTGCATTGTTACAAATATCATTATTCCCCATAATCCTATGACTTAGTTCAAAAAATAGAACTACAAAACTTTTGTGTTATGTTGAATTAATGAACAATATATACACATGATTCTAGGTAGTTTGATTATTTCAGTTTCATACCCTGTCTTCTACATTTTGATTTCTTGATGAACTTTGAACTCTCTAACTTCTTCTTTTATTCTTTTCTCCATTCAAAATGTGTAATCATAATTTCAATTACATCCCCCCTTGTTTTTATCACTTATGGGTATTGTTGGGGTTTAATGGGTCAAATCAAACTGTATTTTTCAATAAAAGGTTTATGAATTTGGGTGATCACAGAAAGTTCATGATCCCAAATGGTTCTTTTTGATTCTAGATCATGATTCTACAACTACCTTTCTACCAAATAAATCAAACTATCAGCCACTAAGAGATTATGATCTTCATTGATAAGATCTTGGGTTATTTCAATTTCTTTGTACATAACCTCCAAGTGAGGTATCAATTTTTGTTGAATAGAGATCAACTATGATCTCATTCTGTTGTCAATTTCTTGAAGCTAGACCAATTTTCCATGAGCACCCAATAACTTATTGTATTGTTATAAACTAGATTCATTTGGTTGCAAAAGAGTGTTTCTTGCTATCTTCATATCATCTTGAATCTTTTGAATGTTGGCTTGAAGATCACTTGTGAATCTTGGCACCTCAAATAAAATATTATACAATTATTGTAATTTTTGAATTAGTTCTTCAATATTCTACACACATTCCTACAGTTGCCCTTTCTACTTGGCAATTGTTGTAGAAACTTTGTCTACAACCTTGTGTTCAAATTCCTTTGTAGACCAATCCATCAATTTTTCATTGGATTCTATTATCTCCAACATTTATTTTTTCAACAATATTTACAAGATGATAAGTTATTGGGACTTGCCCATCACAATTTTGAATATCAAAAGCCTCAACAAAAATATCTTTAACATCATGCAATACCTACCTTTTTTGATGTTCTCTCCTCTATTCCCTATATCTCTTCTTTGCTAAAATTTCTTGCAGTAAAATTATTTTCTCAAGAGTGAAATTTCACAAATCCAATTGTGGAATCTCAATCACTTCATCTAGTTGAACTTCAATATCTAGAGAGAGGCTCTTTATTGCTTTCTTTTCTCTAGGTGGAGAGGTGCTAGTTATCGACACTGCTTTGGAAGATGGTGAGGGGCTATCACCACTTAGTTGTGCATCAGTCCTAGAGACAAAAATAGTAGCACTAAGATCTTGTTTATCTTCCTCCTTATTTACCTCAATGTGAGTTTTTGACACTTTTGATCCTTCTTGACTTGTGGTAGGAATGTCTACACTAGTGTCTTTATCATCCTCTTCTACCTCTTGCTCCTCCTTATGTGCATTTGAAGGCATCTCTGGATTGTTAGGAGCATTGACATGAACTGGTGACATGATGCCTTGTAGATTTAGAACACCTAAACTTATCTCATCACTATCATAATCTTCTATAGTAACTATTTTAGTGTCTTTTTCTTTTGTTGTGAGACCAAAAATACTCTTCTAGAGTAACTCATTCAACTAAATTAAAACATTAGCCTTATTTTGTAATAACATAAAAATTATGAATTTAGGAAAAAAATTGTTCCTCTATCTCTCCAAAAATATTTCCTTTTGATCTTGTGACAAATCAAGCATAACCTTGGTTAATGTCTTCGTCCTTATATTTTTCTCTTCATCTTTTGCCCTTCGCCACCTTCTAACAAGTCTGTTAGACAAATTTTTAGTTATCTTCTTCTCTACTTCATTTGGAGCTCACTTTTTATTTTCCATCATATCTATCATGGCCTTAACTTTTGTTTTATCATCATTATCCAATGTATCATATTTCATAAATCTGAAATTGGATAAACCTGATGATCTCCTTAGGTCTGTACATACATCATCAATATATTTGATTCTTATTGTGGGTGGTCCTTTGACCAATCTTCTTCTCTTTGTTTTTGGTCCACTAAGCTTAGTAGTCTCTACTACTCTTTGTTTTGCAAACTTCTCATCACTAGTTGTTGTTTGGGTCCTAGGTTTGGTAGGTAGTGGAGGAGAGAGGGGTGTCACCATTGGCTTCTTTGAAATTCTTTTATCCTTCTTGCTAGGTGGTGTGACAACCACTATGGATTTACCCTTGACTTCTTCTTCTTCTTCCTTATCACCACTACCATCTTCTTTATCTTTTCTGAGACCTTGTGTTAACTGCAATGGTCTCTTGCCCATGTATGGGTTCCTAGCTTTGCTTCTAGGTCTTCAATCATTTTCTTTCTCATATTTTCCTAGGAAGCTATCTTGATGTATATAGTAATTCTTTCCTTAGCTTCTTCACACTTCCCAAAAGGTTCTGCATCATTGTCAATTTCTTTCTTCAATAATGTAACAATGTTTGCATTCACAATCTCACTATCAATTTCATAGTAAAAATATTGTTATCCATGTCTTTCTAGGCTTAGCTACCTGCATATATGTATTATCTATTTTTGCTAAGAAATATACATCATTATAATGTTTCATTACCAAATCTTTTGGCATCCTCATCTTCATTCTCATTCTCTATCTAAATTCTTCAAAATATGTATCCATAACATTTTCAAAATTCTCTCCCAATTTAGTTATATACTCATTGACCTATCTTATTATAGGTTTTTCTTGTTTCCAAACAATGTTTCCAATACTAGGAAAGTATTTCTCAATGTGTTAAAGTGCACATGATAAGTGAACTAAACTTACACATTGAATGCTTTGCCCTCTTGATGACTGTCAAGTTTTATGCTAATTGTAGCCTTTGCAACTCTGCAAGATCATATTCATGATCTTTCATGAAAATATTCTATGCTTCATCCACTGCCATACATGGCACACTGTTCGATATCCTGGATTGATAGAATTTGTGAGAAATTACTGTCACTACAAATTTGTTCAATGGATTGGAAATGTTTGTGATGTACAAACCTTGTCTATTCCACTCGTACACTTGTATTTGCTTCAACTTCTTCTTGACTTAGACTTCTAATTATCTTCTTCTTGTCCAATGTAGGATAGCCAGTAATCATGTGAATCATCTTCTTATTTATTTTGATTGGTCCATTTTATATCCAAAACTTCCTTTCATGGATCCTACTCAAAAAAACCTTGATCCATTAAATCTTGAAATTTCTTTGAAATCATAGGGCACGGGTTAATCCTTTCTTCTCAATAATTTTGAATTCTTCCTTCAAAACTCCTTCATCACATATTTTCTCATATGCTTCCCAAATTTCATAATCACCTACTTATCCAATTTTACACATGTAGCAATTGCACACTTTGTGTATCATGATAACCTTGGGTGGTATTGAGGATAACACATGCATTAAGTCACCTTTCCTTGCAATCTTAGGAATAACACAAAATTTGCGTGGAGGAGAAGCATCACTCTTCACCAATTGAACCTTACTAACCTCTATCCCTTGACTCATGAAGCTACCATTTTCTCTTTTTTGGGGTTCAAAAAATTTCTTTTGGATTACTTGACACAACTCTGATCTTCACTTGATCACTCTTTTTTTATATGATTTTCTCTTAAATTGCCTTAGGAATTCTTTCTCTCTCAAATCCTTCTATTTGTCTTGAATTCTATATGCAAGGTATGAAATAATGACTTCTAATTTTGATATATACTTTCTTTATCTCAATTTAGGTTCACCATTAATGCTATGTGCCTAGGTAGGTGGAAGCCAACTATCTCAGTCAACATTTGTGTCTTCAAACTAGGTCATTACTATATAGATCAGTCTCTTCCATCTAACTTGGCCTATTCATCAATTTAACTTATAAAGTACTCGGTCCATATTGCATTGCTCAGTCAACATAGAAATTTTATTGATGTTCAAAGGTATACATGATTATTTTTTCCTAATTCTATCATAAATCTATTCTAATGCATCTTTACTTATGAAAATATGAAGTTTAGAAAATTTTATGTTAGAAACTATTGTAAGTAGTATCGTTAGATATATAGTTTTGTACATACCTTTCTTACTTAGTTTGAGATGATTTGATTACCTTCTCCATTGGATTAGGTGATCTCAACTCCATTTGTTCCACTATTTCCATCTTTTGACTTTTTCTTCCATGTTTGGTTCATGCCCTTTCTTGTTTTCTCAATATCCACTTTTCCTTTTCCCTTGATGTTGTTGTGATATTTTGTTGGTACTTGAGTTCTGTAGTATTTTCTTGAATGTCCAAACTTATGGAATTTAGAACATATATTGTTAGGTCTATGGTTTTTCCATTGATTACTCGAGTAGGGTGTTGTCTGAGATTTGCATTCATATTCTCTATGTCCATAATTTTGATAATTGTAACAACAACCTTCAAATCTATGTGTAGTAGATGCATTCTTCATTCTCATCATACACTCATGTATTTGATGTCCTTGCTTGATGCAATAAAATGAATAACAAGTAAACTTAGGTTTAGTATTTTGTATACCATTTTTTCTTCTGTAGATATTTTTAGTATGACCAAGTTTTCCACAATGATAACATGTTGGTTTTCTTTTTGACTTTGCATTTCTTAGTGCTCCATTTCTGGATGATTCTCCTTGCTCGATCAATGAATATCTTGAACCATTAGTGCTACTAGATGACCTCATAAGTTCTTCAAAGTATTTCATTGCTTCACTTGGCTTGTTGAATCTTTCCACAAGTTCTTTTTCAATTTTCAATTTTTCAATTCATTCTTCAGTAAGTTCTTTTTTGATATCCAATTTTCTATTTCCACATCCTTCTTGTTCAAGTCTTGATTTGAAATAATTATTTGATTCATCATGTCAAGTTGAGTATTTGTGAGCTTTTGTACATCAAATATCCTTTCTTCAAGTCTTGTTTCCATTTTCCTTTTGTCTTCATCAATGAAAACCTTGTATTCCTCATATTTTTTCTTTTTCTCGATCACTTCACATAACCTTATTGATTGAATCTCATATTCCCTTTTCAGTCCTTTGACTTCTTCATTCAAGATTTTTTCCCTATCTAGTAGATCTAAAGTTATTGTGTCATTTGAATTTATTGGTTCAAACCGTCCTTCAATTTCAACTTCTTCATATGAAAATTGTTTGTCCTAAATAGAAAATTCCTTTTTGCTTTTTAGGGATTTCTTTAGATCTTTACTTGCTATCTCAAGTGTCTGTAGTAGGATCTTGATGTCAATCACTTGCTTGTCAATAGTTTTGTCCAATCTAAAAGACTCCATCTCCAAGATCTTGACTCCAAGTTGTTAAACTTCTCCAAGAGAACTTAGCTCTGATACCAATTGTTGGAAGTCTTAATTGGACACTAAGATATTGAGGGAGGGGGGTGTGAATCAAAATCTATAACACTTTAACCTTTTCAAAAAGTCTATAATACATTCACCACATTTACCATCTCATATCCAATTTCTTTTGCAAGAATCACTTACATAATCAAACTATAATAGCATATAGATCTAATCTATCATTCACATGCATGAAAAGTAATTACATGACAAAAAGATTTTTAATTTCTTTCCTATTGATTATAAATAGCCATTGTACTTAAGAAGTTTATTATAAATCTAAGAAGAATATTATGATCATTTTTCTGCTATAGGGGATAATCTTTAAGAGACCATTTTTTTAGATAAATCCCTATGCTTTGCCCACCTTGGACCTATAGAGCCTAAATAGAAGGGAGTAACTTAGTGCATAGTGGTATCTCTGGGTTATCCTTAGTAATAAACTTAGATCTTGCACCTAATCTTATACAAAAATGTGGGATACATGACCCCTAATTTCATTTATCATACCACTAATGCAAATGGAGGATTGCTAATTTAGCCATGGACATGGGTATGTGATAGTTCATACCATTTTCTAATTCTATTTCTTTCTTCAATAATTTTAGTACTATTATTATTAAAATATTAGACCCAAGTTACTTTAGGGCCCTTAAAATCTTGAAGAGTCTTTTGAGACCTGCCCTTCTCCTAGAGAGTAAGAGATTAGACCATAATTGGGGAGATATCTTCCTATTTTCAACCTTTTCTTTGATTAGGGTATACAGTTGTCCCCAACCACCTCACATATTGGCAAAATTCATCACTCCTAGATTAGCCATCATTAAATTTATGTGGCAATTGTTTATGGTTAATAAGGAGTACTTAGGCCCTAAGGTTCATAGGGGCACATTTTTATGTAGATTTTTTGGGGTGGGTGACTTTTCAATTAGAAAAGAGGCCCTAGATCAAATCCATTATTTCCTCCACTACTTCAACCTATCAATTGGTCCCTACAAGATGTATGATCCTAATAATTGGATGAAGAACACCCTTAAAGAGATAAGGAATTATGTATTTCCTAACACCAAGGAGCTACCCCATGAGGATTTTATTTCTAATATTGTTACAAAGGGGGAGGCAAAAGATAAACTTGCCAAGCTTGATGACTTGTTAATGGTAGAGAGGGAAATGAAGAGAGTAGATCCCAATTTCAAGGGATTCTATATGGATGTTCCCTATCTTCATAGGATTAGGAAGATGTTCACTGACCATGCTAAAATTATTGCCAAAATGCCAAATGGACCCACAGGAGAAGAAGAGAGGGTATGTCTCGACAATGCTGAGCTTGATGTGACTCTAGATGATGAAGAGGAAAATGAGCATGCTAAGGTATCATGGGTCACTAGAGGAAACAAGAGACAAAAAGTTATCCATATTCCTATAGAGGACACTACAAATAACACCAAGCAAGAGTCAGTACTTTGCTAACCTAATACAAGACTATCTACAAGATAGGATCAATATAGCTAAGATCACACTCACTAACCTAGAACTAACTAAAACAAGGCTAGATGATAGGATCATCCAGGCCCAACAATTTGTAGAGGATGATAAATTCATCAAATCAAAAAATTTCAAAATCTTTTTGTATAAGGTAAAATAGAGTGGATTAATACTCAAGATGAAACCAGGAGATTCAGATGAACAAAAGTTGGGATTGGTTGAGAAGTTGCAAGCTTATGATCCTGAGAGTGAGGTCATGACTCTAGAGGAGGCAAAAGACCTTGTAAAAATAAGTGGGATGTTGCTAGTGCCCAGATGGGATTTGGAGCAAGCATTTATGGTTGATTAGATTAGAAGATAGAAGAATGCCATTTTATATGAGGCATATGGTGCTAATGGATTACAAAGAGGAAAAGGGTTCAACATTGACACCAAGTCTCTAGTAGTTGTGATCATGGCTCCTACATCAAATAAGCCTAAGTTGATGGATGTGCAGAGCATTGAACATGACAACATGGTTGTGTGGACTTTACATGAGACTTCAAGCACAAAGATTTCAAAGGCCGTGAAATATTTTTCATTCATGAATGAGGCCAAGGTAGAAGAGATAGAGACAAGGCTTTTCAAGTCTATGTGTGACTATATTGATGTGAGGAAGCTCTATGAGGATGAGCTTAGAAAAATACATGTCTACAAGGAAAGGATTGAAGATCTTGAGGCTAAGGTCCAAGTAATAGATGCTGAAATTTCATCCCTCAAAGAGCAACTTGAAAATGTAGAGTAGTTAGTTACTACACAAAAGAGTAAAGAGTAGGATAATCTAGACCAATAAGCTTAGATCACTACTAAGGCCCCAACAAAAATAGGTGAAAAGGATACAAAGGATTCAATAGAACCAAGAAAAATGAGCATTGTGTTAGAAATAGGAATTACTCAGGGGGAGGGGGGGTTGAATCAATAATTTACAAACTTTAGTTGGAAACTGAATATTATTTATTACTTTGAACCATATAAAAGAAAGTGAACAAGTAATGTTGAACAATAATAGTAACCATGCACAAAGATAACTCATAACACCATTTTTTTAAAATAGGGAAACCCTGACCAAGGGAAAACCCTAGTGGGGATGATACCCACTAGATAATATATCAATATATATGTTCTTCATTAGAGGATGGACCTCGTTAAGAGTCAACGAGAAAATTTAGTAGAGTCCCTATTAGGAGATTTTGAATCCCTATTAGGAGTTGAAGTATAGTAGATGAAAGATGAGCTCACTGCCCAATCATGCACTTCCAATTACAAGAAGAAATCACTTCCCAAACAAGTAATTAGTCCTCTAGTATATAGGTACTGCAACTTCTTTCTTGACTAATCTCTAACCTCAACTAGATCTCGGATTACCAAATCAGGTTCTCAAATACTTTTCATATATCATTTCAAAGAATGTTCACATATCATTTGTCACAATACAAAATACACAACACACAACACTTTTAATTCACAAGATGTCCTTTGCATAAATATCATGCCTTTCAAAAAATTCCTTCTAGGTTGGCTAAGATCATAATACAATTTTCCAACTTAGAGTAAACATCTAGGATGTTGGCCCTAATTGATCAAGTAATTATTTTGTAAACAAAACAATTCCTTTCTTTTAATTTTGATGTCCTATTTCATTGGTAAAACATGAATATCTCTTTTTCGTATAGTCCATACTGATGTCCAAGGTTATACATGTCATCATCAACATGTATACTATCTCCATCTAACTTTTCTAGTCATAATATGATGTCAACAACAAGGTGCATACAAAACAATACATTGTTGTAAACCAAATTGATACTTAGACAATTTTTTCAGTACCAAAATCTAAGTATCTTTCTTTCCAAGGTTTTCTACAAGAATGTACATCATGGTTTTCTATAAATGACAACTAAATATCTTCATTAGCTAATTTTCAACAATCTTCCCCTTTGGCATTGATGGCAAAAAAATAGGAAAAATTGGCTAAGTATCAAAAACTTGTCCAAAACATTACAATAATAATACATTAATCATCTTTTACAACTTGTCCATCTTACATATGTTCCCCCTTTCAATATGATTTCATATCTTACCTTATTTTCATCTTCTCCCCTACCTTATTTACAATTTTTGTATGCATCTTCTCCCCCTTTGACATCAATGACAAAGGTAGGAATGTCAAAAATTGTCAAAAACTATCCATCTATTTTCAAAATTTTTAATCATCTATCTTAAGCTGATAATATATTCATACAATCATCAAAGCTTGCCTTAAGACTATTTAAACCTTTTATCCATGTATCCTTAGATATTTTAGCAGAGGTGAGAAGATATTAGATGATTATACAATCATCACTAGTATAAAATATGAGGATATGAATATGATCTAGATTGAATAGGGATATGGGAACCCAACCAATGCATCAAAGACATAAAGGTCAAGATTATGGTATAGTTAGGTTTCCTAGGTTTAGTGTAGCAAGATTATGTTGGAATCTTGACACTAAATTTCAAGATGGATCTAAGTACACACTTGAAAAAATAGACAAGGATGTAACTTTAAAGATCATGAGTGTCAAGTTGGTCAAGAAAGATACTTAAGACACCTAAAATCTAACAAATTACACTAATAGAGAGAAATCAAAGGAAGACATGTCCCATGCCCCCATGCCCCCAATCCTCTAGTTTATGTCATCCTTGAGAAACTATTATGAAAGGATCACTCACTAAAGAAATTATTATAAATAGTACACAAAGAAAATAAGCCAACAAATCTCAGTCAATTTTTAGCTTAAGTGTGTGTGTGAAATTTTCATGGTCATATTCCTAGGACTCAAGCCTATCAGTGAAAAATATTGCAACATCATAGACTATAGCAAAAGTGTTCAATAAGTTTTGAGAAACACTTGATGTCAAGGGAAAGAGTTGAAAAATACTATTTAAAGAGTTTCTAGAGAAATGCCAATGAAAAAAAGAAATTGAATAGGCTATACAATTTGTGCACCCTAGACTTAGATAAGAATGAATTCCAATCTAGGCATGACAAAGTGATGTGAGCTGAGTGGTTCAAGGTGCAAAGAGAGATGCAAGTAGACATAAGTGCAAGGGTCTCAAGTAGCACCTATTTTCATGCTTCCACCACTTGGCATGTTTTTTATTTTTATTTTTTAAGATATTTTCTTTTTTTCATGATACCTCAAAGTGCCTATTGCCATGTTTTCTCTAAGATGATCATTTTTTAAAGATATTTTATACTTTTTAGGATTTTTCAGGATCATAAATTATGTACAAGCTCTAAGAAGTAAGAGCACTAGGCTTAGAACTTCTTTAGATGTACTATGTTGATAGGTTCATGGATTTTTTCTCCCTCAATTGTAGAGAGTTGATAAATAGCAATAACAATGTACAGACCTAGCCAACTAGGTACGAACTTGCCATTATGTTCTCCATTTTTTGTATTCATAGGATTACCTCTAAGGACAAGGTCGCCAACCTAAAATTCCCTAGGATGAGCCTTCTTATTGTATCTAGTAGATATTTGTTTTGATGTGCTCTCATGTGGTCAAAATTAGCCTTGTGGTGTTCATCTAGGAGTTCTAGTTCATAGATTCTCATAGCTCTATAGTCCTCATCAATAATCAACCCTTTAAAAGAAACTCACAAGAAAGGAATCTCAACCTCTAATGGTAGAACAACCTTAGAATCATAGAATAGAGTAAAATATGTATCCCCAATAGGTGTGTACAATTAATCCCATAGTGCAAGATTAATCTACAGGTACCAATCTCTTCCGAATTTGTGTACGATTCTATGCAAGATATTTAGGACTATCTTATTAGAATCTTTAGCTTGATAATTCCTTTGGGGATAGTAAATAGAGAACCAATGTTGTTTAATCTTGAAATTATTTCAAATTTACTTAAGGTCCTTATTCTTTAATTATCCTCCATTATAATTGACTATAGAGGACAGAATGCCCTAGTGATAAATGATGTGATTTAGTATGAAGAAAGTTTCATGCTTCCCTATAGCAGTGGAGAGAGGGACAATTTCAACTCATTTAATGAAGTACTCAATATCAATAATGATGAACTTGTGTATGTTAAGAGAACTAGGATATATCTTGCCAACTAAATCAAAGTCTTACTATTGTAAAGGCCAATGTTTGATATAGGGAATCAACTTACATCCAAAACATGAATCAAGTTGACATGTATTTGACACTTTTTTTAAAACTTAGCATATTGCATGACATCAACTCTTATAGTAGGCCAATAATAACCATCCCTAAGAATTTTTCAAGTAAGATCAAGGCCATTAGAGTGAGATCCACAAATACCATCATGGATTTTAGATAATGTGTGTTTGGACTCATCCTTCTCTAAGAACCTAAGTAGTGTTCCATCTAGAACCCTCCTATACAATTCATAGAAAATGAGAGTGTATTGGGAGAAATCATCAATGAGTTGACACTTCTTGTTGTCAGTTAGATTATCAAGTACAATTTGGTTTTGTAAGAAAGAATAGATAGTGGCATAGGGAGTTATGACCAACAATAATACAGATGAATTGATCATCAGAGGAATCATAATTGGGGTGACATAGCTCTTCCACTAGGAATTCAAAATGAGACTCATGTTCTTAAAGATGTAAAATGGATGCCAAGGTAGCCATAGTATTAGTAGCCTTATTCTTAGCCTAATTTTTTTTTTGAAAAGTAACAAAAGTGAAATATTTCCTTAAAGCATCAATCATTCAACTTTGCATCCTTAGTTTGGTAATCATTGTTCATCATTTTGTGTATAAGATTCATCAAATAACATATTTCGATTTCGTTCAGTGACATATACAATAGATGAATCTGGAAAGTTAATTTTTATAAGAGCATAGTCTTGAAGTGGGAAGTCAAAACGATGATGAGCAACATCTTGTCTTTTTATAAGTTTATGTTCAACATATTCGATGTCAAATTATAAAATATTCATCATCCATTTAGCAAGTTGACTAGTGAAAGAAGCCTTAAGAGGTATTTAACATGATCAATCTTAGAAACTAAGTGTGTAGTATGAACCATCATATAGTGTCAATTATTTTGGGATACAAACACTATAGGAAGTAAAACCTTCTCAATATTATTGTAATTTACCTCATAATGAACTAGAGTTCTACTAATATAGTAAATATCTTTCTTCTTTCTATTTTCATCATATTGTGTCAATAATTCCTCAAAGGAAGAGGTTGTAGAATAGATGTACAAAATTAAAATATTTCTTAGCATATGAAGCATGAGAATAGGAGGCATGGCCAAATATTCTTTGATCTGATTAAGGTTCTTGTCACGTTCTTCATTCTAAACACATGTAGGCACCTTATGCAAGTTATTGTTGAAAGGTTGTGATCTACTATCCATATGAGAAATAAACCTCCTTATTGATTGAAGAAGTCCTTCAACACTTCCTAACTAACCAATTTTGTGAGGAGGTGGCATTTTCATGATGGCTTGGACTTTTTTAGAATCAACCTCAATTCCCCTACCATATATGATATGGCCTAACAATTTTCTAGAAGTGACACTTAAGGCACATTTATTAGGACTTAACTTAAGATGAAATTATTCTATATGGTCCAAGATCAATATAAAGTCATCCAAGTGAGTATTCATTTCCTTAGATCTAGCCAAAGTGTCATTTGCATAGTCTGCCATGTTATTATGTACCATATCATATAAAATAGTTTTCATGGCCCTAAGATATGTAGAACCAATATTCTTTACACCAAATGGCATGAAATTCCAACAAAAGGTACCCCATGCAAATTGAACATGGTCTTCTCTTGATCTTTAGCAGCTATCTTGATTTAGTTGTGACCAGAGAACCCATCCATTAAATAATACATCTCATAGACTGCAGTCATTTCCACTATCATATCAATATTGGGGAGTAGATAATTATCCTTAGGGAATGCTTTATTTAGTTCTTGGAATTCATTGCACACTCGAATAGATTTATCATGTTTTGAGATAGGTACAATATTAGAAATACGTTCTATTTAGTCTCTAGCTCTTATGAATTTAGCATTCAATATCTTTCCTAATTCATCTTTTTCAAAGAGGGAAATTTGTGGATGTATCTTTCTCAATTTTTACTTAATGGAGTTGACACCAGGATCTATACAGAGATGGTGCATGATAAGTTTAGTGTCAAGACTAGGTATGTTTACATAAGTCCAAGAATTCTTTTTCTTTTTCTCACAAAAGAGCTAAGTAACTTGTTCCTTCTCTTTAGTTGAAAAAGATTGAGCTAGGTGTATAATTTTTAGTGCCTCTTCTATGCCAATAATAATAGGTGGTATAGGATCAATTAGCACTGATGATCTATCTTCAAAGTAGCTAGGAAGACCACCAACTACCTCATCCTAGAGTACCTCAAAGAGGTTTTTGCACTTAGATGCATCTTTATTTTAACTATTTTTAGGCTTTGACACTGCCACAAAGTGGTTTTCACCATCAAAGTGCCTATTTTTATTATTTTTAAATTATTTTATGACTAAGGTACTTGATTTTTTTTCACATTGATAGTTGGCTCACTCAAGGAAGAGACTATGGGTTAAATGGGGTTTAGGTAGCAAGAGATCTCATAGTCACTTTGAAAAGAAGGTAGCTCAGGTTGTTGATTTTGTATAGACAAATCAATGAGATCGAGGTGCATGAGTGACAATGATGTGGAGGATACCAAATTTTTAATGTAAAGGGAGTTGTCTCTAATGACAAGAGAGCTAGAATCTACAAGGAAATCTCCAAAGATGCTTAAATCAGGTTGATCCCTAGTGAGGTCAACTTGGTCCACTAAAGAAAGTTGAGAGTTCAACATAGAAAACCCTATAAATAACTCATCAACTACATTGGTTTGGTTATCATAGGTATTAATGACATTTACCCCTAACTTGTGAGATGCAACCAAAAGAGAATCTCATTCATTTTCATTAAATTTAGTGTCTTGATTATGTTATATAAGATGGGTGATATTCCTTCTCATTATGTCTCTATTAGGATCCTCTACATATGACTCATAAAAGTCTTGTTGTCTAGCAGTCAAAGCACTATGATCACCAGGTAATTCAGCTTCACCTCAAAGCATGGAGGTAGAAGGCACATAATCATCATCTTTAGGAGAAGTAGTAGTAATAGGTTGAAGTCCATCTAGTAACTCACTAGCAGCAGGGGTTCTTGATCATAAATAGGAAATCCATTGTCAATAGTGTAACCTAAGCCTATAGTATCCTTGATTTTGCATCTATTGGTTTGACTTGTGGATTTAGTAAGAGTGTATTAATTATTAGTCAAAGGACCATGTCCTAGACAACCCATCTTTCTAAGGAACTCATAAACTTTCCCATATTACTTAGGAGAAATAGGATTTGTAAGAATAACCTCTTTGGGTGTCTCTTCTTCTCTTTAGATCCAATCAATAATGGCTTGATCTTCTTTTTCACCTTCTAGGGGAACTGAGCACTAGAAAAAAGTCCCATTAGACTGTCATAGTTAAAGATGAAGGTATCATGTTTTTAGATGGTTTTCCATAGGAATAAGGGGAAGCTATAAGAGTTGTAATGGAGTCAATGGTGCATTCTTGCATACCAATATTTGTCATATTAATCATTCTCTCACAATCAAAAATTATAGTTCTAGCCTCATTAGAAGCTCTATTATTTGGAACTAAGGATTTAGTAGAAGTGTGTTTGATCGATATAGCACTATCCCTGGGAATAGATATTTTTCATACCATTGAAAGAAAACATGATACATTGGTGATAAGAAGATGGGACAACTTGCATGTCATGTATCCATGGCCTCCCTAGTATAATGTTATATGCAAGTGGGGTATCAAGAACTTGGAAAACCACATCTCTTTTAATAAGACCAACTTGAGTGGCTAGCACAATTAGACCTTTGGAAGATCACTTGACTTCATCATAATATTTGATATTAATTTTTCTTCTAGGGTTAATAGAAGTCTTAGATAGACCCAACTATTTGACAATATTGAAACATAAAATATTCATCCCAAGCTCGTTGTCTATCAGCACATGTCTTACTTAGGTATGATAGATTTGGACCTCAATATGGAGTGCAAGGCTATGTGGATGGCTAAGTGAATTATTATCTTCTTTAGAAAATTTTATGTAATGTGGATTGGAGATATATTAACCAAAGCTAGGAATTTATCTACAGTAATATTAATAGGGACACTAGCTGTACGTAGTGATTTCTTTAAGATCTCCTTATGCAAAGGGGATAACTCTATAACCAAAGTTAGAAATTTGCATAGGGGTATCTTGCAATTTATCTACAATTAATAAGGTGGACTTATTGGTAGTAGATGTTTTCTTAGACAAGGAAGACCCTAATTTCTTTGCATGAGCTTGTTTGGAAGTTTTTACATCTTTAAAGACAACCTTGGGTTGACTCCTAGTAATGACATTTAATCTATGATCATGAAAGGAAGAAGTTTCAACCCTAATCATAACCATAGGCTTTTGTTCACTAGAAGCTTTCATTTTTGAGGAACCAAGACCCCTCAATATTACCTTAGGTCTTTCATCATAAGTGTCATAGTTGGCCTCCTCATCATACTTAGGTCTCATCATGTAAATTATCTCATAAATGGGTTCAAGAATGTGAATAACATTATCAGTGTTGATGTAGGTATATTTATATTAGCATCATTATTCTTCTTATTTATATTTGATTTATCTCCTTTATCATATTTAGGGAGAGGCTTCTTGAAAGCCTTACTATTAAAGTTCTTAACTAGCCCATCCATAACAACCTTTTCATCCTCAATAAGATATTGTATAATTTCTTTGAGCTTAAGATAGTTTTAATGTTGTGACCCTCATTAACATGGTAGTTACAGTATTGATATTCTCTCCACCATGGAGGCTTAATAGCAGGATCATAAGGTCTTGATTGTCTTGCAACATGATGGTCTTATTAGCGAGCATTTTTTTAAGGATCACATCTTAGAAATCAGCCAAAGGAGTGATGCTTAGGGTTAGATTTTCAAATTACTTACATATGTTGGAATCATTATTTTTTGTAGCCTCTTTTTCTTTAGTAGCTAGAATAGCATTAGCCAAGTTAAAGATAGGCTCTTTATTTACGAACTTCAACTCCCTAATCATTAACAAAATACTTGGTGTTGTTACAAGGTTGATCTTTTTCTTTGACTTTACCATTTCCATTAGTTTTATCTTTTTTCAAGGTTATCTCCTATCTCTTAATAGAAACATCCCCTATGTGATAAACACTCTTAATCATGTAATCAAAAGTGAGAAACACTTTTTTTCTAAGATCATAATGTATCTTTGGTACAAGAGTACTAAGAAAGATGCCAATCATTTCATTTTTAGGAATTTGTTGAGGGTATCTAGAATATATATTTCTCCATATTTACAAGTAGGTTACAAAAGGTTCTTCTTGTTTTTATTTGATGTTGCACAAATCAATTTTAGTAATGGGATGTTGATTGTTGTAGTAATAATTTTGTACAAACCATTGGAAAAGCTCATCAAACTATTTAAGGGGAGGTATTATCTTTATAAACTATTCCATAGCTTGCCCATTCAAAATCCTTGGGAAGAGTCTCGTATGATATGTGTCATCATGCATGAAGTCCATAAAAAGAGCATAGAATTTCCTAACGTGATGATGTGGATCCCTATTTCCATAATATTTATCATATTTAGGGATCTTAACATCTTGTATAAAAGGCATCATGTATAGACTCTTTTCAAAAGGAAGTGCACATATAGATTCAGTGGAGATTGAAGACTTGGGTTTTCTTCTTTTCCTTTTTCCATGCGTGCAAACATGTTTTGTAAGTCTTGAATTTGCTTCCTTAAAATATTAGTTTTAGTATGTTCTCTCTTTTGAATAATCCTCTAAACATCAAATTCATGGGGTAGTTTTTGAAAGTAGTTATCGTATTTTTTGAAATAATCCTCATTTTAATTGTAATAGATTTCCACAATCCATGCTATTCTTATTTATGCTTCTGGTGAGATTGTGTGTAAGTTTATCAGCATCAATGTTTGGGATCATACTCAATGATCCATCATCAGGATGAGAGAGCTAAGAAAAACATGATGATGGATCATTGAGTATGATCTAAAACATTGATGTTGATAAACTTACACACAATCTCACCAGAAGCATAAATAAGAATCCTCATGTTGCTCTAAATATTTGAGCATAAGTTTTTGAAAGTAGTTGTTGTGTTGAAATTTCATGAGGTCTTTGCTTCTAACATTATTTTCCATGTCACTTCCATGTTGTGACCTATTTGAAGGTTTTCTATGATGATAATGTCTAGTTGGAGATACATAACCATCAAGATGAGACCTTAGAGTTCTAAGAGGATTGTTGTTTCCATTGTTTCTAAAGTTTGTGAAGGGGTTTCTATAATTAGCATTATCTTGTTGGTCTCCAAAGGCATTAGTGTGATGGTTTTTGGGATTCTTTACAATAATTGAGTGGGGGGGGGGGTGTGAATCAGCTATCCGAGGTCCAAAGTACATATAATTTTTTTTAGTACTTAACAGATTCATATCCATATACTTATATCATGCATGCATCCATTAGATCATCAAATACCTTAAATATTTGCATATTTATGTCCTAGGTCAAAATAATTTTCCAGTGATGTAAACATAAAACACCAAAAACTCATTCACACATTTTGACACAAGGATTTTACGTGAAAACCCAATTTGGAAAAAACCACTAGTAATATGCTACCAAATTTCACTCTTCTAAAGTGATGCCCTATGAAAGGCCAAACCTATTAAAGGTTACAATACACACTATTAAATGAAACCTGGTTAATGGATTTCAATCACCCTAATATGAGTGAGGCTTATTAGAGGACTTTAGACCATTACATTAGAATTTCACTCGGTTAAAGGATTTACAAATGATTATTAGGTCAACCTTAATCCAAAGGATTTATCTAGACTAATACAATGGTTAGAAAGTAAAAAAAACACTTGATTTGATAACAAAATACAACTCACTTATAGATTAAAGATTTCTATTTTAGTCCTCTATTTTGATTAACATTCATCCTCTTCATCTCTAATAGCTTGTTCACCCTTCAAGCATTCAACTGATTAAGCCTTCTTTCTCAGCATGCCAGTTGTAGATTCATCCCTTCAACCACCTTATGAAGAAACACATTAGACTTCTTGTCTTCCTTAGGTTCTCGCACATCCTTTGCTTCTAGCCTTCTATCTCTATAAATAGAGACTTTAGGTCTTTTATCACTTCACCACAATCATCCATTTTAGGGTTAGGTAAGATTCAATGAATCTACCCACTTTTCCATTTTAGTTCCTTCTAGAAACTTCCTCTCCAACCATCTTTAAATTTTCCTCAAAATAGTTTATCTTGAATTATGTGCCTCCATCTCCTCAAGCTTATGTTCCACATGTTTCACATAATTCAAGAAATCAAATTTATCATCTCAGATTCCTCAAATATTTGATTTAGCACATTTTATTTCACTTAACACTTACAATATTATGTTACTCGGCCAATACTAGTTCACTTGGCACATACTAAAGTTTACTAATGCTCAACATCAACTAAACTTTACTCAGTATATACTAACTTTCACTTGGCCTCCACTATTTTTCTTCTTTTCTCGACACCTATTGATTTTCACTCAATTTTTTAGCCAAGTTTTAGTCTTACCCTTTTAAAGCTTGAGGTCATTGGTTAAAGTGAGTGTATTTTCCAAGAGAGAAGTGTCTAAGTATGGTTTAGGTGACTTACTTATCATCTTTCCCAAAGTACTTTGCTTCCTTTTCTTTCTAGGTCTCCCTTTGCATTACCTTTAACTAATCTTTCTAAGTAGGTTTCCTATTTTTTTGGTGTGCATGGGGTTTAGGTGATTTAGGTATGGTTGACATGCATTCTGGCATCCTCCCAACAAGAAGTAATTGTTCAATATTTCATTCTAATGCAAATAATAGTATACACAATCCCAAAGATAACCAAATATCCTTCTAAAGACCTAATCAAGCTTAGGGTAAATGTGAAATGATCCTCTTATTACACTCACCAACTTTACACCCTCAACTTACCCTAGCTTCCAAGTAGTCTAGAACATACCCCCAACAACAATCACCCATACAACTCTCTTACTTTCATTCTCTAGGATCTTAAGTCACCATACACCCTAACATATTTTTTTCTAACCTTCTACAAGGTTTATTGGCCAACTACTAGGTATAGCCCTCCCCAAGGTTCCAAATTCAAAAGTTGCACTAGGAGGCCTAAAAGGAGCTCATTCCTAGTAGCCCTATTTTTTCCAATCTTACTCTAACTCCAAAAAATTGCACACAACCACCCAAAAAATTTACAAAATTTCCTAGTAGGTGTAAAACCATATCTAAATCTCTAATATTGGTTTAAGGTCACAAGTTTTTAGCTCTTTTCTATCGAGCCCTAGTTCTTAGGCTTTTCTTTCAAAATAGCTCTAATTGGCTTTTTGATGGCTTAATTCATGATATCCATCAGATTTTCCTTTTCATAAATTATTGGAAGCATTACTTCTTTCTCCCCACCAAATCTCCACCATCCAACACTCCCAATGATCTCTATGTCTATTTCTCATACTGTCAACCTGTGACCAACAAGAAATACAATGATTTAGGTTGTTGTTTGGTTTCTATACCATCAAACAAACATAAAAATAATCCAATAGAAGGATTCCATGCATCAATATCCTTCCTTCCATTAAGCACCAAGAGTTCTCCTCGTTAAGATAGAGAGAAACACAATTTTGATCTTCAAATCCTTATCACAGTCTAGGGTAAACAACAAGCATAGTAAAACACACAAAAAAAAAAAAAACTTTAAAAAACCTTCTCTTATTCAATCCACACAACATTTCTCATTCATAAAATGTAGAATAAAATTTCTAAAGAAATATCAGTTACTTACAGTCACTATCTACCAAAATTAGAAACAAAGTTGTTGACAGTGTACAGAGTTGTCCAAAAACTTTCCATTTTTCATTTTCAGATCTATACAGTGTGTTATTAATCTTTTCATGGTTGGAGATAAACACATATTTAAATGATTACCTTGCCTTTAAAACTTCAACTATGTTCAATATTATCAAATAAAGCTCTGACTGTTGAGATTCCACATTTTGCAAGAAATTTGCAAAAAAGTTGCATGACAACTTTTTTTGCAATTTTGCAAATTTTATATTTTTTTCAAAAACATGACATAAGAACTTTACCAAGGTCATTTAACTAAAAAAAAAATGAATAAAGTTTATGCAACATAAAATTGATGATTTTTGGTCAACTCTCATGTTTGACCACCCTTTGACTTTGGAAGAAACCTTAGAAATCATGCAATCCACATGTCAAAAATGCACAAAAAAACTAACTTGTGTCAACATGGACACTTATTGAATTTCACACTCTTCTCCCTAGTGTTTAACTACCTTAATCAAGACCTAGGGCCCTTGCACCATACTACCCTAATTTGAGAAACTCAAGTCCCTTGAGTTGCTAATAGCCAAAGGTTTGTGACATGCTTGATGATGTCTTCTTTAGTCATCCATGTTGCTTCTTCTTCAGTCTTGTTCCTAGTCTTCTTGACTATCTTGCTATCTAAAATGCATTCCAAATTTAATGGTTTTTTTGGTGGAAGATCCTTTATCGAATCTACCTCAATATATGCCTTGTTGTTGTCACAAGTATCTATGTTGTTGTTGTCCCCTTTGTATAATACCATATCGGCAACATTAAAAATGGGTGATATGCCAATGCCTTGTGGTAGTTTTAACTCAATCATTTTTCCCATATTTGCGTAAAATGTTACAGGGACCTATCTTTTGCATCTGTAATTTTCTGCTTGGTCCTTTTGATAACCTATCCTTGTTTAGGAAAGCCATCACTAGGTCACCCACCTTAAAATGAATCTCCTTCTTCTTTTGGTCTTCCTTATCCTTGTATTTAGTTATTGATTTCTCTAAATGATCCTTGACTTGATCATGTACTATTTTCATGAATTCAGCAAGTGTCTCCCCTGTGGCACTTTTAGACTTCATGTCTTGAAAATCCCTTAGTTCTAAAGGTCCTCTTGGATGGAAACCATATACTACTTCAAAAGGTGTTCTGCTAGTTGATCTATTAACTGAATCATTATATGCATATTCAACTTGACTGATTACCTAATCCCAAACCAAACCATGTTGTTTTTTGAGACACCTAAGTAGATTTCTCAATGATCTATTCACCACCTCAGTTTGGCCATTAGTTTGAGGGTGATAAGTTGATGAATAAGCCAAATGTGTGCCAAGTTTCTTCCACAAGGTTTTCCAAAAATGCCCAATGAACTTGGTGTCTGTATCAGTCACTATGGTCATGGGAAGACCATAAATTTTGACTACTTCTCTAAAGAAAATGTTGGCAATATGAGATGTATCATGGTTGCTCCTACAAGTATAAAATGAGTCATTTTTGTGAACCTATCAACTACTACAAAAACCACATCTACTCCTCTAGTAGTTTTAGGTAACCTAAGGAAAAAGTTCATGCTTATGTTGTCCCAAGGTTTGGTAGGTATTGGCAAGGGCTGGTATAAACTTGCATTAGATGATGTACCTTTGGCTCTTTATATGCCAATGCCTTGTGGTAGTTTTAACTCAATCATTTTTCCCATATTTGTGTAAAATCTTGCAAGGACCTATCTTTTTCATTTGTAGTTTTTTGCTTGGTCCTTTAGATAACATATCCTTGTTTAGGAAAGCCATCACTAGGTCACCCACCTTAAAATGAATCTCCTTCTTCTTCTAGTCTTCCTTATCCTTGTATTTAGTTATTGATTTCTTCAAATGATCCTTGACTTGATCATGTACTATTTTCATCAATTCAGCAAGTGTCTCCCCTATGGCACTTCTAGACTTCATGTCTTTAAAATACCTTAGTTCTAAAGGTCCTCTTGGATGGAAACCATATACTACTTCAAAAGGTATTTTGCCAGTTGATCTATTAACTGAATTATTATATGCATATTTAGCTTGACTGATTACCTAATCCCAAACAAAACCATGTTGTTTTGTGAGACACCTAAGTAGATTTCCCAGTGATCTATTCACCACCTTAGTTTGGCCATCATTTTGAGGGTGATAAGCTGATGAATAAGCAAAATGTGTGCAAAGTTTCTTCCACAAGGTTTTCCAAAAATTCCTAATGAACTTGGTGTCTGTATTAGTCACTATGGTCATGGGAAGACCATCAATTCTGACTACTTCTCTAAAGAAAAGGTTGGCAATATGAGATGTATCATGGTTGCTCCTGCAAGTATAAAATGTGTCATTTTTGTGAACCTATCAACTACTACAAAAACCATATCTACTCCTCTAGTAGTTCTAGGCAACCCAAGGAAAAAGTCCATGCTTATGTTGTCCCAAGGTTTGGTAGGTATTGGCAAGGGCTGGTATAAACCTACATTAGATGATGTACCTTTTTCTCTTTAATAAATTAAAAAACTTTCCACATACCTCCTGACTTCATTCTATAATACAGGCCAATAGTAGAATCTTGCAACTTGTTCTAATGTCTTATCTACTCCAAAATGTCCTCCAAGGGCCCCATTATGTTTTTCCTTCTTGATATTTTCCCTCATAGATGACTTAGGTATACATAACCTATTGCCCTTAAACAATAAACCATCCTACAAAACATAATCAAAAAATTTAGCATGAAATGTCTTAGCATATTCCAAACAAATCTTGTAGGCCTCTCTAAAATATAAATTCTCTTTATATAAATGTTTGATTTTCTCCAATCCCACACTCTATAATTTGACTTATTGGGCTACTAATACCCTCCTACTCAAAGAATCTACCACTTTGTTTGGTTGTTCCCTTTTTATGCTTGATTGAAAAAGTAAATGCTTGAATTTGCTCCACCCACTTAACATGTCTATGGTTGAGTTTATCTTGCCTATTCAAAAAATTAAGGACATGATTATCAGTATACACTATGAATTCCTTGGGCATAAGGTAGTGTTTCCATTTTTTAATGCTTGAACCATGGAGTATAGTTCAAGGTCACAAGTAGAATATTTTTTTTTTGCCTCATTCAATTTTTCTGAAAAAAATGCAATGGGGTGACTTTATTGGCTAAGAATTGCTCCTATGGCATATTTGCTAGCATCAAAATCCACAGTAAACACATTATCAAAATTAGGTAGCACTAAGGTAGGTAATTCTATCACTTTCTTCTTCAAGAATTTAAAACTCTTCTCTACATTTTTAGTCCACCTAAACTGACATTTGACTCCTCCTTTTATGGTATCAAGTATAGGAGCTACTATCCTAATGAAACCTTTAATAAATTTTCTATAAAAGGTAGCTAGGCCATGAAAAATTTTAACATGTCCTACTATCCTAGGACTTGGTCAATTTAGGATAGCTTCTACCTTACTAGGATCCATTTTTAGGCATCCTTTGGGAATCACAAAACCAAGATACACTAAATCAGATTTAAAGAACTCACATTTTTCCAAATTGATAAGTAGCTTCTCCTTATGCAACTTTTTCATCACCATTCCCACATGTTTCAAGTGCTCTTCTCTACTCCTGCTAAATATCATAATATCATCTAAATATACTATAAGAAATTTTCCAATCAATTGTACCAAAACTTCATTCATTAATCTCATGAATGTGCTAGGTGCATTGCTCAAGCCAAATGACATCACTAGCCATTCATACAGTCTCTCATTAGTCTTAAAGGTTTTTTTTTCACTCATCTCCTTGTCTAATCCTAATTTGGTGATATCTTGATTTCAAATCCAATTTAGAATAAACACATGACTCTCCTAGATAATCCATTAGATCTTCAATTCAAGACATGGGAAACCTATACATGATTATGATTTTGTTAATTGCCCTTGAATCAACACAAAGTCTCCACTTACCATCCTTCTTAGGTGCTAGCATTGATGGACATGCACATGGACTCAAATTTTTTCTTACCAATCCTTTATTCAAAAAAACTACAACTTGTTTACTTACTTCTACATTCTTCTATGGTGTAAACTTGTAGGCAAGCTTGTTGGGAAAGGTTGCCCCAGGCACTAAGTCAATCTAATAACTGATGCTGCTAACTGGTGGTAAGGATTTTGGTTTCTCCTCTACAACTATGGAAGGGTAATGTCTTAACAATTCTACCACTTCTGCAGGTATTGGTTCTTATTTTTGGGCTTCCTCTTTAGGCTTAGCAAATAGAGCACATCCCTAAAAATCATCCTCTTTAGTAATTTGTAGAAACTCTTTACCCCTAATTAGTTTGGTTGCATTATCATACTAGTCTTTCACCATATGATTAGATAAAGGTTTCATCTTAAATTGTCTCCCATTCTTCTCTATTAGATATGTGTTTTTCTCACCATTATGTTGTGCTTTTACATCAAATTGCCATGGTCTTCCTAGGATTAGATGAAAAGCATCCATAGGAATGATCTCACCTAGTACCTTATCTTTATACTCTCCAAGTTCAAACTCTACCCATGCTTGTTCTTCAACTGTATAACTATGGTTCTTATTTAACCATGATAACTATTTTCACTGAGGTTTGCACCCTTGTCCAAAGCTTATGCATGAGGAAAACCTAGTGAAACATGGAAACAACCTCCAAGCTATGGGACTTGAACTATGAGGTTGAGTCTCCAGAGAAGGCCGGCTTCCTCTTACTATCACGATGCATCTAACTACTCATGGAGAGGAAAAGGGAGAAGGAATGCATGAAAAGAAAATATACCTATTCTAATCTAGGGAGGTGATGCACCAAAATAGAGTGTTCGGACCAATCTCTACCATACATGCACTATAGAACCATAATGAAACTAAAGATATACACATTCAGACTTGCTTTAATCTAATAATCACATGTAGATCAGAAGACCAAGATGAATGACACAAGGAAAGAGAGATTCACTTATATTATCATTCATTGGCCAATAGGAGATATAGTCATGCAGATTACAAACTTCCACAAAACACTAGTGGAGGCAAAGAGTTCTTGCAACTTTCACACCAATGGCTGAAAGAGATAAGGTAGAAAATCATGTGGTTCAGAGGCATAGGGGAATTTACACTAAAAATTTGTAGAGCAATAACAAAGAAAATAGAGAAGGGTCGACCTCCTCAAAATTACAAAAAATTTCCTTTATAGATCAAGCATAACTGAGATTTTTGCTAACTATGATTACTTCGCAACCACTACATTGAAGTCCTATAGAGAACAATCATGGGGATTCAAAAGAAAATCTGATCTAAGTATAGCTTTAGGTACCATGAAATCTGATTTTTAACTAAAATAGGGCCTTGAGAAGACAGAAATGACACCATAACTATGCTCTGACTGGGTAGATAGATTGGATTGGGGTGGTAGAGTGTCTCTGCATGCTTCGCATTCACTTCTGGTGGTTGGAATCGATCATGGAGATTAGATTTGTGTAAAACCCTGGCTTTCCTTTATTTTTGGCCTAGAATTCAACACAGTTAGCAATTCAAACGAGACCTATAAGCAGGAGGAGCCATGTGGGACAATGAACTTCTTTCTTTTTGCCACCTCACGGGGTCTTTCTAAGTTGACCGCCCCCTTTAAACTAATTGTTCCACCACAAAACCCTGACCGTGGCGATTACATTAGCTGTTAACACCATTGATACCCTAGCCGGGCTACTGAGACACGTGTCTCTTGGGTGCTTGCCCACATTTTTAAACGTCCTTGTGACTCCATAAATTGAGAAAGCCTTGATCGTTGATCTCCGTGAGATCAACGATCGAGAAGATCTTTTGTATCTACACCTGCCATATAATCTGAGTCCATAACACTTGGGACCACCTTTGCAACCCATACCACACCTTAGCATGATGCAGCACCACCTGGCAATGCCCAAACAGATAGGCCCCACAGGGACACGTGGTGGCAAAGCACTTACCCACATCTTTTAAAGTTCATACGATTTCATCTTGTGAGAAACGGTCATCCACGGATTAGATCACAACGGATGATAGAAGGAAAACTGTGAACATATGAGGTCATGGGACACATGTCATAGAGGGGCATGCCTACATTTTTAAATCTTTTTTGCACTTTATTCTTGTGGGTGTGTGCTAGCTATTGATCTGTTCGCATCGAACGGTGATCAAAATCTATGTCTCGAACATCCTTTGTGACCTGCCAAAGAAAAGGGACCCACCTGCCACACGGCGGAAAGAGGCTTCCCTGCAACACTTAAAACTACTGCACCTTCATCTTGTGGGGAAGTGGGAACCATAGATCATGGAAGATCTAATGCCAAGGAAAGCTGCACACCGGTAGTAACAAAAAAGGGAGAAATACACTAAGGTTTTAAATATTTTATTTTACGCTTCCCAGGAAATTAAATAATATTAAACATGAAAATGATCGTTGGGTGGGGGTTAAGCATTTGAGTTTGAATTTTTTGGAGAGAGGCAAAAATAAGCAACATTTTTGGCGACTTAGAGGGGATACGGGCATGCTACGCATATGACCAGTGGCCTAAAGCATCCATTGGGCTACAGAGTCATGGAAAATGTGAATCATTGTGCCATAAAACCCTAATCCTACCCCTACAAGCATGAAACTCTGAAGAAACTCTGTTTCTGCAATTGGAACCAAAAATCAAACATCTCTACAACCCTCAAAAATTTCAAAACTTGTTGTCTCACAGAGAGACAACCCTGTGCTCATGCACTTCTTGGAAAAGCAGGGAACGAACTGGAAGCAAAACTAAGTTAACTATGTACATAGAATCTCAAACCCTCAGAAACATGGCTTGAGATAGATCCCATTGACTGGGATAGGGAGAATCTCACCATCAGGCTTGCTTAACTAGAAAGCATTTGCCTATTTACAACTTTCAATCAAATAGGGACCACTCCACAGAGTGTCAAATTTTGAGTGCCTCCCTAGTTTTTCCCTATCTACATCCCATTTTAAAACCAAGTCCCCCTCTCTGAAATTTTTTACGCTAGCCTTTTGTCAAAGCTCCTCTTCACCTACTATTGATGCACCTCTAGAGTCTGTATGGCTTGATTTCTTTTCTCTTCTAGCTCCATCAGTTCTGCCATTCTCACTGTCATGGCATCATCTTCAATTAGTTCCAACTGATGAGCTAACTCCAGGGTTGGGAACTCTAATGAAATTGAAAGCCTTGCCTCTCTACCATATACTAACACAAATGGTGAGTTCCCTATTGATCTTTTAGGTGTTATCATGTCAGCCCACAGAGCTGTTCTTAAACTTTTATTCCAACACCTCTGATTATCCTCAATTGTTCTCTTTATGATTCAGATCAAGTTCTTGTTGGATGACTCAGCTAGGCCATTTCCTTGAGGATAGTAGTTTGATGATGTGCTCAAGTAAATGTTGTGATCAACTGCCCATGCACAAATCTAAGCTCCTACAAAAGATTTTGCATTATTTGAAATAATAGTTGCAGGGGCACAAAACCTGGTCACAATTCCATCAAGGAACTCAACAACTGAAGATTTTGTGGCATCCTTCAATGCAACTGCCTCTATCCATCTAGTGAAGTACTCTATAACAGATAAAATCCACTTGTGACCAGAACTAGAAGGAGGATTGATAGGGCCTATGAAATCCAATCCCCATTGAGCAAAAGGTTGATCCACCTAGATAGGATGAAGGGGAAGAGCTATGACAAGAAGGCACATTTTTCACACTTCCTCACATACCTATGACAATCATGGAACAAGGATGACCAAAAGTAACCAACCCTCATGATCTTATTTGCAGTAGTTGAGAAGTGGCCACCATTAGGACCATCATGAAGCTCCTTGATCATTCTTTCAATTTGGTCTTTGTCAATGCATCTTAGTAGCGCTCCATTAAAATCTTTCTTGAAAAGGATACCATCAACTATGATATAAGGGATTGACTGTAATCTATACTGTCTCCTTTTAGCTTTATCTAATCCTTGAGGGTATCCATTTCCTAATAAGAAACTCTTCATGTCATCCACCCAATTCCTTGGGCCATCATTTCTTGCTTCTTGTTCTTCTATTAATACCATGGAAACTTCCTTGTCTGACTCCTGAGATGATATCATTTGTTTACACAATCCTTTCCCTCTTACCAACTTGGTGACCTAGATGTCAACATCATATTCCATTACCTTGTAATCACACCAGCTCTTTTCTCACTGACATCTTTGCTCAAAAGGAACTCCTTCACACTGGCATGAGGTACTAACAAATGAATCCTATTATGAGACAGGAGGTGTCTAAATTTCTTCAAAGCTCTGATGAGTGAAAGGGTTTTCTTCTCAACATAACTGTACTTGTCTTCATACTCCTTAATTCCTTCACTAAAGAAGGCTATGGGCTGCTCTTCATTCTTGTCATTTTTTTGAGTCAAGACAACAAAGATACTTGACTCACCACCTAAGGTATAAAGAACGAAATCCTTCTCAAAGTTTGGATTGATGAGAACAGGGGCTGAGGCTATGGCTTCTTTGATCTCTACAAAACTTTCCTTCCCTTCCTTGGTCCATGCAAAGACCATACTTATCTTGAGCATAGCTATAAGGGGTTTCACCATGGTAGCAAGATTAGGGATAAATCTTCTCACAAAATTTATCTTACAAGGAAACTTTGCAACCCTTTCTTATGTTTAGGAAGAGGAAGAGCAAGTATTGATTTTGTTCTCTCTAGATCAATGGCCAAGCCATCTTTAGACACAATCTGTCCTAATAATTTTCCTTGATTGGTAGCAAAGACACACTTTCTTGGGTTAAGAGATACCCCAAACTCTCTACACCTTAAGAATACCTGTCTAAGATGACCAAAATGATCATCTACATTCTTTGAATACACTATGATATCATCAAGGTAAACCAATACAAACCTTTCAATCATATTCTTGAATGTCATCTCCATTGCTTTCTAAAATGTAGAACTTGCATTAGTTAGTCCAAATGTCATTTTATAATAAGCATAGGTACCCCACTTGGTAGTGAATGTAGTCTTGTATCTATCAAACTCCTTGACTAGCACTTGATTATAACCAGAGAACCCATCAAGAAATGAAAATCTCTCTGAACCACTGACCTTGGATAAAATTAGTTCCATGAAAGGAAGAGGATGGTGATCTTTAAGGGAAGCTTGGTTAAGGTCCCTAAAGTCCACACACAATCTAATTTCCCCATTCTTCTTCCTAACAGGGACAAGGTTTGCCACCCATGATGAGTGCTTGATAGGGAAAATTATGTTGGCCTCAATCAATTTGGATAGCTCCTTTCTCATTAAGGGTTCAATTTTAGGATTCACTGGTCTCTATTTTTGTCTTACTAGTTTTACATCATTAATTAAATCTATGGTATGCTGAAACAACCTTGGGTCAAAGTCCTTTAAGTCATCATATGTCCAAGAAAATACATCATTAAATTCTTGACATAGATGAATAAAATTTTCTTGTTCAATTTTAGAACATACCTTCCCCATGTTTAAGGACTTTCCATCAGAAGCCATGATTGGATTATAGCCATCTTCATCAATAGCTAAGTTCATGACACTGCTTCTTGCTTGATCATCAGGATTAAAAACACTTTCTAGAGTAATGAGACCTTTAGGTAGCTTGTTGGAGCTGAGATTAATGATTTGGTCACCATACTGATCCTACAGTCTTGACTGATTTCTCTCTGAAAATTATGCCTCATTCTACAAGAAGCTCACAATTGGCTGATCAGATTCAAACACCTGCCAATGTATGTTATTGTCAGGGATGGCAGGCCTTACTACCACTCTAATTTTTTGCTCTTTCTTCTCCCCAAAATTCCTTGGCACATCATGCGACACACCTATTGCTGCAAGTCTATCAGGATGTCTATTTCCTCTTCTAGGGATGCTTTGGATGTTAAATGCATTGAAACCTTCAAGAAAATCCCAAACTCTATGTTTATAAGACTTGAGCAAACCATTTTTGGTGATATTCTGGTTTCTCACTTGATTCACCACCAGCTCACTATCTCCATATACACTTAAGGCCTGGATTCCTCTTTTTTGAGCAAGTAGGAGACCTTGAATCAAGGATTCATACTCGGCCACATTATTAGTGCAACTAAATTGGAGCCTAAAGGAGAAGTAGTACCTTATTTTTGTGGGAAAAATCAAAATCACACCAGCTCCTAATCCATTCTTATTTCTTGATCCATCAAAGTACATACTCCATATCCCACTTACATTTTCTTCAGTCTCTACAAGATTAGGAACTAAAGCATTCTTCTGTAATGTCCCCATTTTAGCAGTTGACCAAGTGTGTGTGCGTTAGCCTTGTTCTACATGGTCTTGAGGGCTAACGAAGGGTTTAAAGGGATCCTAGAGTGTTTTGGCCTAGTTATTTATAGTTTGGGCCAAAACGAAGTTGATTTACTCAGTTTCAGGCATACTTACTATTTTTAGTAAGTCAACAGGACATAGTGCAGGTCAATTTTGGTGATTGGATTTGATACTCCTCGGTGAGAGATTTCTGATGAGCTATCACTCGCATTATTCAGAGTCTGATTGCTAATACATTTTAATGCCTGAAGTTTTATTAAAGTAACGTCTAATTTAATTGTAAAATATTAAAGCATTACTTTAATATTTATTTTATGGTGATGTGTACCCAAGGGAGACATAAGGGGTATTTTAATATATGTTTTATATATTACACATCTTTTATCCCACATTTCCCATATGAGTTGAGCGGACCCTTGGAAATAGAATAAAAGGAAGCATTTGTGGCTTCATTAGGTAGGTTGAATATGAGAAGAAATTGGTGTGTGAGTTGCAGCTCCTTTCTTGGCATTTGAGGATGTCTATCCTCTCTTGTAACATTCTAGATGTCATTCCCTTGGGGTTTGGCCTTTGGAATTCTTTGTTGTTGGCTTCATTATCAGGCAGTTTAGTTGCATTTTCGGCTACAGGCAGATTTGGTATTTTGCTCATATCTTCTTCACCACTTGTCTGATGCTTATGCCACTTTGAGGGAATGGTATTACGAAGGTAGTGGACTAATTGAAGGACAAAGTATTGTAGCAAAAAGTTTGAAAGCATGGGCTGGAGTATTATGTCAATACTGCTGAAGTAATTAGTGAGTTGATAAATCTGCCATGTATTTGGTTTTATGAATTCTGAAAATAACATTTTATTAGTAGCAGTTCATTTCCACTTTGCATATTATTTTAGTTTCTTTCTTGTTTATGTTGTATGATACCAATTCCATGCACAAAACACAACAAACAAATAAACGTTTAATTTTCAGAGTTATAAGGGGTTTAAAACATTAAACGGAGAAATAAGAGGTTGCATGCAAACTGTTTGACAAAATTCCTTTCAGCAAATTGGTTTAGTTTTTTGGGACATCTAGGGGTGCCCATTACAATGGTATCAAAGCTATAAGTCCTGCCATCCTATGGAGGTCTTATAGGGAATTTGGAATAGCCAGATAGAGGGAAAAAGTGTTTGACAAAATGTCAAAACACTAAAATCAAAAATAAATAAAAAACATAGGCTAAGTATTTATGTTTGAGCATGCGACAGGGGTCTTATAATTTTTGCGATACCAGAGCAAGAAAAAATAGGATTTCAGACTTGCAAAGCAAATAGTCTAGTACATCCATGCAGGTGGACATTGAATCCAACCATACAGACACAAAGGAGATATTCTGTGATCAGGACAATAATATGGGTGATCAAGATGACAGGAATACCGGATTAGGTGAAGGCGGGAATGCTGGTCTAGATTAAGGGGAGGTACTATTCAGATAGTTACTGGATACATTAGAGCAAGGGCAACATATGCAGCAGGAGCAGAATAGGCGAATGGACATGATGTTGGAGCTCATGGCTAGACAGATGGGTGTCAATATTAATCCAAGTGATGCCAAAAATAGAAACAATAACAACGAGGGAAACAATAACAACGGGGGAAACAATAACCATGGAGGCCAAGGCAACAACAATGGTCCTGAGAATAACATTAATTGTAATAATGGACACGACAACAATGGGAATGAGGCTGATAACTTTAGACACGTTGCACACCCAACACGGACTACAAGGTCTAGACCTCTTCTACCCACTTTCCCACCCAGAGATCTGGTCGAACCAGTAAACGAACTACAGATTATTGAGTTACAGGATCAGTTCAAGAGGGACTGGGAGGCTAGTGTATGGAAGTTTCAGGCGGATATTTCCCTTAGAGATTATATGGACTTGAGGATAAGACACATGCCTAAAGTAGGAGGGAGGAATCAAAACTTTGAGCTAAGGAAGAAAGTTGGAAAAATTTCTTTACCTTATTATGATGCTTCAGGGAAGATGACTGCACGAGCTTGGGTGCAAAAGGTAGATACATACTTGCAGCTAAATCTTATGCCTTAGGAGGAGGCTATCAAGTATGCAGCTATGCACTTGGATGGCATTGCACATGAATGGTGGCATCCTGGCATGGTGACTTTGGGGCATAATCAGATTACATCCTATGAGGAATTCACCGAAACATTGATTGAGAGATTTGACATTAAGGATCCTGAGTTACATTTCAAGGAGCTAGCATAGTTAAAACAGTCAGGTTCTATGGATGCTTACATTGCCAAGTTTCAGCACTTGTCTGTACTTGTTACTGATATCTCTCTTAGGAGATTGGTGGTGTTATTTTGTGATGGTCTTGTTGATCCATTACAAGTTTGGGTGAAGGGACATGATCCATTCACCTTAGCTAAAGCAACTAAAAAGGCACGAGATTTAGCCCCTTTGGTATAGAAAGGAAAAAACCATTCAATAGATTCTTCCTACCACAAGGACAAAGACAAAAAATTGTTTCAGAAAGAGTATAGCAAACCCAAAGAAGGATCAAAGGGACTAGACAATGAAACCTTGAATGAACTTCAAAAGAAGAAGTTGTGCTTCCATTGTAGAGAGCCTTGGGACTTATCTCATAAATGTTCTCTCAAGGCTAAGGCAAATCAAATGGAGTATTTTTCAGCAGAAGAGTTAGAGTCAGAAGGGGAGGATCAACACTTTGATTCAGATGAGGGTAACACTATAGAGGAGAGAAACATTCCTAAGGATGATAGATCATTGGCATGCTTGACAGGGGCCCAAAAGGCAATCACATTTAAGGTCAAGGGTACTATCCAGGGGCAGAAAGTGATATCTCTTATTGACACTAGGGCTACACATAACTTCATAGATGCATAGTTGGTAGTCAAGAGAGGGTTACAGATAGAGGAGCATGATGGGTTTAGAGTCACGATGGCTAACGGTGATAAGTTATTATGCACTCAAAAGACATCTAATCTTTGCATCAGGTATGGAGATGGCTACGAGTTGGAGGATGAGTTCTATGTTGTGGACATGGGAGATTATGATGTCATCCTCGACATGACATGGATGGCCTCACTAGTTGAGTTCACACTCAATCTAGCAAAGTTGGAGATGAGGTTCCAGCATGAGGGCAGAACTGTGGTACTTAGAGGACTTTCAGATGGAGGTTGCAGAGTAGTTTCCTTGAGGAGAATGCAGAGACTTTTTCATCATGATGACATAGAGTGTGCGACAGAGTGCTACATTATGCCAACTTCACTAGAGCCACAAGAAAAGAGTCATCCACCAGATATCCAGAAGATACTTGATAGACACGCTAAAGTATTTAGCAATATTCCTCATGGGGTTCCTCCTGAAAGAGGGATGGAACATGTTATTGAGCTCGAGGAGGGAGCCAAACCAGTTATGATTACTCCCTATCGTCATCCTAAGAAACACAAGGATGAGATAGAGAAGACAATTAAGGATTTGTTGGAGATGGGGTATATCAGGCCCAGTAAGAGCCCCTTTTCTTCAGCAATAGTATTGGTAAAGAAGAAGGATGGGATGATGTGCATGTGCATTGATTACAGGGCACTGAATAAGAAAACAATTAAAAATAGGTATCCCATTCCTAGGATTGATGAGCTGATTGATGAGTTGCATGGGGCATGCTTCTTCACCAAAATTGATTTTTGATCCGGATACCATCAAATTAGGATGAGAGCAAAGGACATTGAGAAAATAGCCTTCCAATGTCACTATGGCCACTTTGAGTTCATGGTTATGCCATTTGGTCTAACCAATGCACCTGCTACATTTCAAAGTTGTATGAACCAGGTATTCAGGAAGTAGCTGAGGAGATTTGTCTTGATCTTCTTTGATGACATCTTGGTCTTCAGTAAGACGTGGGAGGAGAACTTACATCATCTGGAAGAGGTGTTATCTATTCTGGAGAGAGATTCCTTGTATGCCAAGGAATCTAAATATGAGTTTGGCATGACTAAGCTCCTTTACTTGGGGCATATCATTAGTGCAGATGGCATTCGGGTTGATCCCGAAAAGATTAGAGCTATTGTAGAGTGGCCTACTCCCACAAACCTTACATAGCTTAAGGGATTCTTTGGTTTATGTGGTTTTTATAGGAGGTTTGTTAAGGGATTCTCACAGATTGCTACACCCTTGATAGATCTTACTAGGAAAGGAGCCTTCGTGTGGACAGGGGCAGCACAGAGGTGTTTTGAGCATTTCAAGCAGGTAATGTCTTCATGTCCAGTTCTAGCCCTACCAGATTTCATGAAGCCTTTTGAGCTTGATTATGATGCATCAGGTGATGGGATTGGAGCAGTATTGATGCAGGAGAAGCATCCCATTGCATTTGAGAGTAGGAAGCTCCGGGGAGTTGAGAAAAGTTATTCTGTCTATGACCGGGAGATGTTGGCCATAATGCATGCATTGGCCAAATTTTGATCATATTTGGTAGGTGGACGTTTTGTGATCAAGACTGATCACAACAGTATTAAATACTTCATGAGCCAGCGTGATCTTAATGACCGGCAACAAAAATGGGTGACTAAATTGCAGGCTTATGACTTTGACATAGAGTTTGTCAAAGGTAAGAAAAATGTGGTGGCTGATGCCTTATCTCAGAGACCTCACATATGTGCTCTGGCAGAGATTTTAGGAGATTGGAGAGATCAGATTATAGCAAAGTATTTCGGAGATGCTTGGGCTTCTGGATTGATTTCAAGTACCATATAGGATGATCGCTATGAGGTGATAGATGGATCGATCAGATTTTAGGATAGGGTTTATTTGATTTCATCATCACATTTGAGAGAGGCGATACTGAAGGCATTTCATGATGCACCCACAGTTGGACATCCGAGGGTTTTCAAGACCTACAGGCAGATCCGAGAGCAATTTTCATGGAAAGGGCTAAGGGATGATGTTCAGAGGTATGTCAGGGAGTGTGTGGTTTGTCAACAGAATAAGGGAGAGCACACATTTCTTGCAGGTTTATTACAGCCCTTGCCCATTCCTGATAGGAAATGGGAAAGTATTTCGATGGACTTCATCACTGGTTTACCACGAGTATAGGGAAGAGATTGCATATATGTGGTGGTAGACCGCTTGATGAAGTTTTCTCACTTCTTTGCTATTCCATCCACTTACACAGTAGCACAAGTGGCAGATCTTTTCTTTAGACAGATATTCAGGTTACATGGGCTGCCTAGATTCATTATCAGCGATCGAGATAGTAAGTTTATGAGTGTTTTTTGGCAAGAGTTATTTAGGTTGTGTGGTACAGATCTTACACCTAGCACTAGTTATCATTCGCAAACAGATGGGCAAATAGAGATTGTGAATAAATGGGCAGAAGGATATTTGAGGAAATATGTAACTACACAACAAAAGGCTTGGATCGGATGGTTGCATATGGGAGAGTATTGTTATAACACCACTTATCATATGTCCATCAAGATGACTCCTTTCATGGCACTCTATGGTTATGAAGCACCTAGCTTCATGGATTTAGTTTTGGGGGACAATAGAGTGCCCAAAGCAAAAAACTTATTGCAGGATAGTCAGGACATCCTGAAAGTGCTCAAAGAGAATATACAACAAGCTAGAATCAACAAAAAATGTATGCTGATCAGCACCGAATAGAGCGTAGCTTTGAGGTAGGGGATATGGTTTACTTGAGGCTACAACCATATAGACAATTATCACTCAAGAAAAACAGAGCTAAAAAGTTGAAACCTAGATTTTATGGTCCCTACAGGGTGATTCGCAAAGTGGGCAAAGTCGCCTATGAGCTTGAGCTTCCAGAGGGCAATCGAGTGCACAATGTGTTTCATGTTTCTAGGCTTAAGAAAGCCATTGGTCAGAGTGTAGTGCCTTCTGCAGATTTACCCCCCTTGGATGAGGAGGGGAAGCTTGTGTTAGTACCTGAGGCTATTCTAGACACTAGAGAGAGGAAGCTTAGAAACATGATAGTGAAGGAGTATTTGGTCAAATGGAAAGACCTGCCGGAGGAAGATTCTACATGGGAGAGTGAGTAGGTTATTCAGCAGGCTGGACTAAGATTGCTTGAGGACAAGCAATTTCATGGGGGGTGGATTGTAATGTCCCCATTTTAGCAGTTGACTAAGTGTGTGTACATTAGCCTTGTTCTACATGGTCCCGAGGGCTAACGAAGGGTTTAAAGGGATCCTGGAGTGTTTTGGCCTAGTTATTTCTAGTTTGGGCCAAAATGAAGTTGATTTACTCAGTTTTAGGCATACTTACTATTTTTAGTAAGTCGACAAGACACAGTGTAGGTCAATTTTGGTGATTGAATTTGATACTCCTCAGTGAGAGCTTTCCGATGAGCTATCACTCGCATTATTCGGAGTCTGATTGCTAATACATTTTAATGCTTGAAGTTTTATTAAAGTAACGTCTAATTTAATTATAAAATATTAAAGCGTTACTTTATTATTTATTTTATGGTGATGTGTACCCAAGAGAGACATAAGGGTTATTTTAATATATGTTTTATATATTACACATATTTTATCCCACATTCCCCATATGAGTTGAGCAGACCCTTGGAAATAGAATAAAAGGAAGCATTTGTGGCTTCATTAGGTAGGTTGAATATGAGAAGAAATTGGTGTGTGAGTTGCAGCTCCGTTCTTGGCATTTGAGGACATCTATCCTCTCTTGTAACATTCTAGATGTCATTCCCTTGGGGTTTGGCCTTTGGAATTCTTTGTTATTGGCTTCATTATTAGGCAGTTTAGTTGCATTTCCGGCTAGAGGTAGATTTGGTATTTTGCTCATATCTTCTTCACTACTTGTCTGACGCTTATGCTGCTTTGAGGGAATGGTATTATGAAGGTAGTGGACTGATTGAAGGACAAAGTATTGTAGCACCAAGTTTGAAAGCATGGGCTGGAGTATTATGTCAATACTGCTGAAGTAATTAGTGAGTTGATAAATCTGCCATGTATTTGGTTTTATGAATTCTGAAAATAACATTTTATTAGCAGTAGTTCATTTCCACTTTGCATATTATTGTAGTTTCTTTCTTGTTTATGTTGTATGATACCAATTCCATGCACAAAACACAACAAACAAATAAACATTTGATTTATGGAGTTATAAGGTGTTTAAAACATTAAACGGAGAAATAAGAGGTTGCATGCAAACTGTTTGACAAAATTCCTTTCAGCAAATTGGTTTAGTTTTTTGGGACATCTAGGGGTGCCCATTATAGTGTTATTAGAGCTATAAGTCCTGCCATCTTGTGGAGGTCTTATAGGGAATTTGGAATAGTCGGATAGAGGGAAAAAGTGTTTGACAAAATGTCAAAACACTAAAATCAAAAATAAATAAAAAACACAGGCTAAGAACTTATGTTTGAGCATGCGACAAGGGTCTTATAATTTCTGCTATACCAGAGCAAGACAAAATAGGATTTCAAACTTGCAAAGCAAACAGTCTAGTACATCCATGCAAGTGGACATTGAATCCAACCATACAGACACAGAGGAGATATTCTATGATCAGGACAATAATATGGGTGATCGAGATGACAAGAATACAGGATTAGGCAGAGGTGGGAATGCTGGTCTAGATCAGGGGAAGGTACTATTCAGATAGTTACTGGATACATTAGAGTAGGGGCAGCATATGCAACAGGAGCAGAATAGGCGAATGGACATGATGTTGTAGCTCATGGCTAGACAGATGGGTGTCAATATTAATTGAGGTGATGCCAACAACAGAAATAATAACAACAAGGGAAACAATAACAACGGGGAAAAAATAACCATGGAGGCCAAGGCAACAACAATGGTCCTGAGAATAACATTAATGGTAATAATGGAAAAGGGAGAAGGAATGCATGAAAAGAAAATCTACTTATTCTAATCTAGGGAGGTGATGCACCAAAATAGAGTGTTCGGACCAATCTCTGCCCATACATGCACTATAGAACTAGAATGAAACTAAGGATATACACATTCAGACTTGCTTTAATCTAATAATCACATGCAAATCAGAAGACCAAGATGAATGACACAAGGAAAGAGAGATTCACTTATATTATCATTCATTGGCCAATAGGAGATATAGTCATGCAGATTACAGACTTCCACAAAACACTAGTGAAGGTAAAGAGTTCTTGCAACTTTCACACCAATGGCTGAAAGAGATAAGGTAGAAAATCATGTGGTTCAGAGGCGCAGGGGAATTTACATTGAAAATTTGCAAAGCAATAATAGAGAAAATAGAGAAGGTTCGACCCCCTCAAAATTACAAAAAATTGCCTTTATAGATCAGGCATAACTGAGATTACTTCGCAACTACTGCATTGAAGTCCTATAGAGAAAAATCATGGGGATTCAGAAGAAATTCTGATCTGAGTATAGCTTTAGGTACCATGAAATCTAATTTTTAACTGAAATAGGACCTTGAGAAGATAGAAATGGCACCATAACTATGCTCTGATCAGGTAGATAGATTGGATCAGGGTGGTAGAGTGTCTCTGCATGCTTCACATTCACTTCTAGTGGTTGGAATTGATCATGGAGATTAGATTCATGCAAAATCCTAGATTTCCTTTGTTTTTGGCCTGGGAGTCATCACAGTCAGCAAGTCAAACAAGACTTGTAAGCAGGAGGAGCCATGTGGGACAATGAACTTCTTCCTTTTTGCCACCTTGTGAGGTCTTTCTGAGTTGACCACCCCCTTTAAACTAACTAGGCCACCCCAAAACCCTAACCATGGTGGTTACATTAGCTATTAGCACCATTGATACCCTAGCCAGGCTACTGAGACATGTGTCTCTCTGGTGCTTGCCTGCATTTTTTAACTTCCCTGTGACTCCATAAAGCAAGAAAGCCTTGATTGTTGATCTCTGTGAGATCAACGATCAAGAAGATCTTTTGTATCTACACCTACCATATAATCCAAGCCCATAACACTTGTCACCACCTCAGCAACCCATACCATACCTTAGCATGATGCGACACTACCTGGCAATGCCAGAAGAGATAGGCCCCACAAGGACAGGTGGTGGCAGAGCGCTTTCCTAAATCTTTTAAAGTTCATGTGATTTCATCTTGCAGGAAAGCATCATCCGTGGATTAGATCACATCAAATGATAGAAGGCACAACTAAAAACATATGAGGTCATGGGACATGTGTCATAGAGGGGCATGCCCACATTTTTTATCTTCTTTGCACTTTGTTCTTGTGGATGTGCACCAGCTGTTGATCTATTCACATTAAACGGTGATCAAAATTTGTGTCTCGAACATCCTTTGTAACCTACCAAAGAAAAGGGAACCACCTGCCATGTGGTGAAAAGAGGCTTCCCCACAACACTTAAAACCATTGCACCTTCATCTTATGGGGAAGCGAGAATCATAGATCATGGAAGATCTAATGCCAAGGAAAGCTACACGCCGACAGTAACAAAAAAGGAGGAAATACACTAAGGTTTTAAATGTTTTATTTTGCATTTCCCAAGAAATTAAATAATATTAAACATGGAAATGACGGTTGGGTGGGGGTTAAGCATTTGAATTTGAATTTTTTGGCAAGAGGAAAAAATAAGCAACAGTGACCTCTTAAGCTTGCATTTTTCTACCATCTCTAAGGATACAACATTTTCTTATGATCTAGAATACAAAATTATCTTACATAATTTTCCATAAGCCTTACCTTGGGTTTTGAACAAATATTTTCATTGAGGTGACTCTATTTTCAAAAGTACCTTTAGCATTTTTCTCCTTAACATCATGTTTTCTCCATCAAAAGTTGGTGCTACACTCCCAACTTGTGTGGAATTACTACTACAACATGACTCATCAGTCCTTATTATCTGATTTCTTCTATCTCTATTTTGATTAGAGGAGTTTATGTTCTTAAGTGGATAAAGAACCATTGCATGCCCTAGCTGCCCACATGAATAAAACTTGATAGCTCCATGACCCCTACTCTATCCACCTTCAAATCCTCTACCTCTATTGAATGGCCTCCTTTGGCCCCTGAATCCTTGGTTTTCCCTTTGTGGACTTTCACCCCTACTGATACTTTCACCATTTTGCTAATTGTATTCTAGCCTCCTCTAGAAATTTCCTCTTCCCCTTTGTGATTATTTCTACCTCCTCTACCTCTATTAGATTTTTCTTGCCTCCTCTTTATCTTTTCTTCCACCTTTACTACCAATTGGAAACACTTTTCTATGGTGTTAGGGCATAGAATGGAAACTTCCTCTTGAATATTATATCTCAGGCTCGTCAAATACCTAGCCATCTTCACACTATCTGGATCCACCATTCTAGATCTAATGCAAAGCCTATGAAACTCTTTTGTATATGCACTTACAGTTAACTCTCTTTTCTTTAAATTGTGTCTCCTCATGTGCATTGAACTTCATAGTCCTCTAAAATAAAGTTGTCCATGATCATTTTAGACATTACCTTCCAGGAGGTAATCCTATTCTTGCTTCCCTTGACTAAAATTCCACCAGGTAAGTGTTGCTCCTTTCATCCTTGACTAAGCTAGCCTCACCTTCTTTCCTTTTGAAATTCCATGATATGCAAAGTGACTCTCAAGAGCCTCCATCCAATCTAGAATAGCATCTGGGTCCATCTTCCCTCCAAAAATAGGAGTATCAATTGATTTTCTTCCAAAATTCTCTTACACTTTTACAAATGTTGCTTGTTTTGTAGGCATGTGATTGTACTCATCATCAATATATTGTTCTTCCTCCTCATCTATGTCTTCTTCAACTTTATTGAGGTTGTAGACACCTAAAATTATCCAAAATCCCTTATCTTGACCAATTAAATAAATATTTATTATTTATTTAATTCCTTTACCTTTAATTAAATAAATTTTACATTTATTTAATTATGTTCATCATTTCTTGATTTAAATAAACTAAGGTTTATTTAAATATTAACCTATCCCCCTTGCATGCTAACCCATTCACTTTAATTAAGTACTTCATTTACTTAATTAATCCCTTTCTTAATCCCACTTGGAATTAAATATTACATTTAATCCTATTTGAGCACATGGCTTATAACTTAAACCCTCACCTAACCTCACTTTCCTAACCTAACCCATCCTTCTAACCTAGGTCAATCCACTTATCCACTAATTAATCCTATCTTCCCACCTAATCACATCCTTAATCATTTGCACAATCCTAATCAAAGGATTGGAAAACCCTAGTCACATGTGACATGTGACTCTTACACACTTACAACTTTTTCCCTATTCACATGTGAACCAAGGTGTCTCACACATGTGTGAGAAACCTTAAGCCTCCAACCCTCTTACACATGTTATTGACCCATCACTTTCAATGGTGTCTCACACATGTGTGAGAAACCTTGAGCCTCCAACCCTCTTACATCTATCATAGACATGTCACATCAAAGGTTTCTCACACATGTGTGAGCATCTTTCCCCCTTTGAATGGTCAAAAACCCTAATCCACATGGATTCTACTTGGCCTCCACCTCATGGACACCTCATTGATCCTAAGAGATCCTAGCCCTCCATTTTGCATTCAATCTCACCCGTCCATTTCATCTCTTTTCCTATAAAAGGAGAGCCCTCTCCTCATTTCCAGGAGGCACCATCTACCCCATTGTTATGCTACAGGATTTGTGAGCAACCACATCCTACAACAATGAAATCATCTACACTTGATGATTTCATGAGGTTTGCATATGTGCTATTTTGAATATTTTAATGCTATTTTGATTTTATGTTATGCTTATTTACATGTTCATCTTGCATATTTTGAGGTTTGCATAATCATGTAGGAATAAATGTTAGTTGCTTAATGTTCATTCCTTTTATTACATTTTTATGCAGTACATTTTGGCACGCCTGGTGGGACCCATTTCATGAGTTTTAACTAATGATATAATGTATTTTTGAGTGTTTTGTGAGCTTGGAGGTTAAGTAAACATTTGGAGATCAAGTTTCATGAGGAGCCTCTAATCGAGCCATAAAGCCCATCATCACGTTTGAAGTGCATAAGGGAAGTTCTTGACATTAAACACTATATATTTTACTTATTGCTCTATTTTTAAGTTGTGAAGGTACATACATGTTGAATATACTCCTCCTTATTAAAAAAAATACTCCTTCTTTGTTGGTAAATAAATAGGTTAAAAAAAAATAGGGGGGTTTCTTTTATCTTTACGTTATTCTATTTATGTTTAAAAAAAAAAAGGAGGGGGGGGAGGGGCTTTTAGCATTTGTTTGTTAGCTCTTTTATATAAATAAAAAATCAAAATAATAATAATAAATTTATTTACATTAAAAAAAAAATTAACTCTTTTTTTGTTTGTGGCCATAGGCCACTGCCACGGCGCCCGCCAGTGGCGCAACCCGCGGCCTGCTACAAACCCGACACCTCTCCTCCCCTGCCCAGTGCCTTTGCTCCTCTGTGTTGTTGCACCATTGTTCTACCCACTCCAATCTCTATTGTGTCGGCCACCATTTTCCACTCAGCCATGGCCCATCACAACCTCATTGCCTTCACCTCGGCCAAAACCCCTACATCGCCATGCTCAACCGTGGCCTCCGCTCGCGAGATCCGTCGAACCCACCTCCGCCACGGCCTATTCAAAACCTTCCACCACTCTGCCCAACACCTCTATAGCCACACCTCCACTTCCCATGCCAAACACTCCTCTCCATAGCTATGGGGTAAAATTTGCGGTGCTGCTCAGTAGCAACCCCTCGGCCGCTCACTTGCCGCTTGCAGTAAACTTGTGGCCTGCCATCCTCTCTGCCTTGTGGTGCTGCCACCCGTGGTAGCCACTCTGTCCTTGCCACCCCCAGTCTCCTATGGTGGCTGCTCTGCCCATACCACCCTTGTTGCTTTGCCCTCCTTCTGCCTCAGCCTACCACCTCCCCTTCAACATGCTGTATCCACTCCCTGTCACCATTTTCCCCGCCGTGGCTCCACTGTGCAAAACCCCAACCATCATTGCCTCCCTTCAGACCTACCTCCCTTCCACCCTTTCTCCCACCTCCCACTGTGAAAACCACCATCACTCCTCTCACTCATGGCCACCTCCCCGCTCCCTGCACAAACCAACCCTGCAGCTTACTCCCGCACCCTGCACAACCTCCCACTCCGCCACCACTATAAACCCTCCATTTCACCCTTGTTTAAAAGAAAAAAGTTTTTTAAAATTTTTTGCTAACTCTATCATTCCTACTTGTATCGGCATTCTTTTTTAAACAATAAAATTTATCTTCTTTTTTCTTTCTTTCTTTTTTATTTTATTTTTATTTTTGTAGAATTTAAATTTTCATGTATTTTTTTTAAGTCAAAAATGTCAAAAATACAAAAAAAAAATTTCTTGACGTGCACCTAACCATCAAATTTTTGCTCGCAGGTCATTGATGTCAGCATTGCATCAGCAGTATACATGCCCTTTTAGACCATAAGGAGCAGCCTTTGGTTTTTTACTCATAACTTGAGCATACGAACTCCATTTTCATAAAACCAAATATCGTTGGAAAGCTGATTTTGAGCCTGTCATCATGGTGCTAGTTTCATGATATTTTGATTCTTTTAGATCTCTATTTTCTCTCTCAAAGACAAAATTTTGTGCTAACCTTTTCATTACAGGGTTGTTTCATGTTTGTCCTACATTTTTGCTGCCCTTACTTGTGGTTTTGCAAGGATATTTTCTCACTAACCATACTACTTGTAGGTTTTTGCCTTAATTTTATTTTGGAATGAACTTGCATGATTAAACACTCATCTTTGAATGCATGAGTAACACTAATACTCAATCTTGAATGCACGATTAATTGAACACTTTTTCTTTGAAATGAATGATCACACAATCTTGAATGTCTAAGGATCAATGAACATTGCAATACACATTTCATTTTGGTGCTTAAAACAAACACTCACTCAATCTTGAATGCTTAAAGGGAATTTGGTTCTTTCCTTATCGAATTTGCTTATGCACACGCTTGATTTACCTTTTTTGTTGACAAATCTGCACTTTCCCTTTATGTTGACGATGATTTCAAGTTGGAAAGAACATTGTATGATTTAATCATGTGTGTCTTCAAGTAGATTAGAAAACCTAAAGCTTCATTAGGAATGAATGCGTGTCTTTTTGAAACCTGAGGCCACTTATGTATTCTCTCCCCTCGCGCCTTTGGGTGATCTTGGGTGCACAAGAACTAAGTGGTCTTATTTTTATTTTTTTAGGAGGCCTTCTTGGGGATTTCATCACCCCTTGGGATGACCTCAACTCCAGCATTCTGGCGAAGTATAAAAATTAGGAGGTGAATCAAAAGACACCTCTCTTGGAAGAAAAATATTGTCACTCTTGGCTAAGCCCCAAAGAACTTTATACCTTTGGGAAGTGAAGGAGGAGATTTGGGTTACCATCTCCCCCCAGCTATGTGACAATATTTTCTTTCATCTACAGATTTGGGCCTCATGTACCTTGTGTATATCGAGGACGCCCTCTAGTTGATCCTTGTATATCCTAGTTGCAACCTCATAGGATTGTTGGTGTGTTTGACATGCTTGAATGTTTGAAACCTCCCCATTTGAAGGGGACACACTAACTACCTTTGCCTTGTATATATTTTATAGTATATATTTTGCATCTCAAATTTGAAAAATCCAAAAACATCATAAAACATAAAAATTCAAAAAATATAAAACTTCAAAAATCCCAAAAAATATAAAACATTTCAAAAAAATTGCAAAAACAACAAAAAGAAGCTCATGTTTTCTCTGTCACTTTTTCTCTCCATCAAATTCATCACCCTCATACATATCTCTTGTCTTAATCATTCACATCATTTCTTGATGCCTTCATCATCTCTATTCATCCAAATCATTTCCTCATTTTCTTAATCATTCAATCTCATCCATAATCTTCATCCTAGTCATGCTTCATCATCATCCAGCTTCAATTTCCTTCGCCAATCTCATAATGCATTCTTAATTCAATCCTCCACATCATCATCCTTCTAATCCAATCCCTTGTCAAATTCATTCATTTCTAATCAATTTCTAATTCAATCCATTTACATCTTCATCCATAATCAATCTTTCTAATCTCATTCATTCACGTCTTCTTCTAATGTAATCTTCATAAAATCATTCTACTTTGGTCATAGGAGCATTGTCATAAAAATTGAACTTTCATTCAAATTTCACATTCACTTGTTCACAATATCATAGGGTTTTTATCAATTCAAATCAAACCCTTATCCAATCAATATCAAATCAAAATCAAATCAAATCATATCAAGTCAATCCAATTCAAATCCAATCAACACAAAGTCCAAGTCTCCTAGTCCTAAGTTCATATCAAATCTTTCATCACTCTTCATCTAACATCCATGGATCCACATTTTCTTAATCAAATGGTTGATAATATTCAAAGACAATATGGATTTATACCTCCCATTCAACCAGCATACCAAATCCATCCTCACCAATTCATATCCAACTCTCATCCACCTTGTGTTCATTATTCTTCTGCCTTTGACAAGGGAAATCCACCTCATTACCCTTCCACTACATACGATTCCATTCATAGCCCACACAATTCCCCCAACACAAATTCCCTTTCCATCGAAATGGAACAATTAAATAATTATATCTTAGCAAGCCAACAGTAAGAGGCCACCTTCCATGCCATGTGTCCTCTTCCCCCATGTTTCAAAGATCCTAGTCCTCGTGTCCCATCCAACCCCAACCCTCCATGCAATCCTCTACCCATAGTTACACATTCACACACTCCTAATCCTCCAAAATCCACATCATCCCCACCTCGTAAGGGGTTTTTCACATCACTCTTGGCTAAGTGTAAAATACAAAATGAAGAGAGCCAATCACCCCAAGTCATACCCCAATTCTATCTCCAGACCTTCCTCCAAAGCATGACCCTATAGATTCCTCTTCTCCTCTAGATCTGAGCATTTCTTCATCCCCTTTTTCCCCTATCCCTCATGATCCATTTATCCCTCTTAGTCTATCCCATAATTCCCTTCCTAACAAAGATCAAGACATTCCATGTACTGCACCCCTTACCAATTCCATTCCATCTCATGAGTTAGCATCCGTAGATCCTCCACTTCATGAAGAGATTCCTTCCAGTCCATCCACTAATATTCCTCAATGTCAAGATAAAATCACTCAATCTCATGGTTCCATTCCCTCCACCCCAACATGTGATTCCAGTCCATCTCATGATCCACTCATTCTACCACATGATCCTCTTTTAGGTCACAATCAAAGCACCCCTTCACTTGCCTTTCATGATCCCACTCCATCACAAGATCCTATTATCCCTCATAATCTCTCTCATGATCCTAATCCTCCACATGATCCAATCATACCTATCCAATCCACTCATGTATCCCATCTACCTGGACTCGCATCTAGTATTAAAAATGATAAGCATCCCATTGAAGAAATTATGTCTCCAGATGTTGGTATACCTTCCACTTCTTCCAACTCCAAAGTTCCTCCATCCACACCTAAAGCTTTCCATCCTTCATATTCCAAGTCCATTTTAGGAACTTATATCCATATTCTCATTCCTTCCTTCCTCCCTCCCATCCATTCTAGGTCCTTATGTTCCACCGCCAAACCCTTCATCCCATCCATCCATTTTGGGCCCTTACATACATTCATCCACCATATCCATGTTTTCCACTTCATCCCCTCATGGTCCTAGTAAAGATAAAAAAAGGCACACATCCTTGATTTCCTTCCCATGTCCACCATCCATACACTCTCCATCTTATTTACCTTCATGCACCCCTACCATATCCAATGGAAGCAAATTGGATGTTGAAGAAACAACGAATAAAGTCAAAAATCCACAAAAGCCTAAGGATAAACATTTCCCCTTTAAATGACATGTTCAAGAAAAGAAAAATATGATCCAAAGCAAAATCAAAAAGCCACAAAGGCTCAAAATAAAAAATGCAAAAAATTTGTGGATACCAAAGCTACTTAATGTAGAAATGAATCTCAAAGAAAGATTCAAAATGACATCCAATGCTACTAATCCAAAGGCTTCCCACATTCATAATCCATCCCAACTTCCATGTTCCAAATCCATTTTGGGTCCTTATATACCCAAATCCACCATTCCAAACCCATCGTCGCCTTCTTCCATTTTGGGTCCCTATATCCCAAAATCCAAACTTTCTCCTACACATCCTCCACAATTTCCTCCTTTCCATCACCCTTCAAGATGTGTGTCAATGATGATCTTTCCGCCTCCTTCATCCACTCACTCACAAATCTTTAGAACTAGAATCCACCAACCATGTCTTCCTCCCTCCCACTCCACCACCTTACTCCAAACCTTTTCATAGGCCATTGTCCTCCATTCCTCAATCCACTTCATCCTTATTTTCCCTATCCTACAAACATCTATGAGAAAATAGTAAAAATTCCTTGAAAATAAAAAAGAAAAAAAGAAAAAATATCAAGGAATACTATCCATATATCTAGATGCTTGAGTCCTCCCTTCATTTTCCTATCATGTATCCATTGTCTTCCAATTTCACTTATCCATCCATTCACTTTTCCTCTTCCACTTGCACTCTACACTGGGGGCAAGCTCCCTCCCTACCACTCTTCCTTACATATCTTCCATGATTTTGTCTACCATTCATTATCCCTTTCCATCTTTGATCTTGACTTTCACTTTCCTTTCATCCATCCATATGCACTTTCCATGTCCCTTTCTTGCATTATCCATACATTATCCTATATACATTCATAATTCTTCCATACATTTAATCTTGACATGCTATCCATATCTTGCCTTCGATAATCCTTGTCATGTTCATTCATTCATCCATACTCCTACATACTTCCATCCCTCTTTCATATGTCTTTGATCTTGGTTATCCCATCTATCCCATCCACTTCATATCCCACATTTCATCCATATCTTGCATATCATTATCCCTTTTTCATACCCTCCCTCCCATATCCCTTCTTCATTCCACTTTCATACCCATGCTCATGATCACTATTAGAGGCACAATATCAGAATGTTCAACATGCTTTGGAAGAGCACATGCCCTCTTTTCCTCAATATGCTAGCCTTTGTTCCATCTTTCCCTTTTCATGCATCCTTTCCCACCATATTTCCTTCCATTTTCCTATCCTTGGTATGGGGCATTTGGACTCCTTTGAAATATGATCCTTGGCTCTAAATTTTTTGACACCATACCATTTGGCCACTCATATCCTTCCACCATTCCTTTCACCCATTGACTCACGTTGCATCTCATCCATTTACCATGCCTTGGCTCTCCCTTGTCATTGGATTCCCACATTCATTCAATCTACGTCTTCCAATCACTTCAATCAAACTCATTCTTCAATCAATTTTCCCTTCTTCTAATCCTTTCACATCAAATCAATTTCTATTCTACTCTAATCATTCTTTATCCTATCACCATCATTCTTCTAATCTTATCCACGTTCATTCTTCTACTTGCATATCAATTTCATCTATTCATCCAACGTCTCCATAAAATCAAAAAATTAAAAAAAAATCAACTATGCAATCAATCTAATCTTGCAATCTTGTACATCAATCCTTAATCAATTCATCAATTTGACCCAATAAGCTGATAATCCATTACCCATATTCAATCATTATCATGGGATAAATCCTTCCCAAACCCTTGGATGTGCATTACACTTATCGTTAGTTTTGCCATCCTTAATCAATCATCATCAATTAGTCCATTCATGGGTTTTCAGCTTGACTATGGGCAAATTTTTGCTTTGCTTTTGGTTTTTCATGCATGATTGCTTGTTACTTGTATGCATTAGTATTTTTTGCATTTATCATGGTCTTGCATCCTATTGTCCCCAGGAATCATGGTCTTCCATATCATGGTTTCATAAGGCATATGGTTGTATTAGACCTCTGTTTTCACGTACTTAACACATTGTCATCTTGGTTCCTCATACCTTGGTGCATAGTGTTAAATACAATATCAAACTTACGTTTTTCATGCCATTGCAGCATAACTTTATTACTCTTATCATTTTTCCACTCCCTTTCAATCTCTCATCCATTTTGAGAGAACATCCATGTTCTCCTAACCCGCATGTCCTCTCGAGGGGCCATATCTTTCCACCCTTGTCATCCTTCCTCATTCTTCCATGACTAGGTCATCATGCTACTAGTCTTATCCTTTTGGCCACTATATTTTATTCTTTTTTGATATAACATTACTAATGCTATATCAAAGAGGGGCAAAATGTAGACACCTAAAATTATCCAAAATCTCTTATCCTGACCAATTAAATAAATATTTATTATTTATTTAATTCTCTTACCTTTAATTAAATAAATTTAACATTTATTTAATTATGTTAATCCTTTTTTTATTTAAATAAACTAAGGTTTATTTAAATCCTAACCTATCCCCCTTGCATGCTAACCCATTCACTTTAATTAAGTACTTTGTTTACTTAATTAATCCCTTTCCTAATCCCACTTGGAATTAAATATTACATTTAATCCTATTTGAGCACATGGCTTCTAACTTAAACCCTCACCTAACCTCACTTTCCTAACCTAACCTATCCTTCTAACCTTGGTCAATCCACTTATCCACTAATTAATCCTATCTTCCCACCTAATCACATCCTTAATCATTTGCACAATCCTAATCAAAGGATTAGCAAACCCTAGTCACATGTGACATGTGACTCTTACACACTTACAACTTTGTCCCCCTTCAAATGTGAACCAAGGTGTCTCACACATGTGAGAAACCTTGAGCCTCCAACCCTCTTACACATGTCATTGACCCATCACTTTCAAAGGTGTCTCACACATGTGTGAGAAACCTTGAGCCTCCAACCCTCTTACACCTATCATAGACATGTCACATCAAAGGTTTCTCACACATGTGTGAGCATCTTTCCCCCTTTGAATGGTCAAAAACCCTAATCCACATGGAGTCTACTTGGCCTCCACCTCATGGACACCTCATTGATCCTAAGAGATCCTAGCCCTCCATTTTGCATTCAATCTCACCCGTCCATTTCATCTCTTTTCCTATAAAAGGAGAGCCCTCTCCTCATTTTCAGGAGGCACCATCTACCCCATTATTATGCTGCAAGATTTGTGAGCAACCACATCCCACAACAATGAAATCATCTACACTTGATGATTTCATGAGGTTTGCATATGTGCTATTTTGAATAGTTTAATGCTATTTTGATTTTATGTTATGCTTATTTACATGTTCATCTTGCATATTTTGAGGTTTGCGTAATCATGTAAGAATAGATGTTAGTTTCTTAATGTTTATTCCTTTTATAGCAATTACTTACAGTCACTATCTACCAAAATTAGAAATAAAGTTATTGATAGTGTACATAGTTGTCCAAAAACTTTCCATTTTTCATTTCTAGATCCATATAGAGTTTTATTAATCTTTTCAAGGTGGGAGATGAACACATATTTAAATGATTCCCTTGCCTTTACAACTTCAACTACCTTTAATCCTATCAAATAAATATTTGACTGTTGAGCTTCCATATTTTGCAAGAAAGTTGTAAAAAAGCTGCATGACAATTTTTTTTTGCAATTTTGCAAATCTTACATTTTTCCAAAAACATGACATAAGAAATTCAACAAGGTCATTTAACTATACCAAAATATGAATAAAGTTTATAAAACATAAAATTGATGATTTTTGGTCAACTCCCATGTTTGACCACTCGTTGATTACCATTTAACTTTGGAAGAAACCTTAGAAATCATGCAATCCACATGTCAAAAATGCACAAAAAGAAAATCTAAACTAACTTATGTCAACTTGGAAACTTATTGACCTTCACACTCTTCTCATCAGTGTTTAACTACCTTAATTAGGACCTAGGGCCCTTGCACCACATTCTCTACCATCTTGCCCTAATTTTTTAGATCTCACAGACTCTGAGCTTTTAGGCTAATTTTTCCCTTAAGCAAACTACATCAAGTGAAAATCTAAAGCAAAATTTGTGACAATGATTAATAGGTTGTCAATATGATTTTGTCAATACTCAAAGACCTATGAAGTTATGGATAAAATCCAAAGCAAGTCTCATTAAGATTTGGGGAGATAAGATCAAATACTATGAGGAAATGTGGGTCTCGGGTATCATTGTTGCATATTCGTGGAGATCAAGCTCTTTTGTTCTATTCCCAAGGCTGTGTGAACTTGAGCCAAATATCAAACCAAATGATTAGATAGTGTGTGCACAATGTTTAAGAGAAATATTTAAAGGTTCATAACTAGTAAGGCATGCTCAAGTTCTAGCATTACAGCCATTAGATTGAAGTAAAAGGTTGAATGTTGTTTGTTACACCTCAGTCTAGGAAATGCTGCTGAGAAAGGAGTTTTTCACCCAAATGAATATGAAAAAGGTCACTTCTCTAGATGATTTGAGAAAATTCAAACCACTCTTGAACATGGATATCCCTCAAAGATGCTCAAAAGATACTTCTAGAGAAGTCAGTGATGGAAATGTGAACCTAATATAAAGAAAAAGTGGTATTAAAAGTCTTAGGTGGAAAGTGGAAGAGCAGAGTGTGCAAGCTAGCCAAAGGATTACTCCCCATGTTACAATTTTGAATAAAAGGAAAATGAGTTTGCAGAAAAGCTAAGTGTCTATCTCTCTCCCGCATGTGTTAATATTATTAAGTATATCTACATTCCAAATTTTGAAGCAAGGTAAGGAACTTCCCATAAAGCCAAAGTATTTTTATAGTTAAATGATTCTTAGTCATATTACTTTACTTTATGTAAAGTAAGAGTGATTTTGGAAACTTAGTATTTTATGTGTAAATGAACAAAAAATTTAAATAGTCGTTACTCATGGGATTAAATGAAAATCTAGCTATTATAATCTTTGGCCAAACTTAATTTCATTCTTGTGGTGCCAATATTCTAATTCCTAAAGCTATTTCATCAAAATTTCATTGAATTGGTTTTATCAAGTATAACTTAACAGTTATTCATTGAGAACTGCATCATGTGCAATCATAGCAAATGGCAATCATAGTTTTTGGTTATGATAGACTAATTGGCTTTAAGAGTGAGTTAAAATATTTTACAAATACATCCTTCAAGTTCTACAATTTGGGTGATCTTCATAGGAGGCTTAATTCCCAACCCATTTACCCAATCACTCAGAAATGTAAAGAGAGTGGATTGGTAGAAGCAACCAATTTTCCAATGGCAATTCATGCACCTAAGTTAGTGAAGGAGTACATAGAGATATATAGCTTGGAAATGAAGAAAATTTTGTTTCTTGACCAATCCATTCTCATATCAGTTAACAAGGCATTGATGTAGTCCACATTTGGAATCCCTGTAAAGGAGCAATATTGTGATATTAATTTGGGTCCTCGACATCCATGTTCAATAAGAAGAAGAACCTTGAATAGGAGGACATGGAGAGGACTTAGTTCCATTTTTCCTACTCAAAGAAGAGAAAAATGCAAGAGGCTCTATTTGGGATGAATCTGAAGTGAGAGATTGTTGATATCCTCGCACTCCTCCTCATACTGAAAGGAAAAGAAGATATTTTGGAGTTCATTGAGTACCACTTCTTCCTAGTATAAGAAATCTGTGTTGAGAATATGAAAATTGACTAGGCATAGATCATCTATAATGAGCTCACCTCATGGTTACAGTCGGCTAGAGGATTCAAGCAGTTCTACATGTCCTCTTATTTGATCTATGCTTTGGCAACCCACCACTTGTGGCATGGACTCCCTAGCATCCCAAATTATGATGAGTGCACCAAAGTCTATGAATTCTACCCGTAGATCTTGTCATTGACACCATGAAGGTTCTCATGTAGGGTATAATCAAAAGAATAGACAAATGGGTGGACTGGAGCTGAAAAAGGAAGAAAAGGACTGAAAGTACTAGCTCTATGGGCAGAGTATTAGCTAGAGCTACCTAGTTAGCTATAGCTATAACTACCACAACCACTACATCAACATCTATAGGACCATTACAATCTATTATCTATGGTAGAGACCAACCTCCAAAGAAGAATGTGCCACTCACCCCTACTTGCAGATCTGGCCCTCTTCCAAACATTGAGAAGACTAGAGATAAGGAAGATGATAAGGATAAGGGAAGGAACAAGAAAAATAAATGGCTAAGCTATCTTCCCTTGTTCAAGTCATCAATTTAGATGTCAATACTAATCCCATGGATGGCTAGGAATAGGAAGCATCTTAGTAAGGGGATACTCTAGCCCTTTTGATAACCAAGGTGGTTTCATTCCTTATTGTCTCCTAGAGAAAGCCAACTCTATTGATCCTAAGGAAGCTATTTGACCCCACAACACTACTATCTATTAACAATGTTCTCCCTAAAGAGACTTGGCTTGAGGAGACCATTGATAGGAAGAAGAGGAGATATGAGGATGTAGCCCCATCAAAGGACTTGATCACACAAGTCACCTCCTCTCAATCATCCAAGAACATAAAGAAGTAGAAGATAATTGTTTCACTGGCTATAGATTCAATAACTAGTGACATGTTAGTTGAGATTGTTGAGCCATAGAAGGAGGGCAGATTTCATGAGCTCTCAAAGGATGATTTTCCTATAAGGAAAATTGATCTTGGCATCCCAGTTCATGACTCCATGGTAAACATGTAGAAGTCAACTAATGAAAATATTGAGGATAAGTTAGAAGAGCTTAGATTGGAGAAGGATTTATTAAAAGCCTCAAATAGAGAGCTAGTGGATTACATAAAGTCTAGACTCAGAAGGACTTCTTTGAGAACTTACTCCTAAAGCTACAATAGATAAGATAAATCAGACAACTAGGTCAAGCTTGGGTGGATCAAATAATGGTTCAAGGTCCCCTAGTGGTTGAGAATTTGGGAAGCCTAGTGTTGGATGCTCACGATCTTAGGGAAGTGGCTTTAGATCATCAAACACCTATATAAAAGGCAGCGGACAAGATGATAGAGTAATTGGCCCTTCTACAAGAAGTGATAGACATGAAGACCAATGTGATCATTGCTCATGAGATTCTAAAGACTTGCAAGGAGTCATTATTCCACTAGAAGCAATCCTTGGAGTTTTTCATAGAAAGCGCCATGAGATTTGCAAATGAAATCAAGAGTGTGTATGACTTGGTGCAAAAGATTATTGAAAATTTATTTCAGTATTTGAAGATCTTGCACATAGATTCCTTTCTATCTACTAATTTAAAGTTGATGAAAATTGAAAGAATGAAATCCAAGTTCTTGGAATTTTTTGATGAAGCTATTGACCTGCTCAACTTCCAAGTGTCCAAGATCTAAGAATTGTCAGTAGTGGATTTAATCATAAAGAGAGAAGCAAAGAAATTTCAGTTAAGGGTGGCTAGAATTGATGAACTGATACAAATGCATGACTACTAGATGGTCTGAGCCAATAATATCCTCATTCCAATTGTCAAAGAGCTGGATAAGGTACTAAAGCTATGAAAGCTTATAGAGCTAAATTAGTTATTTCTATGAAGACATGATGTTCTGATGCTTTTCTAGACATCTATCATTCTTCCCCTTCTCTTTCTTTTGCTGCCATTCATGGCATTTTTTCAGTCTCTATAATAGATAATGATTCATGCTTGTCCTATTTTTTAGATTAGTCTATTCAAAGATGCTCTACAAAGGAAATCATCAAATGTAACTAACCATTTTGAGAAGGCCTATAAATGTAATCTCTAATAAAGTTAATAAGATCGACAAAAATTACTTTGGGCAAACCCCCGTAGTTGGGACTGTTGTGTGTGACTCTATGTTCATTTTAAGTTTTTTTGTTCATTTAGGTTAGAATGGAGTATATGGAATGAATGTGTTGTTGTTGAAAGTTGAATTAATGTGAATGAACTTGGCTTTATTTCCTTTGTTCAATGGATTGTATGTCTTACTCTCTTCAACATAAGCATGTCTTTTTTTTTCTCTATTGTTTGATGTAGTCCATGTGCCTAGTTTAGTTCATTGCATAAGGAAGCCATAAAATTATGTGTGGAGTAGCTGAAGGATTAAAAATCTAGGTATTGTCAAAACATTAGCTAACTGCATAATTTAGGAATTGCTTGTTTCATCATCTCCTTCTTTCTTCCTATAGTTGTAGTTAGTTATGCATGTTTCCTTTCTTGCATCTAGGTTATAGTAAATTGTAGTATGTGAGTTATTTCCCCCTCTTTTCCTAGGTTGTTCAAAGTATTGAGCAACTTGGTTTTTTCCTCTTCTACTCTCTGGTTAAGAGCACACTCCCAAAACATGAAAGACAAATTCATTGCATATCTTGCACTCATAAGGGAGTTGTACCTTTCAATTTAGGGGTCTTTGACAGATTAATACTTTGATCAATTATGTTGTTAACTCCTTTTTTTCCATAAGCCATTGGGAAACCAAAGATTCAAGGTAAAAACCAAAATATCAAGGAAGACAAACTATTAACCAATAGGCTTGAACTAAATTTTCTTAGTGTGCTTTATTTACTTAATCAAGCTTGGCAAATACATTTCTTTACTTGATCTTCTTCCAGTATTTGCTTGAGTACCCTTTCATTATAGAATTTAAATAGATAAAAATTACACTATAGTATCAATGTATTACTTGGTCTTAGTGCTCCTTTTATACACCAAGTAACTCAACCTTTCTCTAGGTGCACTTGTTATCTTTTCTTTTCAAATCCTCTTCATCAATCAAACAAATGATAGCATTAAGACCAAAAAATAGTTGTCCCACCAAAAAGTAATAGGTTTTACATCATTGACAAAATAATTATTTTTCCATCATAGGTTCCATCAATCTAATCTCAACAATCTCCCTCATTATTGATCTCTTTTCTCGACAATCTTGCTCTGAATAATCTAAACTCAACAATCTCTCTTTTTGGCATTGATAGAAAAAAATATCAACAAAAATACCACAAAGAAAAGTAATACCCTTTAAATTTCTCCCTCTATTAGTATATGTCCTTCCTCTATATAGGGTAATGTAAGCTTTGTCAATCTCCTTCAATGTATCCTATCCCTCTAACTTATATCTTCTCTTGTTAGAAATTTCTCCCTCTTTCCTATATCTCCCTTTCTATATCTCCATCTTTGAAAACAATGCCAAAGAATTTTCATCTATACATGTAGATATAATCAATTCACAATCTCCTTCTATCACCTTGCATGTGACTATAAATATTTAGATTTAGCTCTATCCTTACTTTGGGTAGCTCCTAAAGTAAGATCCACTACACCAAGTTGTAAGATACAACATTCAAATTAGTTTATGTAGGGCACTACTCATGCTTCTTAAGTAGCTTTGGATTAGGGGTATCACCCCTAGTTTACCTTGAAGATATTCATGGGCATCCTTAGGTAAACATTTTGTGAATATATTAGCTATTTATTTTTTTGTATTCACATATTTCATTCTCACTTCTTTGTCTTGAACTAGTTCTCTGAAGTAATGATACTTGATTGCAATGTGTTTTTTCATTGTGTGCATCAAAGGGTTCTTAGATATGTTTATAACACTTGTATTGTCATAGTAGAGTACCAAAGGTTTGGTAATTTCTTCATTCATTCCTTTGAGTAGTTATTTGATCCATACTATATTGATACAATTCACTACAATAACCACATATTGAGCTTCAGCAGTAGATTGAGATATACAATTTTTTTTCTCGCTAGTCCATGAGACTAATCTCTTTCCCAAGAAAAATGCTCCACCACTTGTACTTTTTCTATCATCAATATTTCCAACCCAATTAGCATCTATGCAGGATCTCAATTCAAATTTATCATTCTTCTTATAGTATAGACCATAATCTTTTGTTCCTTTCAAATATCTCATAATTCTCTAAACAACCATCAAATGATTCTCCTAAGGATTTTCAAAAAACCTTGCAACAATCCCAATAGCCAGTACAATATTAGGTCTTCTATGTACTACATATTGTAACTTTCCAATCATAGACCTGTAAAATATTTGATTCACTTCATCAGAATCACTAGTCTTTGAAAGTTTATGTCCTATGACCATGAGTGCTAACTGGTTTTGAATCTTCCATACCAAAAAATTTCAATATTTCCTTTTCATACTTAGACTAAGTGATGTAAATACCATATTTCATCTTATATACTTGAAGGCCAACAAATAACTATATCTCTATAAACATAGAAATCTCTAATTCTTTCTTCATTTCATTTGCTTATACTTGAAGATTGAAGGAGGTAAAGGAATTTTACTAGTTGAAATATTTTTTGATGATAATTTGACTAAATGCATTATCATCAATCTTCTCAAAACTAATCCTCACAAGATCATTGTGAAGCCTCTCATACCATGCTCTTGAAGCTTTCTTTAAACCATATAAATCTTTGTGTAATTTACATACCATGTTCTTGTTGTTTGGATCAACAAATCCTTTAGGTTGTTCTATGTAAGCCTCTTCTTCTAATATGCCATTTAGAAATGTTGACTTCACATCCATTTGATAAACTTTGAAACCTTTGTCTGTAGAGTAAGCAAGTAGAGTTCTCACTCCTTCCAATCTTGCAATAGGGACAAATGTCTCTCCATAATCAATTTCCTCTTCTTGTACATACCCTTTTCAAACTAATCTTTCCTTATTCCTTGTAACTTCACCATTCTTATCTAATTTTTTCATGAATACCCACTTGGTTCCAATAACACTCTTGTTCTCTGGTCTGGGTACCAATGCCCAGGTTTTGTTCTTCTCAATCTAATCAATCTCTTCTTTCATGGCTTGATTCTAGTCTTCATTCTCCAATGCATCCTTCACTGACTTCGTTTCATGCATGCTTAACAAACATAATATTTTTATCAACCTATTCCCTATCATTCATCTATCTTCTTTATCTCTAATGATTTTCTTAGCAGGGTGACATCTTCTAACATACTTTGATAGTCTTGGCTCTGTTCTCCTTTTCTCGACATTAGATCTTTCATTTAGTTCAATCTTAAAATTATTGTGCACTTCTCTATCAGGTAACTTGACATTCCTTTCATGTAAACTAATCTTTGTATCAAAATGTACCTCAACTTCTGATTGTAACTCAACTCTTGAAGATAGTTTGGCTCATGAATGCAACTCGACATTCATTAAATGTGACTTGGCAATCATTTCTATTGGTTGCTATTGATTTACGACTTGGTTCACAATAGCTTCATTAGTAGGCATATCTTCATAAAAGTACACAAAGGATTTGTACTCTCCAAGTTCCTTCACAGGTTCAGCTTCATGTACTTCTATATATTCATCAAACTTTACATTTTCACTTTCCATGACTTTGATAGTGTTATTATTTAAACACGTATAAGCTTTTCTTCTTGTGGAATAACCAAGGAATATACCTTCTTCACTTTTGGCATCAAATTTACCATTTCTATTATCCTTAAGAATGCAACACTTGCTTCCAAATACCTTAAAATATTTTACATTGGGTGAGTATCCATGCCATAGTTCAAAAGGTGTGAAATTTGTACCTTTCTTGACTTGTACTTGACTCAAGGTATAGACAGTTGTACTTATAGCTTCTCTCTAGTATTTCAAAGCAACATTCTTCTCTATCATCAATATTCTAGCATAGTCCATTATAAATATGTTCCTCCTTTCAACAATCCCATTTTGTGGAGGGTCCTAGGTGCAAATTTTGTCTTTTGATTCTGGTATCATTATAGAATATCTCAAACTCATTTGATATAAATTCTCTACCTCAGTCAAATCTTAGACATTTCAAACTTTTTCCAGTCTCCTTTTCAACTCTTGCCAAGTACCACTTAAAGTTTTGAAAATTGTCAGATTTTTTTTCAAAAACATAACTATCAGGGTGAACCCACAATAGTGGGTTACACTTTTTTGGAGGAAGAAATTCCTCCAAAATCACGAAAGTCAGATTTTTTGCCGAAAAACTTTCGATAGAATGTAATCATCTAGTTTTGATAGAAACTATAAAAGTTTCTATCGAAACTACTTTTGATGGTAGTTTTGATCGAAACTAACTATGCAAAAAAAATTTATCCTAAATAGTTTCGATAGAAACAAAATAGTTTCTATAGAAACTATTTAGTTTCTATCGAAACTATTTTTTACATGAAAACTCGGCCTTATTAGTTTCAATAGAAACTAACTAAAAATAGTTTCTATCGAAAGTATTAAAAAAGTTTCGATAGAAAGTTAGTTTCTATCGAAACTAGTAAAGTAGATGGCTTTTACAAAGCCTATAAAATTCTTAGTTTTTTTCATGGTTTCCAGGCTCAATTTCTAGGTTCAGATGGAGCACTAAAGACATGTCATTTTCCATGACTCAAGTACTTAGAATGAGCTTTCTAATGAATATGGATTTGATAAATTTTGAATTTTTTCAGTATACATTTTTTTACGTTAATTGAACAGAGGTTCATTATAAAAAAATAAACCTATATATTGAACACTCATGGAAAAATAGTAAATAAGAGAATAAAAAGTCTGAAAAATAACTACAGTCTCTGTATTTGAGTCCTCTTTCAATCAATTTTTTTTTTTTTGAAATTGGATAAATATATAAGTTACATGTGTCAAAAGCCATGTATGTCCAAATTAGTGTTAGGTCAACTTTAAACTCTGATAAAATATGAAATACTAATGATAAAGACATCAAATCACCTTTGTGGTTTTCTTATGGATGTTTAAAAACTAAATTTGAAAGAATTATATTGATATCTATTGTAGAAAAAAAGTTATGTGTGTCAAAAACAATGTCGCTTTCTAAAAATCAGGTTTTTGATAACATAGCAATTTTCTTGGGAAAAATTAATTCAATCAAATCAATTAAAAAAAACATTTAAAAATATATTTAGAATCTAAATAGAAAATCCTAAAGGACTCTAGTTTACTTCATCTTCAAATTCCTTACCGTTAAATGGAAATTCGCATCTAAATGTGAAAGTTTTCTTGAAAATTCATAGTTCAGTGTCAGTTCAGGCAAAAAAGTGTAACCCATTATTGTGGGTCCACCCATCATCATCTTAGAATAATCATCAACAAATAGGATAATGTACTTGTCATCTTTGTAGCTTTGTACATCAATTGGTTCACACAAATTAGTATGAACTATTTCCAAAACTTCTTTTGAGGTATGAGTCTTAATTTTAAAACTAGATTTTTTCATCTTGCCTAATTGACATTGTTTGAAAATCACATTACCATGTTTCTTAATTTTTTCCAAACCTCTCACTCTTTTCATGTTACTAATACTAACTAAGTTATCAAAGTTAACATGACATAACCTCTTGTACCATAGCCACACATCATCAAATTCTACAACAAGACAAGTAGCATAATTCATGTCAAGATAAAACAAGTTACCTCTAGTTTGATCTCCATTTCCAATTAGTTTTCCATTATTTTCATAGATTTTTTCTTTCTTGTTATCAAATTCAACTTTACAACCTAAACTATTCAATTGTGATACATTCAACAAGTTTTAGTTAAGTCCTTCTACATAGTAAGCATTGTCACACATGATCTTTTCTCTCAATCTTATTGATCCTTTTCCTTTTATTAGATAGGGTGCATAATTACCAAATCTAATACTATTTCCATTCTAATACTCAAGGGTAATGAACTTAGTTTTATCTCCACTCATGTGATAAGATCATCCATTGTCAATGATCCATCTATCACTTTTGTTCACATAAGACACTAATGCGGTTGCCTCATCTTCATTAGAATCATCCTTCATAGCAACATACACAACTTCATCATCATGCTCATCAGATCCATCATTTGATTCCTCTTCAACAATGTAGTAGGATTTCTTTCCTTTGTCTTTATAATATTTTTTGTTCACATCTCTTTTACCTCTATATTTTTATCCACTTCTATTGTTATTCTTCTTTGGACACCTTTTAGCAATATGACCAACCTCATTACAATTGAAACACATGATAGGTGGCTTACCTTTATATTTTCCTTTTCCTATATGGAATCTCCTATCTAGCAATGCTTCAAGCTCTTCTACATCATCTTCATCTATATCACTGTCACTAGAAACATGCTTAACATTTTTCTTCTTCTTATCTTTAGGTTCTTTCAGTGTTAATTTATCTTTGAAAGTATAATCAATACTCTTAGATTTGAAGTTATCAAAATTAAAAAGTTCAAAAGCAGTGAGTCTACCAACCAAACCTTCAAGAGTTAGATTGCTACAAGGGCACACCTAATTTCTTGAATTATAGAAACTTTAATAGCATAGATAGGCAACAGTGTTCTCAATACTTTTCTTATTACAATCTCATTATCAATAGTTGCATTTGGTCCTTTTATTGCATTAACAATTTCCTTGACTCTTGTACAATATTCGACTATGGTCTCACCTTCTTGCATTCTCATTTCATCAAACTTACTTTTTCAGATTTCAGCTTCAGCTCTCAAAACATTTTTATCTCCTATATAAATTGTTTGTATAAGATCTCACATCTTCTTTGTAGAATGACATCCTTTGATGTCATAAAAATTTGAGTAGCTTAGGGAAGAGGCAAGCTCTAAAATTGTCTGATTGTGTTCTTTCTTCTTTTTTAGATTATCAATAGTACACGCTCTAGTAGGATCAACATGTTTGGTAGTGATGGTTGACTGATCATAATCTCCAATTCCTCCTAGGTGTAACTTCATCAAACATTTCCATGCAAGAAAGTTGTCTCTATTGAGCTTAAGTACCTCATTTCTATACATCTTGATCTTTAGCTCTTAGTACCTTCAAATTGTCCACTCAAAAGAACTTAGCTCTAATACCAATTGTTGGAATTCTTTAGAATAACCGAGAGCAAGGGTGAGTGAGTTATCCAAGGTCTAGATGTACAAATAAAAATTTTCAACACTTAACATATTCATATCCATATCCATATCATGCATGCATCCATTATACCATCAAATACCTTAAACATTTGCATATTTCTATCCTAGGTCAAAATAACTTTATAGCAATTAAACATAAAACATCACAAACTAATTCACACATTTTGACACAAGGAATTTATATAAAAACCCAATTTGGGAAAAACCACTAATAACATGCTACCAAATTTCACTCTTCTAAAGTGATGCCCTATAAAAGGCCAACCCTATTAAAGGTTACAATACACATTATTCAATGTGACTTGGTTAAAGGATTTCAATCATATTGTTAGGAGTGAGCCTTCTTAGAGGACTTTAGACCATTCTATTTGAATGTCACCTGGTTAAAGGATTTACAAATGATTGTTAGGTCAACCTTAATCCAAAGGATTTATCTAGACTGATACAATGGTTAGAAAATAACAACAGGACTTGATATGATAAAAAAAATACAACTCATTTGTGGATTACACATCTCTATTTCAATCCTTCATTCTGCTTGGCGTTCATCCTCTTCATCTCTAACAACTTGTTCACCCTTCAAGAATTCAACTCATTAAGCCTTCTTTCTCAACATTCTAGTTGAAGATTCATCCCTTTGACCACCTTATGAAGCAACATCTTATACTTCTTGTCTTCCTTAGGTTCTTGTACATGACAACCTTTTCTTCTATCTTGCTATCTCGATAAATAAAGAATTTAGATCTTTTTCCACTCCACCACCATCATCCATTTTAGGGTTAGGTAAGATTCAATGAATCTACCCACTTTTTCATTTTAGTCCCTTCTAGAAACATCCTCTCTAATCTTCTTTTAGTTTTCTCCATCTCATCAAGCTTATCTTCCACACACTTCACATAATTCAAGAAATCAAATTTGTCAACTTAGATTTGTCAAATCTTTAATTTAGCACATTTTACTATCACTTGAAACATATAGTATCCTATCACTCATCCAATAGTAGTTCACTTGGCACATACTAAAGTTTACTGATGCTCAAAATCGACTAAAATTTACTTGACATATACTAACTTTCACTCAGATTCCACTATTTTTCTTCTTTTCTCAACACCTATTGATTTTCACTTGGCTTGAACTAAATTTGCTTGGCTTGCACTATTTACTCAATCAAGCTTGGCAGACATATTTCTTTACTTGATCTTCTTGTAGCCTTTTCTTGAGTGGCCTTTCATTATAGACTTTAAATAGATAAATAAATTATAGTATCAATATCTTACTTGATCTTAGTGCTCCTTTTATACACTAAATAACTCAACCTTTCTCTAGGTGCTCTTTTTATCTTTTCTTTTCAAATCCTCTTCATCAATCAAATAAATGATAGCATTTCAACCAAAAAGAAATTTTCTTACTAGCAAGTAGTAGGTTTGACATTATTGACAAAATAATTATTGTTCCATGATAGGTTCCATCAATCTAATCTCAACAGTCTCCCTCATTATTGATCTCTTTTCTTAACAATCTTGCTTTGCACAATCTTAACTCAACAATGATTTCCAAAGCCATGAGTATTAACATTATAAGTCTTATCTTCCCCAAGCACATGCAAATTCATTCTCATAGCCATTTTTCTTTCTTGTTCAAGTATTTCTTGTTCAAGTCATGTTTATTCATCTAAGTAGTCCTTCTTTTGACTTTATATTTGTTCCCATATTTCTACAAAAAGGTTGTCTAAGTGTTAGTTTCTCTCTTCCCTATTTAGGTGAAAGACATGTCATTTTCAGTCTTAGGGGTTACATGTGGAGTACCCAAGGAGCTACCAAAGTGACTAAGAGGATCATACCAAGTGGTGGATTTGTCTTCCTCTACTTTTTCAAAAATAGGTTCAGCCTCAAAATATTGTCTATGTAGGAACCTAGTTGGAAAGGTAATTCTTCAAAGCTAAAAGAAGGATGAATTCCTTGAACAAGTTAGAACCTAGTTGTAACCAACATGTAAGAGATAGTTTTCAGCTTAATAAGATAACAAAAGACACTTGGAGTCCAAACTTAGAAAATTAAGATGTTCACTTGGCAAAGAGAGATAGTAGAGAGAGAGTGAGTTATCAAGAAATGTTTCCTTGAAATTTATAACACCATTGACTAGAGTCAAGATCTAGGCAAGAAGCCAAATAATCAAGTAGATAGATTGATTGAGATGATAAGTGAATGATCTTTCAAATCAAGTATGTAACCAAGGAGCCAAAGTGATCATTTTTAGCCTAAACAATCCTAAACATGTGGATTTTAGACCAAATACATAACATGCTCAAGTATAGACACTCCTAAATTAGCCAAAATAAATTCTATGTTAAAACAACTAGGTTTAGAAACCAGGTGAAATAGTTCAGAAAGAGAGACAATAGTAGGATAGCCAAGAGTTTTGTACAATAGTTTCCAAAAGGAAATATGATAGTTTTAGGTAACACAATAGTTTCTAAATGGTAGTATAATAGAGTTGCAGATAGTAGTATGTCACCTTGTATAAGGAAGACTGATACTTTCTAGAAACTAAAAGTATTGTACACTATTTATCATAGAGCTAGTATGATTATTTACTAGTAGAAGGTCAACTTTTCATGCTTAAAATACTTAAGTTTGAGTGAATTTTTTAACCTTTTTTTGCAAACTAAATGTGATAGAAGAGTTTTCTTTCAATGTTTATAACAAATAAATAAGTTTTGAAAGAAATGGTGATAAAAACATACATTTTCAATAAATTAGACAAGGAACAAAGTAACCTTGCCAATGCAAATACTTGGGAATTCTAAAAAGTAAAATCGTAATCAGACTACTGATTGTGTATGTTTAATAGATTTCTATAGGCCTATCACATTCAAATAAATATTGAAGCAATATTTACTAAAAGGGTATGACTCAATACCTTAGCTCACACTCGATGCTCCCTCGCATCACACAAAGTGGTTGCCCAAAGTAGATATTGCCTTTTTCATAGATGGTTTACCCACATATAAATGAAGATATATGGTGGGTGTAAAATTTAGGTTTTATTTGGGTAGTCCACTAGGATTGATCCTTGCACAAGGATATTGAGAAGAAAAATAGGGTGGCCTCTAAATTCTAAGGTGTCTAGTAAGGTTTTTGTTCATAACACCCTTCTTGCATCCAATAAAGGACAAAGGCCTCATGACCACAAGATTACCTTAAGCATACCCCCCTAGTGATTTCCTCATGGTCACAATCCCACAAGTAATCTCACTAAGTGAAGTCAAGTGTTATGCCCCCCAAGGCTTTCACCTTTTTAAAGAGGTTTGTGATTATAGTGGGGCAAATTAGTTGGGTTTTTCTTGTTCCCATTTCATTAGTGGTATATTTTCACCAATAGCAAGCCCTCTAAAGGTAAAATCTCACTAGGAGATTGAAGAAAATGGATCCACACTAAGGAGGTCAAGATTTTTTATTCACTAAGAAGATGAAGGGCATAATCTTCTATTCCCCAATGCTTCCCCCAAACATGCCAAGCAGATTAATTAAGACCACTAAAAAGTGGAATATATCGCCCACTTTCTTAAACCAATTATGAATTAAGATGTCTAAATCAATGATGAGTCAATAGTTTTGATTCACCAAGAAGGTGAAGATAATATTCTTCTATAAACAATGGAACCTTACTAATATTTTTTAGTGTGCCTATGAAAATGAAAACAACTAGTAGATGCAAACACTTGAAATGAAATGAAGACACTTAAAAGTTTTTTGTTATTTTCTTGGGCAGCCCTATAACAAATGTTAGTAGCCATTTTTGAAATTTTTCCTTTTAGAAAAGTAAGCAATAAAGTAGGGCCCTACAAAAAAATCAGGTTAGGGAATCAAAATAAGAAATGAATACTCAAAATGGCCTTGTAAAAAAACCATTAGGACCTTGTTAGATAATCCAAAAACTTGAAATGAAAGATTAAAAGTGCATAATAGAATCTGAAAGTTAGATTATGCAATAAAAATAGTTTGGATGTTAATTTTGATTGATAAAGTATCATATGACACTTCCTAGTGTATTCAAGTGATACTTATACCCAGTATGACACTTTGTATCATTGTAGTATGATAGTTCTCATGAAGTAGTATGGCATAATACAAAACACTAGTATGACAAAATAAACTAGTCATGTATTGTATGGTAGTACAAAAAGTATCATACAATAATATAGAAAGTATCATACTATATTTCTAGTTGTAAAATAGAATATGAACCTGCAAGTGCAAAAAGTGATGAAATCTAGTAAATTGAGCTTAAACAAGAATTTCCATCCATGTTGGTACCAAAAATGTATGCATATAATGTGTCATACTTCTCTAAGATATTATATCGAAGGGATCCAATAGATTAGGATCCTTGAATTCCAACTTAGAGCTTCCTATCTAAGATGTGAAAGAGCTATACATTGTGGCTCTCAAATGAACCTAGCTAAAGAAACACTTGCAAGGTGCACCATAGAATGGAAGATTCAAAGAGTAGAGGCAAGAATGCCAATATCCAAGAATTAAGATTAGTGCAATGCAAATACAAGTGACCTAAAATGAGATGACAGCTACAAGATATAAGATAAAAAGTATAAAGAGTTACAAAGCCAACTATTTAAGCTATTTCAGATAATCAATGTAAAAAGAAAAGATAAGCTAAGTGAAAGTAACAAAGTGATGTGCAAGATGAGTTCAAAGTGAGTGTTCCAAGTGCTCCAAACACTATAAGAAAACTTGTAGCATAATAATAGAATAAGTGTGTAAGAGATGAGAGATTGGGGATAGAGCATCCTTTTAAAGAGAATTGGATGGTAAAGAATAAGAGGCAAAGTCAAGGGTGGAGAATGAGCCTTGAGTGATCCATGGGCACAAGAATCTCACATAACCAAGATCAATGGAAATGTTTAAAAGGAAATAGATGTGTGGAGGAGAATAAAGTTTCTACCTACCTTGGAAAGTGTACCCCTCTAATGTAGAGAGCATAACAAAAGTTTTCTTTATGGTCCTTCCAAAAAAATTCAAAGGTATAGAACCAACTCTACTCCAGCACTCCTCAACCCTTACTATGTTCTCAAACTTAATAGGCCTAATTAGGCTTTGATTACAAAGAAATTACTAAGGAGTGGATACATAGAATCAATCAAAAACTTAAAATATATTATTACACTCAATTATTAGGTAGGGAATCACATTTATAATCTTTTCCAACCATTCAAATGAATGCAAGAATCTTACAACTTTTTAAAACAATTTCTCAATGAGGGTAGAATTTAAAACCCTCAATCAGCCATTAATAACTTTCATAAATGAAAGAATTAAATAAACCCTTTTTTTTCAGATTCAATAATAGTGATTTACCAAAATTTTCTCCAAGTTATAACCATATCCAAGAAAGTAAATAAAATTTATTGCAATTTCCTCAAAATTGTTCATATATGACAGAATTTGACTAGTCTTCACCAAAATGGCCATAACTTCTTCAAATGTAATGAAAATTATCCAAACCAAAACCAAATAAAAGATAACTCATATACCTATATGAAAATATAATTTTTAGGTTTGCATCATTCACAATGAGTTTGTGTCAACTCAAACATCAGAGAAATTGTAGGAAAACATAACTAGAAAAACTAAAATTTACAACATCAAAATAAGTTGTTTCCTAACTAGAAAAACTAAAATTTACAACATCAAAATAAGTTTTTTTCCATTCCAAATCCTTCCTCCAACTTCTCAAACTTTTTCCACTTAAATTTTAGTGTTTTTGAGACCAAATATATATCATTTGAAAGCACATTAAACTATTCATCCAACCTATAACTATTGACAATTGGCTAATAAAGCTATATAATTATTGTCATTTCTGGAAACACATGATGTACAAGCTTGTAGAAAGCCTCAGAAATAATGATATTTAGCTTTTGGTACTCAAAAAATTGTCTAAGTATGAAATTGGTTAACAACTATGAATTTTTTTATATGTACAATGTTGTCGATGTCATATTATGACTAGCGAAGTTTTTGATTAAGTAAAGTAGGTCTTACAGGGATTCTGAAACCCAAATGATTTACATAATAATAGAAATATAAATAACAAGTAAAGTCCAGCTAGTATGCATCTACTTATAAAAATCCAAAACCAAAGACATGCTCGCGACTAGGAAATAAAAACTAGTAACACTAGATAAGGGTGAAACAAAAAATGAAAACTAAAACTATTAATTCTCCCTATCTAGAACCTCCAAAGTCTCTACAGCTTCATTGGCCTTCCAATTGTCCATGCTCACTTGATCCTAGTTTTGATCATCCATCGGTCCCTAGTCTCTTTCTTTTCTTCCTCAATTTTCCCATAGTCCATACTGGCTTTATCTTCTTTTTCCCTGCCAAAGCCAACTTCCTTTAGAGAATCACCCAAACTATTGATATTCTCATTCAGGGTGTTCAAAGTTGCAATCACCTAGTTAGCCAAGCTTTAATTACTAGTCTCCATCCTTAGAACTCTTTTTTCAACCATTGAGATATGATGCTCCTGATCAACATGGTTTCCCTGGTTGCTACCTCTCATGTGGCCATCCTTCTAGCTCACTTTCTCCTTGAGATCTTCTATCTCATGAAATAGCCATTTGATAGATTGAAAATTATCTATCATGCTATTTTTAGCATTTTTGAGTAGGTTGAGCCCATATTCTCTCAGATTGTCAAGATAGCAACAAGAGTCGGGTCAAGAAGTTCATCAAAATGGACTTTACCATCTTTTTCCTCCATCACCTGGGGGTTCATCGTCTCTTTGTCTATTCCCATCTTCACCATTTTAGAGTTAAAATTTCTCCATGATCCCCTCCTGTCTTTCAAAACTACCTCCCCACTGTCATCCACTAGAGAAATTATCTTCCCCTGTAGTGAAAAAATGATACGGACTAGGCTCGAGATCAAAGGAGTCTAGTCTTTTTTTTCTTCCAGTAGTGAAGCCTCGTCAACCTTCCTTTTTTTGGGATTCCCCAGTGTAACAGCCATTTCCTCCTCAAACTTTTCACTGTCCTTCCCCTTCACCTCTTCCTCTAATTATGTATCTTCTTCTTTAATGCTATGCTCCTCCTCTTCTGTTTCCTAAATCTTGGGGGGGTTGGTGGTTAAACCCTTAGGGCTTTTTCTACTGGGAGAAATGCTGGTAGAGGGGGAAACTTTCTCCCCTTCCTTAGATTTCTTTCCTTTAGTGGGGGAAGAATCCTCATCTTTCAATTTTATGCTTTGAACTTCCTCAAAATCTGAGCTCTCAATTTCCTCAAAAGTATTTCCAACTTCACCAAAGGATTTTCCCCTGGTCTGAGTCTTTAAGTACTCATATACCAGAAGGAGTAACCCCTCATGAAGAGTAAATTAGACGTGGGTTTCTTTTTAAAAATCTCAATGCTCTTGCTCATGGAAGTGAAGAGATAAAAAGGAAAAGAGATCTTTATTCCATGCCTAAAGTTATTTAACAAAACAAAATGATGAGTCTTGACCCTATCCAATCTAGTTTCTAGGGATATATATTCAATAATAACTCTTAAGGCATACCTCTAGAGATTTTTAATGGACTCTGTTTCATAGTATGTCTTAGTCTTCACAAGTTTCTTCCTTTCATTCTCATCCTTCACAAATTCCTTGACTACATTGGCTGACATTTTCTTATCTCTGAAGAAATTTATCCCCTCCAAGGAGAGCTCCACAACCTGGGCAATCAATTCCACATCAACCTAGTGTGTTACCCCATCGATTTTAACTTGTCCATCCTTCCACAATTTCACCATTGTATTGATGACCTCATTATCAAAACCATGAAGCTTTTCCATGAATTTTGTAATGCTACCCTTCTCCAATTTATGCCATACATTTAGGTTATTTCTCTAGTTATCTACCTCCCCCATCATCTCCTTTCTACTTCTCTCCCCAACCATTATTTCCTCTGGTTCATGAAACTTGCACCTACTTCCTATTCTCTCACAAAGTTCAGCTTCCTTTTATTTTCAAAACCAAAAAAAAGTTTTACATATGGCAGAAAAAATGGTAGAAGGCAAATCGATCCAAAAAGTGTGCCACACATACTTGATATGATAGAAAAATAATAAATTCGCATGATTCTTATTTACTCTGATGTGCAATCTAATAAATCTTTCCATAATTATAATTGGATTGTCTTTTTACTTCCTTGGATACATTCTAGTTGTATTAATTCTTTTACAACCTTTAGAAAGCTTTCACCGTTATGCCACATCATCGCCATATTTTTTATTACTACTTCATTTGCAAACTAGTCTGTGGCTGAGTTGGCCTCCCTGTATGTATGGCTTATATGGATCTTTTTAAATTTTCTTAGGTTATTTTTGGTCTTCTCCACCAGATTTGCAATAGTCCAAGATGGCAAAGATTGACCAGTTAAAAATTAATAATATTTCATGAATCCCCCTCCAGCCAAAGGTTGTCAATCCTAGAAGCTAGGACCAATTTAACAATATAAAAATGTTTCATTTGCCTTAGCAAAGTGGTTTGACTGAGTCCCAAGAGGATAGAAAAAAGCTATAACATCACCACCATGACTATTTCTAATGATTCTTCCATAGCCCATAGGACTTGGATTCCCTTTAGTTGCACCATCAAAGTTGGCTTTATGCCAGTCTTCAAGGGGAAGAAGCCACCTAGCCTCTTGTCTTTGTCTATCCCTATCCTTTTACTTTTCTATGTTATTTCCTCCTTCTATATTACCTCCCTTTCTAGTTGCAAAATTCTCCTTCATTAATCCTTCTATTTTTTCTACAATAATAAAAGCAGGGGATTCCCTATCTCTGAAGATATGATTATTTTGCTCTTTTCATATTCCCTAATAGAAATGCAAAAGAGACCAGGAGCCTACCATCTGAGTCTTCATGTAGACTATTCCATTTTCCAAATATCTCTTGGATATTAGTTGGGATACACCAACTGACCCCATAGTTCCTGGTCAAAAAATTCTAGACCTCGGAAGAGAAGGGAGAGTGAATAAAGAGGTGGTTAACCATTTTCAAAGCTTGCTTACAAAGACTACACCTATTAGGGATATTCTAACATCTCTTTCCTAAGTTGTCCAAGGTAAGCACTTTGTCTTGGAGAAGTAGCCAAAAAAAAATGTTAATTTTTGGAGTAAGACTAGGAATCCAGGCCTTAGCCTAGATGGGTTTCTCCAATCTATCCCACATCGAGAAGTAACCTAAAGCAATAGAGTATTGCACATTTGAGTTATCTCCCCAAATGACTTTGGCCCTCTTGTTATTAAGGATCTTTATGGTAATCATCAAAGGTTTAAGGTCCTATGAGACTAAGGACAAGTCTTTCCAACCATGAAAAAATCTATAGTTGCTAACTTTCAGACCAAATCTTCTTATGCATATTTTTGCCCATCTCCCATAATTGGGGTGGTCAATAAGAGGTCCCTGCCAAAGACAATTGTCTTGCTAGAAATAAAATTTTTCACCATTGCCTACTTTTCATTTAGCCTTAGACTTGGCCAAAAATTTTTCCTTTAAAATCCCATTCCATATGTAAGATCCTTGAGGAATGTCAACCTTACTAAGCAAAAAACTAAGGGATTGCCTTCTCAGATATTTCTCCACTATTATGTCCCTCCATTCACCTAAGTTCTAAAAAATGCACCATATCTACTTGGCCAATAGGGCATTATTGAGATGTCTGATTTTTCTAATGCCAAGACCACCATAGCATTTAGGGAGAAAGACATTATCCCAGCAACAAGATGATATCTCTTATTATCTTCAATACTTGACCATAAGAAGTCTCTCTGAATCTTCTCCATTTTTTCAGCGTGCTTGATTGGAATCCCAAAGAGGCTGAGAGCATAGGTGGGAAGATTTTGAAGAGTGGATTTCACCAAAGTAGATTTTCCTGCTTGACTAAGGGTGGCTCCTTTCCAACTACCTAACTTCTTGTTGAATCTATCAATGATGCTATTCCAAAAGGAATATGAAGGTTTGGACCCCAGTGGCAAACCAAGATAGTTTGCAGGAAGAGACTCAACACCACATCTTAGAATATGAACAATTTTCCTCTGTCTCTCCAAAGGTCTGTTGATAAAGTAGACCAAAATTTTCTCCCAATTAATAGCCTAACTAGAACCACTCATGTATGAATTGAACAAGCCTTTAAGCACCCTGACCTCCTAAACTGAGGCATCTCCACCCAAGATAGTATCATCGACAAATTGTTGATGGTTGAAAGAGGTATGCCCAGAAGAAGGCTTGAGGCTATGCAAGCTCCCTTCCTATATTTTCCTTAGAATAAGCCTCCCCAAGCATTCCACCAAAATGATGAAGAGAACAAGGGATAAAGGGTCACCTTTTCTTAGACCTCTTGAAGGAAAAAAGAAATTTGAGGAAGAACCATTGACCAAAATAGACAAAGAGGAGGTAGTGACAAGCTGAAAGATAAGTTTACAAACCTGGGAATCAAAACCAAAAATCTAAAGGACCTCCAACAAGAAATTCTAGTGCACCCTATCATAAGCTTTAGACAAGTCCAATTTAAGCAAAAATCCTTCTCTCTTCCCAACTTCCAAAGAGTAAATCACCTCGTGAACCATAATAATAGAGTCAAAAAAGTCTCCTTGGGACAAAACTAGTTTGTTGCAGGGAGATAATTAGATGAAGGACACTTAGAAGCCTACTAGTTATAACTTTCAAGATAATTTTATAGAAAGAGTTGCAAAGGCTGATGGGTCTAAACTTATCCATCAAGTCGGCCCCCCAAAATTTTGGAATAAGCACGAGAAAAGTAGCATTGATTTATTTCAAGAGGTTCCTGGCTCCAAAAAATTATTACACTACCTTCACAACATCCCTTTTGACCACCTCCCAATATATTTGAAAAAACAAAGTCGAAAAACCATCCAGGCTAGGAGCCTTATCACCATGAAGAAAAGAAAGGGCTTGATAAATCTCTTGCTAAGAAGGAATAGCCTTCAGCATGGAATTATGATGATACTACAATAGCAAGGGAATAACATTTAAAATATCCTCTTGATCTATCATGGATAGTGACTGGTCCTTTGAAAGAAGAGAGAATAAATTCACAACTTCATCTGCTATCTCATTATCTTTAGTAAATATAGTATACCCCCTTTTGATGTTTGAGATCCTATTATGTGCTCGATGCTTTAGGGTGGATAAATGGAAAAACTTGGTATTTTGGTCCCCCTCTTTGAGCCAATTCCTTTGAGCCAATTAACTCTAGATCTTTGCTTCCAAAAGTGTTCCTTCCTATTTATAATATTATGTAGATCAATTAGGATAGACCTTTCTTCTAACCTATTTAGGTCATTATATCCCTCCAACTGGATCTCTTCTTGGACAGTGCGGAGATGGTCTAGCCTCTCATCCTTCACTTGTAATATATGCCCAAAGTTTGACTTATTCCAAACTTTAATGTTCCTTTTCAAATTCTTCAATTTTTGGGTAATCCTAAACATAGTAGTACCTTCCACCTCAATGTTCCACCAAGAAGAAATCTTGGCTTCCAGATCCAAATGGTAAATCCACATCTTCTCAAAATGAAAAGAAAATTCCATTTGACCATCAGGGGGCTTAAAGAAAGTGTGATGGGGGAGTGATTCGAGCCAACTCTAGGGAGAAGAGAAAGTCAGCAAGAGTGGGTTTGCAGCCAATCAGGGCAGATAAGGGCTCTGTCAAGTCGGACATGGATGTAGTCCCCACCCACTCTCTTATTAGACCAAGTGAAACTACCCCTAAAAGATCAACATCCATGAAATCTAGGTTGTTAATAAAATTTGAGAGGTGTAATTTACTTTCCTAATAAGGGGGCAAACCTCTAGCTTTTTCATCATCAGTAAGGGGGGAGTTAAAGTTCCCCATAATAACACCTTTGTTTATGTTGCAGTTTTAAATAACATCAATGATTTTAGCCCAAAAAATATTTCTCTCTCTTTTGGTATTGGGAGCATACAAATTTAAAATAAACCAAGAATCACCACTGCGAACATGGGAGACCTTACAAAGGAGGGCATTACCTTCATTATAAATAGAAGAAATCTTAAAAGCCTTGTTCTTGTAGATTATCAGCACCCCCCTGCATCTCCCTTCAAATTAGGAGCCTCACTACTCATGTTTCTACTAAAAGACAACTTACCAGCCACATCTTTTCACATTTTAGTTTCTTGGATCAGTAAAAAAAATTAGGTCTTTGGTCTCTAATAATATTCCTAACTATATCCTACTTGTGGGTGCCATTTAGGCCCCTTATGTTCCAAGATATGATCTTCATTTCTTTTTTCTAGAGCATTCCCTAATGGTTCTCTGGCTCCCATCTGCCAAGTTCTTTTTGGTGCCTAATTTTGTGATCTAAGATTGAGCTAAGGTCAAAGATCAGTCAAGAAAGAAGTTACAATACCTATAACTTGAAGACTAATTACTTGTTTGGGAAGTGAGCTCTTCTTGTAATTTGAAGTGCATGTTTGGGTAGTGGGTTCATCTTGCATCTACTATACTACAACTCCTAACAAGATTGGGATCTCCTAATAGCGATTTAAAGTCTCCTAATAGGGACTCTCTATACTGAATTTTCTCATTGACTCCTAATAGGGTCCATCCTCTAACAAGGAACATATATATTAGTATATTATCTAGTGGGTATCATCCCCATCGGGGTTTTTCCTTGGCCAAGATTTTCATAGTTAACAAAATATGGTGTTATGAGTTATCTTTGTGCATGGTTAATGATATTGTTCATCATTACTTGTTTACTTTCTTATGTATGGTTCAAAGAAATAAATAATATTCAGTTGGAGACTAAAGTTTGTAAATACTAACTCACCCCCCCTCCCCCTCAATAATTCTTATTTCTAATAATTGGTATTAGAGCTCAATTTCTCAGAAGAGGCTTAACAACTTGAGTAAGATCCCTATGGATATGGCACAATTGATGAAAAATCTTGAAGAAGCACTTGAACAAATTGATCTTCTTACTGAAGAAAGAGATAAGTTGAAGGATAGATATGAAGATCGAAAGTAGATAGTGGAAAAGTGAACAATAAGATTGAACATCTCAAATCCAAGCCCAAATCTACTGAATCAAAAACTAGTGATGATGACTATTCAAAGTTGAAGATAGAGTACAATATCTTCAAGCATGAATTGAAGATTACCAATCTAAAGTTGATTTTGAAGAGTGATTCTAGCAAAGTTGAATCCAATTTGAAGAATGATAATTTAGATCTTAGAGAAATTCTAGCAAAGAAGACATTTGAATTTGAAACATTGAAAGAAGTTCATGAAGAACTTCATAAGTACAACACTATTGTGAAAGGTGAACTAACTCAGTGCAAGAAACAACTTGAAAAGTAGGGTGTTTTTAGTGGTGAATATTCATAATTTTGTGAATTTTAGAAATTTTTTGCTAGTAATTTGGCTAATAATTTCATATTTAATGCAAACTAAATAGCTACGTTTTTATTAAATTTTGTTCTAAAATATTTAAAACCTATCAATAATTTATTTTATTAAAAAAATTAAATCAAAGATTTTCCACAATATTTGATACATGATTAGATTTGATTCACCTAAATATTATATATTATAGAAGAAATTAAAATTAATTCACTAATCATTATCATAATTATTAGTTACTTTAGGGATATATTAACAATATTTAGTTTTCACTATTGATTTAAAATATAATGTAATTATCCTCATAATTTCCATGAGATAAAACATGTTCAATTTTGATTTGTAATATTCCATGATGATTAGCAAACTTCCTATTATAATTGAGATTTGCCAATATTTTCTACTCAAAAATTATGATTCCAAAATAATTACCAATGTTAATAATATTTAAAATAAAAAAAATTGAGATTCGCCAATTAAAATAATTTGATTTTTCAAAATAATGAAAGATTTGCCAATAATTCATATCTTTTTCTGGAGGGGGGTTTCTTAAAGTTTACCCTGTTGAAAAGCTTTATTCTAGCAGAGAAAATCTTAATGATTCAATGTCTATATAAAGACCTCCCTATGATCTTGACTGGTCTTGGTTATTTATTTAACATGTCTGCAAAGAAACCTAAAAATAGATCAGATCTAAAAAGAAAAGATAAATCTGATGATAAGATTGAATCCTGTCAATCTTCTGATAAACCTAAAGAAGTTGGACAAGATAAGGAAACTGTGATATTGGATGAACCTAAGCAATTTGAATCTCCTAAGGAAACCAGGTATGAATTTAGAAGTAATTTTTTTTCATGTAATGAAATAGGTCATATGAAAAGGGATTGTACAAATAAGTCATTTAATCATGTTACAAATTTTTATTGTCATAATTTTCATGGTATGGGTCATAGAGAAATTAATTTTAGGAGACCTAAATATGATAATGATAGAAGAAATAGTAGAATGTCTCAAAATACTAACCCTACAAATAGAAGAAGATCGAATTAGAGGACATTGAGAGAAGGAAGACCTTATGAAGAAAGAAGGCAGATCATGTGTTATAAGTGTAACAACTTTGGACACATAGCTTGGAATTGGCATGCACCTATTGATCAGCAAAATCCTAGAAGTAGAACCCTAGTATGTTAGTTATACAACAACTTCAGACATACAAAAAAGTATTGTAGAATGGATAGAAACTTTGGAGATAGAAGGAACAATGGAAGAAACTTCAGAATTAGAAGGAATGATGGAAGAAATGTCAGAAATGATAGAAGGAATCATGAAGGGAACTCTAAAACTAAGAAAGACAATGGGGAACAAACAAATGTAGTCAGTGAACTTTGAGAAGAACTTAATGAAGCATTTGTGAAGTGATTTGATATTTTTGAAGAAAAGTTAGATGATGCAGAGATAAGAAGATCAAAGTCAATAATTTATTTTGATTCAACTAAGTTGAATTAAGCTTGTTCATAGCACCAAAACTTGAAACTTCATTTAGAGATTGAACTATGGGTAGTGAAGTTGGGAAAAGGTGTATCAATATAAGTTTAGACTATAGCTAAGCTTGCATGCAATTTGGAGCTTATCAAAACTTGTTACAAAGGAATTAAGAGTTACTATTGTAACAACAATAGTTAACTCTACAGTAGAATATGAAAACTATGTTTTTACAGAGAATTTTGTGGAGCAAAGATTCTTGGAGCATTTTCACAATGAAAGAAAGCTATGGTATCCTTTGGCTAGCATTTGAAGATCAAACAAAGATTTTGAGTAGATATTTAATTTCAGAATGTAATTGACATCTTTTTTGTGTTTGAAAAGTATGCAATTAATGCAATTTTGAATTGAATGAATAAAATAGAGTACACACTTGATTACTAATTCATTATGATCACATCAAAAGCATAGAGCACTTAGAAGTGACTTGACAAGGTGATTTTGAACTAAACCCTATTTCAAAAAGAGGTATTTTATCATTTTTCCACAGAATTTCTTTGATAAAAATTATATTTGATAGAATCATGGATATTTCAGTAGTTCATATTGTTGAGAATGAGGAGAGACCAAAATTGAAGGTTGTTTCCATGAAATCCGTAGAAGGAAACCCTAATTCAACATTATTCATTACTCTAAACAATATAGTGTATTTGGAAGATGTAGGAAGTTATCTTAATAGCAAGTTTGAAACTATTGGGAGCTAGTATATGAACAAAGATATGGAGATTATCTTTAACCATAATATGTTAGTAAAGCTCATATTTGAACAGTTGAAAGAACTAGACCTATTCTAATATCACTTCTACCAAGAATTGGATACCGAAGAATGGACACAGATTATACTAAGTAGAATTCATGATGGAAAATTGTGGATGGAAGACAATGTACTTGACATTTTAGTTGACATTATTCATGAGGTAATTGGTCTTAGAAAATAAGGTAGTGTACCTATAGGTGAGAAATTGTTAAGGCTAAGAGCTACACAAAAGTAGTTTATAATGGGAAGGCCATGGTGATCAATACCATTAAACAAGATGATGTGAGATTCCTAAGCAAAATTATTACCTACTCTATTTGTGTAAGTTCTAAGATTGATGAATTGTCAGTAGGATTCATCTATGCAGCCTATAAGATTTGTGTTGAGAAGGAATAAGTCAAGCTAAGTGAAATTCTAAGAATGCAACTTCTTGAAAACCTAGATAAAATCAAGAGGACTAAGAATGGTATGTTTAGATTTCAATCATTGATCAATCATATATTCTTTCATGTACTTAAGATATTTTAATACTTATAAGTTGCTGAGATTATGAGTAGTGAGAGATGTACCATGGAGAAGATTAAAGATGTATGTCAAAGACATCTATCAGATAAAATCTTAGATATCAAAAAATTGATAATGAAAACATTTCACAATGGGATGAGACAAAGATTCAGAATTGCACCTACAATTGTAGAAAGATTCAAAGATGATATATGTGTTATGGTCGATATAGATTTAACTCATATTCAACTAGTAGACCCTCAAGAAACATTCCTTGATCCCTTAGGTTATGAGTTAAGTGATGATGTAGCAAGTGGATATATTAATCTATTGTTGAAATCTGAGAAGAACCAAGCTTAGTATAGATTTGGGACATATGAAGAAGTTACCCAATCAGCTCATCAAGCATCCTTAAAGAAAGAATCTCACAAGAAGATTGAGACAATAATGAAGAAATCTCTAATTGAGGCCGGTATGATAGAAAGTGAGTCATAGGCAGTTAAGCAGACAATGAAATGAGGAATAATGTCCATGCAACCATTATCAATTGGAAAACCTTCTAGCGTGTCTATTGTAGATATACCTTTAGAACATAGCATTCCATATGCTACAATATTAGCTGAACAGCCAAGTGAGCCGAAGAGAAAATAAAAAAGATTAGTGGAATTTGTGACTACTAAGACTAAAGAGTCAAGCAGCAAGCTGCTAGACTAGGAAAAAGACAAAAAGACATTGTTGACAATTGTGAAATCTAGTGAAGAGGAAGAAGAAAAAAAAGAAAAAAAATAGATAGAAAAAGTAACTATTTCCAAATAGACAATAGGAAAAACAAGGCAACCTTGGAAGTCGAAGATTGAGAAGATAAACTTAGCTATTTCAAATGAAGGGAACTTTTTTTAGATGAACAAATTTTATGATTTGTTTAATGATATTGAGAAAGATCAGATTGATATCTCTACTATAAGATACATAATTGCTAATAATCTAAAACTTAAGGATATTGAAGGCACAGTCAATCAGAAAGTCTATGACAAACTTATACAGAAGAAAGCACCAATTCAGGAAGAGGATATAGAAATTTGTAATTTTGTGGTAAGGACCATATGCAAGACTAATGATGAGGATGAAGTCAAGAAATTGTTGAATAATCTAACACCTTACTTGAGAAACAAGGTGAGACCATTTCTATTTATGGTGGGTGAGAAGTATTAAATAAGGAGTGAAACAACTATGGCTATTAGTCAGATGATGACCAAGTCTAAGGCAGCACCTTCACCAGTACCTATAACCTTGAAAGTGTCAGTAAGTGGTGACACTATGCAAATTAACCATACCAATATTACTATTAACATTGATGACACTAACCCTTTTAAGAGTTTTTAACAGCCCGAATCTCAAGCCAAGGGTATTTGAGATTAGTTAAAATAAATTAAAGAGGAAAAGAGGTTATTAGAGGCAAAAAAGAGAAAGATTGAAGAAGCCAAGTAGAAATTTCTTGAAGAAGAAATGAAAAGAAGAAGAGAATAGAGGAGGAAGAAAATAAAGAAAAGGAAAGAAAAGAAAAGGAAGAGAAAGAGGTAGAAGAGAGAATAATTAAAGAGGTAGAAGAGAAGAAGCAAAGGGAAGATGAAATTAAACCATCTAGTTCATCTAATCTACTTTCGCTTGCTAGCATAACAAGTGATGATGATGATCAAACTAACTTGATCTCATCTTTGACAAAACTTATTGAGAAGAACATAATAGTGAAGAGCCTACAAAGAACCTTAATGGAGGTAACTAATAGATTACATAGTACTCTGGTAGTCAAGCATGTAGAGGCAGATCCCAAATAGAGGGCACAAGCAATGTTAAGATATTTTGATGAAGAATTTGCAATTTTTTTGAATGTTTTAAAGTCAAAGGCCCGAATTCCATATGATGCTAATTTATTTAGCACCATTTGTCAGAATATCAAGAATGATTTGTTAAGCAGGAACTTTGGAAATCTCAACAAGATGGAAAGGTATTGTACATTAAGTGTACCTTATCTCATAATTTGACCAAGGATGTTGATAGTAAAATTGAAGGAAAGTTGAGTGAGCTAGAAGCTCTATCAAGCTAGATACAATGACCTTCCAAAAAAGTTGATGACTTTAAAGGACAAGTGGTCAGTATTCATAGTGATATCAGGAAACTGTAACTTCAAAAAGAACAAATTTTGAAGAGATTATCAAAATTCAGAGAGTCTATTGCTTTGAAGATATTTACTATTGAGATACAATTGGAGGAATGTGTCAAAGCCAAGGACACATATTCAAACTTCTTATATTATGATCTCAATGTAGTGGAAATTGTACCATATGCCCTATGTGCAATTCTCACTTCTGTTACAATAGCCAAGGACACATGAATAAAAGGTGTAGAGAGTCTCAAGGAAAGTTTTGATGATTGTATGAAGATATTATTAGTTTAAGACAAATAAATAGAGTTTTGATAGCAGATGAATAGTTTTGATAGTTTCTGACATTCTAACCTTTGTCCTTGATGTCAAAGGGGGAGAAGATGAATAAGAAAATTGTAAGTAAGGTAAGGTATGAAATCATATTGATAGGTGGAGCATATGTAAGTGGTAAACAGTTGTAAAAGATTATTAATGGATTAATATTATAATGTTTTGGACAACCTTTTGATACTTAGCCAATTTTCCCTATTTTGTTGCCATCAATGCCAAAGGGGGAGATTGTTTACAATTGGCTAATGAAGATATGTAATTGTTTTTATTTATTGCAACACATGATGTGCATGCTTATAGAAAACCTCAAAAATAAAGATACTTAGCTTTTAGTACTCAAAAAATTGTCTAAGTGTGAAATTGATTTACAGCAGTGTATTTTTTTATATGTAAAATGTTGTTGATGTCATATTATGACAAGAAAATCTAGATAGAGATAGTATACATGTTTATGATGATGTGTATAACCTTGGACATCAGTACAGACAATATGAAAAAGAGATATTCATATTTTACCAGTGAAATAGGATAGCATAATTAAAGGTAAAGGAATTATTTCATTTACAAAATAATTACTTGACCAATTTGGGTTGACATCCTAGATGTTTACTCTAAGTTTTATATTATGGTCTTAGCTGACCTAGAAACAATTTGTGAAAAGGCATGGTATTTATGCAAAGGACATCTTGCAAACTTAGGTGGTGTGGTGTGCATTTTCTATTGTGATAAGTGATATGTGAACTTTTGTGAAAATGATATATGCAAAGTTTTGATAACCTAATTTTGTGATCTAAGATCTAGTTGAGGTTAGAGACACTAGTACATTTAACCCTAAATTTTGACCTTAAAATTTTGACCATCAAATATAAATTGCTTGGTTGGTCATCATTATAAAGGAAACTTTTGTTTTTTTTTAATACATGCTCGTGTTGGTCACAACTATGACCAATGCTTTCTATTTTGTGTTGGTCTCAATTGAGACTAGCACAACAACATAAAGATTTAAAAAAAAGTGGCAAATGTGGGTTGAGCATATGATTTGAGCATTTTGAGCATTTCAAAAAAATTTAGTTAAGCATTTCACTTGAGCATATGATGAGCATTTTGAGAATCATTCATGGATTTCATTTCAGGATTTCTAGCATTCTACATCCTTCGAGCACTTCATTGGAGTATTTGAAAACATTGTGAGCATCTACTGCAACCCTAAACTCAAACTACCAGTCATCATTTGAGCATACATTGCAACAATGAATAGGTGAATAGGTGAATAGGCAAGTTGAAAAATAGCAAAAAAAATTCTATTTTGCAAGGATGGGAATGGGTAGTTTGTTAAGAAAAAAAATTTGAAATTTTTTTTGGTTGTTTACATTGTTCTTTTCATCTTTGATTGGGGGAAGACTTCTTTGATGATACCTTCTTGTTTAAACAATCATTGATTGGGGGAAGGTGTAGTTTGAGGAAGCCCTAGTTATGAGGGCCTAAATAGGAGGGTTTGTAAGTTGAGACATGAACTGGGAGTGGTTGACCAAAATAGTACCAAAATACATGGTTTGGGAGAAAGACTAGTTAATTCCTAGACATTTATAGTTCTTCCATTAACTTTAGATGCATCTTTTGATGTCAAACCTTATTTCAAAAGAATACCGCATAGTAGGAGAGATCATTCACACAAAACTTGTCAAGTTCACTAATGTCTCCAAGTACTCTAAGGGATTTTATGTTGTATTAGCCCTTTATTTAAGAATTTGTCTCTGCACTAATGGGTAAGTACATATATTAAATTAATAGGATTTATATTGGCTTTTGTATATATTCTATATTAAATCTTAGGATTATATTTATTTGTACATAATCGATGGTGCATTTTATCAAATCAACTTGGTTGATTACCTTTTAACTTGAAGGAGTCTATGCAGTAGGAAATGGGCCATTCACAAAGTTTTAATTGAGGTTTGTGGAACTTTTCTAGAAGAGCTTCCTTTGTGCTAGGTAGTAAGTATTATGCAATTAATATGGAATTATTTTTTTCCTTTGTAGTGCTTCTCCTCTACTAAACTCTGTGTTAAATTCAAGGAGTGCATGATGCTTGGTGTATATTGTAGGCCAAAGGGTGATTCCTTGTATCAAAGTTCAATACTAGAGGAAATAGATAATTCACACAAACCTCAATCCTTAAGCCTACAGATGTAGTGATTTCTTTGATTCAAAATCTTGCTCTGTATAAAGCCCAATTTATAGAAGAATTGTCTCTGCACTATTTAGTAAGTATAATTTGTAGTTGATATGAGATATATACTTTATAAGTTTATTGCCTTTCTTATATTAGTACCTATAGTGAATTTTTATTAAGTATTTTATTGTCATTATAGATGCATTTTTCACATGAAGTCAACTACCTTATATCGTAATAAATTGAACTCCATTTTAATAGGAATTTGATAATTCATATAACCTCCATCAACTTCTCTGAAGTGTATACATTTTCACTGTCTTCGTAAAGTTTAAAATAGAAAAAGATAGAAATGGGAGCTCAAAGACCTCCAAAGCCTCCAGCAACTATGAGCTAAATATTGAAAGCTTCACTAAAGATTGAAGCACATATCAAATTTGAATGCTTTTATTATCATATTTGAGAATATACAAAGTAGAGTTCACATAAAGCAACAAAATTAAAGCTTAAGAAATTAACAATCTCATATATATCTAGAAGTTAAAATCTTTATAAATAATGTAAAGAAATGAAGTAAATTGGTTAACTCTCTTCTCTTGTTGAATAGACTGATTGCTTCTCTTTTTACAAAAACAATTTGACAACTATGAATTAGGGCCAAAATAATGTATGGAATGTTGTCAAAAGTTTATAGTTGTCAAGTTTTCGTAATGGTAAGCAGATACTAATTAACCTATACTAGGATTAGGATACTAATTAAACTCTACTAGGACCTCTACTAATTACCCTTCTTAGGGTTTACTCCAAGACCCCACACTAGGATAATTCTTTACTTAATCCTCCTATTCTTTCCAAGGATATCTCTACCAATTTCCTACTTCAATATTCCACTTTAACAAGATGCAAGACTCAAAGTATCAAGATTCATTCAACTTAGCAAGGACTTCACTAGTGTTGTAGTAGGATGGAGGGATCCGTACAAATCTATTTGATTAGGTTCAAAGTGTCCTTTCTCACAAAATTCCATGGTTTTTTACCAATCTCCTCAAACCCTTATTTTAGGGCTAGTAGCCTTTTTCCCTAATTAGGCCTCCAAATTTTCCATTTTGAAAATATTTCAAAAAAAACTCAAGAACATACCAATTAAGTTATGGTTCTAGAGAGCTTGAATATTTTCAAGGTTTTAGTTCTTCAACCCCTCTATACAACTCATTCCTATAAAATAGCCTACTTACACATGAGCCTTACAAAGATTCAAAAGGAACACAAAAAGATTCAAATCCTTCTTAGTTCTTGGAAACTATACCTTTAGATATTTCTATACATACTCCAATCCTTGATTGGCACAAACCAATCAAACTACTCCTCTATTCAAACCCTATAACCATCAAGTCACCTTGTCAGGTATGCCTAAATCCACCTAAGGATTGATTCCAAAAATAGAAGACCATTTCATATTAACCCCAAGTTATTTATATTTCCCTAATAGATTCCTAAAGGTTGTTGTGTTCCAACAATTAGATATCAAATTAGAGCAATTTCTATGATAACTACTCTACCTAGGCCACTAAACTAGCCAAGAAGTTAAAATTTATTTACAACTACCAAAACATAAAATGGGAACTTAATTAATGCACTAAGAAATTACTTGGAACGATTCATCAAACCACTCAATTCAATCCATTAGAATATAGAGTTCTAAGTTGCAAGATCATTGATAGCTTTTTAATGTAACAATTTGCTTTATTATTCAATATTTCATACACTGGGAACTCCAACCCCTCAAAATGATTTCAAATGAGCTTATATAACTCTATTGTCCAAGTACCCATTTCCAATTGATACATAGCCTTCAACTATGAGTTTGACTTGCTCTATTAACTAGCATAAGGAGGTGGGTTTGAAGAAAAATGCAACTGAGATGAACAAGAAACTAAAGCCCAATCCTCTAACTAATTTGCCAATTTTCATTCTTGTATGTTCATAAGAAGGGGCGGGGAATTATATATTTCATAGGTTCTAAATGATTTGGATGAATTACCAACTTCTTTCCCTAAACCTTTTGACTAGTTTGCCATTAAAATTTCATCAAAGATCATCCTTAAAGAAAAAATCTTTATTGAAAGTGTTAATAGAATTAAATAAAAAAATTCAAAGATAATCTATTTATTAATCCTAACTCTTTTTTCCATCTCTCTTTTAAGAAGCTTTATAAACTATCCCATTTTTAAGCACTTCAATTTTACTTCTGAAACATACAAGATTAAATTATCACATAGCACTCATCCTTATTGTCGCTCTAGTTGAGGGATGTACAGTTCCAATATATTCCATGCCACAATACCTCAACACAGGTACTACATTATCAGTTGTCATTTGTGAAACACAAATATATATCCCTTAGAACTTAGACTAAGAAGAAACCATCAGCCTAACACAAATAGATTAGATAGGAACATTCTCTTGCTGCCAACCCATACCCTTTGCATCCCAAATCAAAACACACTTTTTAAAATAGACCGTTGCACACTGGCAACAATCTCTAGCACATCATCTTATTTTCTAATCAATGCTAATTTCTATATAGCTAATTTAATATGCATTCAATTTATTGGCAAACACTATATACCTCATCTAGCACCTAAATTAAAAATAAGATTATTAACAACTAATTCTTAGCCCATAAACCCCAAGATTTTTAGAAATATATATTAAGATCTCCTTTCTTGTTTAAAAACTATTACAACTCTTATTTATCATTGATTGTGAACATCATTTTCATATATTAGCAACACTCTTCTTCTCTCACAAGAGTTATGCATGCAATCTCTCACTAATAAAAAAGCCAAGCTGAAGACATATATAAAAGCATGTGCAGCAATTCTCAAAGATTTCCAGATATGTTAGACATCTTTGAGATTCGAGCAAGAAAATGGACACAAAAGAAAAACCCTATGAATGAAGTTTTGAAAAAAAGTAAGAAAAGTTCCAAGCCCTAAACAACAATCTTTGTTAATAAACCCCAAAATCAAACACAAGTAAAACACCCAAACCCACTGCAAGATGGAAACAAAGTTCACCAAGCCCTACCACATGTGGTTCTCTATCTTCCCAAGTGGAACCCACTCTCCTAGGGTCTTTTTCTTCTCCTAAGACACTTGGAAAACTTAGATCACAATTTGGCTTCAGGAACACTTTCCCTCAACTAGGCCAAATATGGAAAATTAGGCAAAATGCTTTTAAGACTTCAAACAAAGGCTATATGTAGGTAACCATAATTGAAAAATCAAATGTTTAGGTCATTAAAAAAGTGTCAATTCTTAAAATTTCTTGGTATATCGATCTTCTTTTGATTGGTGTGTACTTGCAAAATTGAGATTTTAAATGAGCAAACTAGAACATTTATGTTGAAAAAAAACCAGATCTAAAGAATGCCAGTTATTTTGTTATTTTTTGGGATCATATTCATAATATAACATATTTTTTTACTTTATGTAACTCATTTTTGTGTTAATGTTCTATAGATAAAGGTGAAGCATCATGTAACCAAAAATCTTGCCATCACAAAGAAGCTACCGGCAAAAGATTCTAGCAATGAGGATTCTTCTTCTGAGGAGGTTAGTCATTTTGTTTTGGATAATTATCTATAGAATAGAATCATGTTTTAGTGGAATCACAAGCTTATGTAATTTTTATGTTCAATAGTGAACAAATGGTTAATTGAAATGCCTTATCATAGCCACCTCCACTCCATCCATTTGACCTATATCACAATTAGCAATTCCCTTATAGGGATACAAATCAAAAACATTAAAAATTTTAGATAAACCAATGTCAACAGGGAGTTCAAGTTTATATGTATTTGTGCCATATTTTTGCAAAATTTTGAAGTGTCCCATCTTCCTCATCATGAGTTTGGTGTATTTTCCCTTGGTACAATCTGAAATTACTTCTTTGTACTTGTCCAATAGCTACCTTACTTCCTTGGGTCCCACAATCATTTCATTGGATCTGCCTTCCTTTCCTTTTTCTCCAAGTTTTGGCTTTACTAATATGGCAAAGCAAGGGGTATTTTTCACCTTGAGGGTCTTCAAAAACTCCTTCTATCCAACCATCATCACACTAGATGCATGCTAGATCTCCTTCCTATCTTCTGGCAGTGGTCTCATGGTGTATTCCTTCTCATTTTTGGAGATGATTTAAACATTACTCCTTCCATCATGCTTATAATTGACATCAAATTTCTAGGGCGTACCTTACAATAGATGAAAAGCATCCATTTCTACAACATCATAGACAATCTTGTCTTTGTACTCCCCTATTTGAAATTGAACATGAACTTGTTCATTTACTATGACCTGTTGCTCCTTATTTAGCCATGAAACCTTATAAGGGTTAGGATGAGGAAACTTCTTTAATCCAAGCTTCTTTACCATTTCTACTACAGCTATATTATCAGTTGAAATAGAATCTACAATAACTTTGTAGACCTTAACTCTTACCTTGTAGAGAGTTCCAAATAATGTCTTTCTTTGGGGAGGTTTTTTCTCTATGACAGTCTTCAGCGAGGTTCTATTGAACATTAGAGACTCTCCTCTCTTTGGATCAGCATTTCCTCTTGCTCCTTGGTCACTTTGTGCATCCTCTTCTTGAGCCAAATGGACTCTCCTATTCCCTTCTTGGCTGATGCTACCCATTTTCTCAGGAAGTGCTTGTATGTAGCAAGTGTAATATGTAGAGGTAGAGTTATGGAAGGTCAACTAAGTATTTGTTTCTTTTCAATTTTTATATTTCTTTATCTCTTTACCAATGTACTTCTCTATCTATACCTCTTTCTATCTATCTTTCTTTAGTATTCATTCCTATATGTGTCTTCCTCTTACTACTCCATCTGTAGGTTGCAAGCAAATCATCCTTCTTCCACCAACAAGTCATTTCATTCAAGAAATACCATGTATATTGATATGAATGCACAAAAAAATAGGGAGACAATTGCTAGACTATGGTCTAACTTAAAAAGAAAAGGTGATGGAAAATGTTATTTTCCTTTCAAAATTTGTAAGGGCTTAAAGACTCGAAGATATCTAATAAAAATAGTTGAGAAACATTGTAGGCAACATGGTCACATTGAAGGGGGAAATGAAAATCATCCATTGGAATTTATTTTAATAATTTATAAAATACATAAGACATGATTTGATGATGACATCATGGTCATGGTTAATATAAGGTCATCATTTTCATAAGGTCAACGTCCTTGAGTTTCATGTTATGGACCATGACAATTTGGAGAATGCAGATTTCCAAATGAGGGAATATGGAGGTGTGAATATTGAAGTAGAAGGTAATAATACCATGGAAGAAGACCATGATGATAAAGATCATGATGATCAAGATGATCATGATGATCAAGATGATGATGATGATGATGATGTTGATGTTGATGCAGAGCTTGATGTACATATACTTGAGAAGGCACACACGTCCTTATATGAAGGCTCTAAAACAACTCTTCTTACCGCTATATTGTTGTTTGTGAACTTGAAGGTTATGAATGGTTTATCCAATTTAGCAATGACACGTATGTTAGGGCATGTCATCTTCTTTCATTATTTTACTTATAGTTCCCTTACAATTAACATTGGGTTCATGTAGCAATTAATATTCTTTAAATTAACAAATTATATTTTGGTTGTAGGTTGATAGGTGAGTGTTTGTTACCACCATCAAACATTCTACCTCACTCATACCGATAATTATCTGCCATCATTAGAGATATTGGAATGGAGTGTAAGGTCCCTCCTTGCACATACTTATTAAATATGAATTTCTTTGTTAATTCTGTTGTAGGAGATTTGAACGGATATGAAGTAATGTTTTATGTAGTGAATGTCCTAAATGAAATTAAGAGAAGTTGATACATCCTTGTTTTAATACTCAGTGATTCGAGAACTACTACATTATCTCAACTAATTAAACATTAAAATTTTACTAACAATGATACAAGGCATTTTTCACCTGATGATAAGGATGTTGATTTTGATACCTCGGTGATTAAGTTTTATGCTTCAGATAGCTCAGTATTCTTTAATTGGTGAGGTTATGATGTTTAGGTATATGCATGCCTAACAATGATATACTAGTACTTAATCTGAATTAATAAATAAGTTATGTTATACTAGTACTTAATCTGAATCAATAAATAAGTTATGTTATTTTGATTATGTGATTTCTAATGATTAAATGTGAGTAGAAATAATTAAATAGTTAATTTATTTAAGGATTATGTTCTGAGTTATGTGATTTCCCTAATACATTATGTACATATGGGCATGTGATTTTCTTGAGCTACTGATGTGTGCAATGAGTGTGCAGGATATTTAGTCGAGAAACTTAATGGAGAAACAAACTTGAACTCTATGTAACATTTGTGGAAAACCCTGTTGGTTGTATTTTATTTGCATCATGAGATGTATGAATGTATCATTATGTAATCAGTAAATGTTAATGTTTCGTAACAGTATTTTGATAGTGTCGGTTAACACTCGCAAATTGTATATGCATTCCAGCATGATAGTTAGGGTTAACCAAGTAACCTAAAGATCTAAGTCGGACTAAGTTAGTGACCTTTTTGCTAATCACTTTTCAATCAAGATTAATTACCCCTAATCTGCATTAGTGTTTAAACTGCATTTTTAAAGGTTGTTAGATAGTCCTAAATTTTTCATAACATTTGTTAGGTCCCTAATTTATCCCTAAGGCCTAAATTCATGAAATCTAAATACCCAAAGGGTATGGGTATGGGTTGGTGGCATTTTCCACCCCCCTAGCCCTTTTTGTTGACTTTTATGGTCACTCAAAAAGTCCATTTTTGCTTTAGTGCAAAAATTGAATGATTTCACCATGGGTTGAATGACTTTAACTCCACCTTGAGGTTAGCCTTAGGTTTAGTTGAGTTAGAAGCCTCTAGAACTTTGGGCAAGTGGGGGGGAGTTATTGCCTTTTTGAAGTGGTTGAGTTATGATCTTTTTTAGAGGCATTTTTGAGAAGTTTTGGTTGTTACCGATTCTCTAGTTTTAGAGAGAAATTTTCAAGATTGAAGGAAGGAAGGAAAAGCTCATCTCAAACTAGTTCATTTGGCCATAACCTTGTTGTGAAGGTAGGATTCTTCAACTCATTTTGTTTATGTTGTTCATGTTGTTCATGCTTGGTTCATGCTTATGTTATTGTGATTTTCATTGGAATGCTTGTATGTATGTTGGGTATGCTTAGGAGGGTTTCAATCATATTTTTGTGAATAATTTTCCTTCATGTTTTGCTTAAATTTTGAAGGGATTTTGTAGGTTGTTTTGACATTACACACCCTTGGATAGGGAAGAAGTGGTCATGTACGGGGAAGGGCTTTAGTTGGACTCCAATAGTGTAGAGTCTCTTCTCATGACGAGAAGAGGGAAAGAGGGTAGGGTTTTATGGGCCCCTACTTGTCATCACATGCCATGTTTTGAAAATTTGAATTCTTGAAGAAGAGAAGGAATGAAAATCCTTTTTGTATTGGCCTCGAAAGGGCATTTGTGGAAGAATGGAAGTTCTTGAGTTTTAGCCTCGAAAGGGCTATGTTATGGTATCGTGATCGATGTCTCTTATTGGGAAAATCCACCTTCTCCCTAGTCTGGTTCAATGTTGGACCTATTGTGTGAATCGATATGGGAATGCATGTTTGTTTTGTTGTTCATGATATGCTTGATTTGTCTCTAGGTCAGTTCTTGTCTTCTCCATGATTACCATGATGTATTGAAGACATTGAAAAGGATCCCTTATTAAGGACCAAGAAGAGAATTCAAATTGGTATTGCAATACGATGTAAAAATGTATTGAAACTCTTGTTGAAGTGGCAAGGATGTCAGGTTTTCTTACTAGTTCTTTCCCGATAGAGCCTTGAACAAGATTGATTAATAGAATAGAAAAGATTGAGAAACTTTCTTGCATTGTATCTTATGTTATTCAGATCTTGCATATGTGCGTTGATGGATAGATTAAATGGTTATGATCAATTATGCAATTTTCAAGTTCAAATTTATGTTAAAGAGAAATCGTATTGGATGAGAACTACTTTTGCATTACTATGAAACAACATTAGGAATGAATTCATAATATTGTCTTTAGTTAGTTTGATATTTTGAGTATAAATCCTATTAGAAAAAAAATAGATATATATACCCCTTTGTAAAAAAAAAAATTTAAATATATATATATATATATATATATATATATATATATATATATATATATGACAATTAACAAAATTTCTATTCCAAAGAAAATAATAACACTTAGAAAAAAGAGGCTTCCAAGAGTAAAAACTCTCTGCTTTTTGTATGAGAAAAAAAAAAAACTCCTTTTATAACAGAGAATATTCCTGTAAGATGCTCCTTGAAAATCCTTTATATAAATCTATAAATTCATAAAAATTAAATAAACCCAAAAAAAAAAATAGAAAATGCTTAGCAAATATCCTTAAAAAAAAAAGCACCTACTTAACTTTATATCACTACTTTCCTTCTTACCAATAAAACTTTTTAAAACATTAACCCTCAAATTTTGACCATGTGACAAGTTGTAAAGGAGGGAAATGAAATTGTTTCTTAAAAGGCTTTTCCATGCACTCATTTGTGGGGGGGACAGCTTGTATGTGGTAGTCTTCACTTGTGTGCCAACATAGGATAAGAAAGTTTAGGGGTTAGATTTGATTTGTTTTTATTTTATTTTTATTTTAGTTTAAAAATTTAGGAGAGTTTTAGTTTATATTAAGTTTAAAATTTAGATTAGTTTTTTTTTTTTCTAAATTATATTAAGTTTAAAGATTTAGTTAAGTTTTAAATAGTTTCTTTTATATAATTTAATTTATTTTAAAGTTTAATTAATATTAGTATTATGGTAATTATTTAGTTAATAGAAGTTAGAAATGATTTTTTTTAAAGATATAAATTATTTGTAATTAGTAACATGTATTTTAGAATTTAGCTTTATTTGAAGTGTAGTTAGTAAAATCAAAATAAAGTTTTAGAAGTTAGTAAGTAGTTTAAATAAAGTTTTAAAATTTTAGTAAGTAGTTTAAATAAAGTTGTGGGTAATGTGGTTATTTGAAATGTTAATAATTTTGGGGTTGGTTAGCAAAGTAATTTTGGAGTTGGCTAGTAAAATTAGTAAATAGAAGTTGTTTAAATTAGTATGTTTCTTCATTTATTTGTGAGTTAGTATATTTTAGTTGTAGTTTAGTGTTAGTTTTTTTAAATTATTAAGTTTAATAATTTTTTTACTAGTAATGGTTAATTTAGAATTTAGTATTGATAAAGTGGTAGTTAGTTAGTAATTGTAAAATTAGTGTTATTTTATTTTTAGATATATCTTTTCAAAATTAGTATTAATGAATGTTAGATTTTTAAATAGTGTTGGTTAAAAAGTTAATTAAGTAAATTTGGTTTTAGTTTAAGTGTGTCTTTCGTATTTTTTTGTTTTAAATTAGATTTTAGTAATTTTTAAATTAGATAATGTTTATTGCATTAAAGTTAATAATGGTTTAGATGTTTTAAAAGCTAGTTGTATATTAAATGTTAGAAGGGTTAGATAGTATTTAGAGTTATGTTATAATTAAAGTTTCAAATTAAGAATGTTTAAATTTTTTTATTTAATTATATTAAAAATTAGATGCTAAATTAGTTATGTTTTTTAAGTTATTAGGATAAGGTTAGTAGTTAGTAAGAGGATTACAATTTATTTTTAATTATTATTAAATTAATATGAGTTGTGAAATACTATGTAATAATAGTGAGATTTATCTTTATTTATATTGTTATTTGAATAATTTTTAAATATATTGCTTTAAAATTAATGCAAAATGAAACAAATGTCAAAATTGGTTTGATAACAAAATTTTAATTTAACGATCTATTCCTACACTTTGATTTCTAAACCTAAATGAAGAGTTAGGTTATTGATAGGAGAACATGTTATGTCTTGCTATGCACCTATGCTTTAACTTTTGAAAAAAACAAACATATCAAACTTAGTGGTGTTATTAATCTTTAAAAAAAAATTGTGTGTGTGTTTTTTTCCCCATATTTTGGGCATGACATGGAGTATCAAACAATACATGCATGTCAGAACGATCATATTATATATCATAAACAACATGAATTTGCAACACAATGCCCTATTTGTCATATTAGTAGATATCAATTAGATCGATTAACAAAAAAGGTGCCTCGCAAGGTTCTTCGGCATATTCCTATTATTCCATGTCTGCAATGATTATTCAGGTGCAATAGCTTGGCACAATTTATGGATTACCATACACACAATAGAATTCAAGATGCCATTATGTGAATGCCTATAGATGGTTTAGCATTTAAGAAAATAGAGGGAAAATGGCCACACTTTAAAGAAGAACCTTGTAATCTCAAGCTTGCATTGGCAGTAGACGGTGTCAATCCTTTTGGAGAGATGAGATCTACTTACTTGGTGTGGCCTATTTTTGTTATCAACAATAACATACCTCCTTGGTTGTCCATAAAGAGAGAGCATATAATGTTGACACTGATTGTTCCAGGTATTTTTTTGATTTAATGGTCATCTAAATTAATTTATTATTACTAATCCATCAAAATGGTCATAATAATTATGTAATATTTTTGTCCATTCAACTAGGTAAGTACCAAGTTAAAGATATCAATGTATATATTGAGCCCCTTATTGACGAGTTGATGGTGTTATGGAATGGGGTTACTATGTATGACATCTCTAGACCAATATGACAAAGACAATTTCAATTTCATGCAATACTTGTATGGACAATACATTATGCCCCTGGGCTAACACATTTTTGTGGTATGTTCTCTTCTTAACACCTCTTTTTTGGTATGTTATAGTGACAACACAAAGTTAACACATTTAATCCAATTATACATGATCTTGTAGGTCTTCAGACAAATGGAAAATTTGCATGTCTAGTTTGTGATCCAAAGATGAAATCTTGTCATTCAAAAATTTTAAGAAAGTAGGTGTTCAATGAGAATAGACACATTCTCCACAAAAATCATAAGTACCGAATTACTGAAAAATATCTTTTCAATGGGAAAGAATAGACTACATCAAAGCCACAAAGAATGACACCTCACCTATGGAAGTTGGCATACAATAACATAAATCGTCAAGGTAATATCATTCCATCTAATGGTTTTTGTTTCAAATTTATATTTTGATATTGTGTTTTGTTTGCTAATGATGTAATTGATGCTTGTGAAGGTTGTCAAGGCATCAATGACCAACTTCCAAAAGGACTAAAAAATTATCATACGCAATTTACTAGGTTGTCGTACTACGAGAAACTCCCAATTGTGCATTTTTTTGATCCTATGCATATTGGAAAGAATGTAACAGAGACATTATGGAAAATCTTGGATGAAAGGCATGATAAAGACCAAATTGTCAAAACTTGTAGTGACATTAAAGAATCCAACCATGCAATAAAAAATGGCATTCAATCAAATAAAAATGGAGACTAGATTGATACAAGTATCCTTAGTTGGTTATTGGCAAAGCAGCAGAGCAATGCTATAAAAGAAGTCATAAAAAAATATGATTTCGCATTGGATTTTCTACAAACATAAATAATCTCATATCAAAGAAAAGTAAATTTGGGCTAGGGTTGAAAACACAGGATTGGCATACATTTATTAAGATAATTCATGTTATTTTGTATTCATTATATATTTGTATACTGCATGTAGTTTTAATTGCATTCTTTTATAAAATATTGACAAGATCATTTTACAAATAATGCAGTACATTCTACCTCTATCTCTCCCACACCACTTTGCCAACAATGTCAAATAGGTTATATATGATCTTGGAAAATACATGAGGTGGTTGTCATCTAAAGAAATCAATAAAGAAGATATGAAATATTGGAAGAGAAAAATTCCTCTTCTTATGTGTGAAATGCAAAAGTGTCTACCTCCAAGTTTTTTCAATGCACAATAACACTACCTCATACATCAAGTTGAGGAGATTGAATTGTGTGGACTTATACCAACCAAGTCAATGTGGATAGTTGAGAGGCACTTAAAAATTTTGAAAGGCTTGGTTCAACAAAGAGCACATCTTGAGGGTTCTATGGTGGAGGGATATATGGTATACTAGACCATGGTATACATTAGTGAATATCTTCCTAAGTTTGCAGCAAAGATCCATGTAGATCATATTTGGGATCTCAACTCAATTAACAAATTTGAAGGGGAGTACTTGATGGGAAAAGGTAGATCAAGGAAAGTGAGAGGTAAATCTAAGATGTTATTGTAGTTAATTAATTCTTATAGATCTTCAATATAAGTTATTTATAATTGGTGTATTTTTTTGATATAGGTGGTTGAGAGTGGGATGCAATACATTTGTATATTGTGAACAATCTTGATTGGATGATGGTATGGATTGAACGATGTCAACAAAATGGTTGCTCATTAACATGGGAAGGTGTTGCTTCATTGGTTATAGGAGCTCATCGTAATGGAGATTCCAATGTTATACTAATGGTAGTTGATCTAGTAAAGGGTTTAAGAGGTGGAGAGATATGTATTGATGATCATAACTTGACATAGGTTTCATATCAACTTATGATGCAAATAATTTACACATGCTTCAAAAATTGTAGGTCAAGTACCACAAAGCTATGTACTATCATGGCCACAAATTTTACATAACAAAGTTGGATGACACAAAGAAAACTTGTGATTCTGGGATAACTGCAATTTTTGAGGTCACCAATATATCATCTAGAAATGGCATACATCCTCAACAATCTCAAAATCAATACTATGACATCTTGGATGATATAATTGAGTGCAACTTTAACTCCTTCAAAATAGTTATATTCATCATCAAATGGTATAGGTTATGACTAAATCAAAATGATCTAGATAGAACAATTATTCAACATGATATTGGATATACAATGATTAATACAAGGTTGTTTGAGCTAGTTGGAGATGAGACCTATGTTCTTTCAAGCCAATGTGAGCAAGTGTTTTACTCAAAGGTTTCACATAAACAAGGTTGGTCATTTGTTGTTAGACATGATCCAAGAGGAAGGCCAATAAAGTATAATATTATGGAAGAAGAAGATATTGAAGATGATGAAGAAGTAGATGATTAAGATCAAGATGATGGTGACGATGATGATGATGGTGATGATGGTGATGATGATGGTGATGATGGTGACGACGATGATGATGATGATGATGATGATGAGGATGAGGATGATGATGAAGAAGATAATCAATGACATAATTGAACTGATCAATGAAATGATTGACATGAATTATTGCTTTCAATTTTAATGATTGCATATTTATTGTGTTCAATTCTAATGATCATAACATATGTTATTTATAATTACAATGAATTTTTATATTGTTTCTGATTATCACCCTTTTTACAAGCAGGCAATTGACTATAGACATCATCACCCCTTCCGTTGATGATCTTGCATTCCATATACAAGGTCAATTTGTTCATGTTTATGATGTTTCATATTTTTCATGTTGTCTTCTAAGTTATTTGTAGCATATGTGTATCATGTAATTTTTAGCTAACTTAAGATAAATGATTAACATATGCAGGAAATTTGATTACATATTTATTGTGTTCAATTCTAATATAAAAACATATGTTATTTATAATTACCAATGTTTATATTGTGTCTAATTATCAACATTTTTGTAAATAGGCAATTAAATACAAACATCGTCACCCCTTCTGTTGATGATCTTGCATTCCATATACAAGGTAAATTTGTTCATGTTTACAATGTTTCATATTGCTCATGTTGTCTTATAAGTTATTCGTAGCATACGTGTATCATGTAATTTTTAGCTAACTTAAGATAAATGATTAACATATGCAGGAAATTTGACCCCTTTGGCATGGATCGTGCACAATGACATAGATCTGCAGGTATAAGTCAATAAATAGACGTAAATTTTTTTATTCTTCTTGTTTATCATTGAGCATGTATGTTATAAATAGACATATTATATAATCATATAATGTATATATAGATAAAGTAGGTCTGTATAGAAATATAATTGTATAATCACTTTCAACTTACTACATGTTATATCTCTCACATATAGACAAAGAAGAACTACACGTATGAGTCACAACTTGATTATTCTATATATATTATTTAAATATTATCAAATTTCTATTTGATGGATTGTAGGACCCACCAAATAGTTACTTATTAGATCTATCTACATCGAATGAGGGAAATGAGGAAATGGTACATGAAAGCTCTACACGTAGTATGGCTAAAATGGGGAGATCAACTAGAGATCAAAAGATTAGAAAAAATTTGATAAATGCATGCAATTTTTCCTTGATAATGGGGGCTTATGTTCTTATGATGATGAGACCAAAGGAAACATCAAAGTGCCCTTTTGGTACACACACATTGAGAAAGAATGGGTACCCAATGAGCTACCTCTAATTAACACCAATTTTTGTGTTAAGGAGAGGATATATCGCATTGCTCCATCCTCATTACATGGTTTGGGCCTATTTTCCATGGATGAGATTAAGGTATGTTACAAAAAAGTTGTCAAATTGTTCAAGTATGTCGGTCCATGTTACAATTACAATGATTGGATGTGGATTGTTCGATATAAAAAAAGTATGCATAGGTATGCACTATTAGCTAATTATATACAATGCAAAGAAAATGATCAAATTAAAAGATTTTCTATGTACATTGATGGGAGACCAAAAGAAACAAGTAATATTGCAAGTTTTATAAATAGTACTCGACCTTCCTCAACTAGTAACCAACCCAATTACATATTTGAGGTGCGTGAGGAGAATGAAGTTTTTGTTTGTGCAATAAAATCAATAAATGCAAGGGAAAAACTACTAATAGATTACCATTTAAATCACATAGATACAAACAAAGTTACTATCATGAGGGTTGTAAGTACTACATACCATTTTATTAATAAGTTTTTTTTTCTATCTATTGCTTTCAGTTAGCTGAAATTTTTATGTTTAATCTTTGTGACAGGACGATATGGATCCCACACATGATAGAGGCCACGAGGATGCTACTCCCACCCGTTCTTCAACAAGGGTAAACCTTATTGAAATTGTACAAATTAGATAGTTGAAAATTTGTATATTATTATGTTATTTTATTTATGATTTTTGAGTTTTTATGATAGTTTTATTGATATTCCTCCCACAATTTGATGTTCAAGATAAGGGAAAAGCACCTACAGTAAGTACAGAGCCAATAGCTACCCCTTTTGATGATGATATTGTAGAAACGCCTAATGTAACAATTATGTTGAAGAAAAAAAATTTTAAAAATTAATTTAGAAATAATGAGAATTTTGGATGAAGCAAATATTCCATCCGAGGAGATGATGAAGAAGCTATATGATTTGAGAGTGCAAGCTCGTTGTTATGAAGTAAGCAGTAATGAATCTTTAGTTATAAAAAAATTTCAATAAAGATTTATATTTTATAATCTTTTATGTTGTGAAGTAAAATATGTAATATGTGTTCTTGATACAGGATTTTTTGGCAACTGATCTAGAACCTAGTCAAGGACAATGTGGTGAGGCCAATACTAGCCTAGTTCTGACCGCCATTGGTAAAATAATATTTTAGTTGACAAGTTAGAAGGAATTTTTTATTTTGAACATCAAAAAATTATTAAGCTAACTCTTACTTTTATTATTTTAGAATGTCTTTGCTAACAATGTATTGTTTAGGGCATCAAGTGCAGGAGAATCCTAGGAGGTTGACGGACATCCATACAAGATTGTTGACTATAATGTCAACAACAAGGGGAAGTCTAGCTAGTAAATCCTTGTTTTGCTACATTTGGTTTTGTTTTAATTATGAGTTGATAATTTGTACTTTAATCTTGGGTGCATCACATAGTGGATTTTTTTTTTGTGGTAGGAGATGCACCATCTGCTACACCAAATACAGATCATAGTGCATGTATTGGTGATAATTCACCATTATTTCTTGGAGCTACTTGTGTTTCTAGCACGAGAGCTATGCAAACATCATTGTTGATTGACAATGATGAATTGATGCCTTTAAAATGTCCTAAGATTCTAGGTACTTTAAATAATTATTTTTTATATTGTAATATGCATTTACCTATTCATAAGAAGCTTTGGATTAATTATCCCATGACATTTTTTGCAAGAAACGATACATTTTGTAAGAAACTTTATGACCTCACACTACAAACATTCGAGCCCACCATATATCCAAGGTGGAACATCAATATAAGTGAACTAATTTTATCCCACTATTTCTTTTTCATATCATTAATTGGTAGAACAATTTTCCTTTCATTCGGGTCTTTTCTTTTACTAGCTATATCTAACAATTTTGTGTTTTTTCTTAAAAGGTGGAACTTGCAAGAAAAAAATTAAAAGATCAGCTCATCAAAGATTTAGAGCATGAGTTTGGTATTAATATTTTTGATGAGAAGAAAATGTTACAAAAAGCTTGCAAACATCTTAAGATTGTGAGGGACTTATATAGAAAGAGTCTCATCTAGAACTTGAAGTACGAGCATCCTCCCTTTATTGTAGTGAGGGAATGGAATGAGTTCATTTTGGATGCAAAGGAGAAAGGGGATGCTCAAAGAGGAATTAAACCAAAAAATGTGAGAAGGTATGCAATAGTATTAACTACTAGTACATTAATGTAATAATGCAATAATTAGTACTGATCTTTATATCTATATCATCTAACATATTTCAAACTTTTCATAGGTTGTAGGACACATCAAAGGCAACAAAGGCCAAGCTAGAAAAGATTGGGTAGCACAAACTTGGCTCTAGGGATATTCTAAAATCAAAGGACAAGTTGTAAGTGGTAGTAAATGAATTGTAGAGAAAAATTATTTACAAAATGCAAATAATTTTGTTAATTAATAAGAAAATGCAGGGCTTTGATTTTAATATTGAGGCCACAGAAGAACACAAAAGAATTGCCTTCAAGCAAGGCTATGCAGCCATGGCTAAATGCCTATGGCAAGCTTCCACTACTCCAACTAAACTGTCTCCTACATCATGTGCATAGGTAAATATGCCAAAAAATATATTATAAATGGAATACTTGAGCAACAAACTATTTGATAATAATGTGCATGACATTGCAATGTAGCCTGTTAATCATGACATAGATCATACGCCACATCATGAAGCCCCTGATGTGCATCGTACTATCCATGGAGGTGCTCATTTTTTATTTAAAAATAATTATGTAATTATCAATACAATTTAACATCTTTAATTGAACTTAGTGTAACATTTTTGTGTATGTTTTAGAGGATATAGAATCATGTCATGTTGAATGAGTGTTGGAGGATGTTCAGACTCATCAATAGGTAGATCATGTTGCACATTCAGATAAATAATATATATGTTTTGTTCTTTTAAATTAATTTTTTGATTTATAGTTCTTTTATTTAAATAAAAAATCATAATTCACTAATATAAAATGGTGTGAATTTAACTAATGAAGTACTTGTTATTGCAACAGAGCCCCCTTTGGTGCAGTGGCGTCGTGTTCCTGAAGAGATGAGGATGAGACATGTATTGAAATTAGAACTAGTAGAGGAGGGGGATGATGAGGACATTGATATTCCTCTTAGAAATTTCATAAAAAACAATTAAAAAAGCAAGAAGGCCAAAAATAAATGATTGTTGTGTGTTAATGAATTATTCATGAATGTTGCATGTTAATGAATTATTCATGAATGTTCTGTGTTAATAATTTTTATGTGTTAATGAATGTTATCATGTGATTATAATGATTGAATGTTATATTTCAAAAATGGATGAATGAATGAATGTTATTAAATGTTGATGGGGAATTTAAAGTGATGTTTGGGAGGGGGAGGGGCCAAATGAGCTTCCACCTTCATTTGGTTGGCCTTGTTTAGTATAAAATATTAAACTATTCTCAAAACCAAGTGAAGCTAAAACTTTAAAGATAAGCTTATAGTTCATAGTGACAACCAATTAGCAAGTCCAAATGAAGTTCTTCGTTACAAGTACCTTTTTAGTTCTTAAAGAACAATGTCATGTTTTAATATTGTGTTAAGTCAAAATATTCTTTTACTATAAGAACATAATTTATGACCATTTTAGTAACTATTCTAACATCGCTTTATGACAAATCCTGTTTTGGCAAAGATGGCGACAATTGGTGTTGTCTATTCCTTGGGAGATTGGATTGCATAGGTTTGTATCTCAAAATTATTTTCATGTGGTAGAAATGCATACTTACAACCATTTCATTCTACATTTAAAAACATTGATGACACTCTAGAGACAAAATAATGCTCATGTTGTTGACTTGACAATGCTATGAAGGAAAACCAATTTTTGAATTTGAATGAACTCAGATGTTCAAATCTGGTCTCCTTGGAGTTAGTCTTCATGGTTCTTTATCTCATTATTACTATCATCCTAGTGAGGTAACACCTTTGCCTTCTTTCTTAGTCTCTTACAATTCATACTTGTTTAATTTGAATAATTTTTGAGTTCCTTGCAAAAAGGGTGTGACAAACAAATATTGTTATATAGGCTCTATTTCCTTTACTTGAACTTGATGTTATGATTTATCATTTGACATTTTATTATTTTGATGTTGAACTTGAAGCATATGATGATACAATGTTATGATCATGATGCTATGATTACAAGTTTATGGTGTTTTTGTTGCTTATATGATATTATGTGACATTCTAATCTAGATTCATGGTTATAGCCTATATCCATTCATAATGTTTCTCCAAATCATCCCTTTATTGTTGCATCTTTGCTATCAATTTTTCTACCATCTTCTATTGAGAGTATGGAGATAATTAAGATCAAGGTTCATGAACTTCTAGAGCTTCCTTTCTCCATGTGGACCTTGTGTGAGTAGACATGCAAAATTTGAAGGATTTAGATGAGCTATACTCTAAACTGATGCCAATCTAAAGTAGATATTTGGCTATGATATCGTGACAACCAAAACTCCTTGGTGTAGGAGCACCCACTTCTCCATCATGTAATCAAGGAGTTCACTAAGGTCATTAGGATATCTAACCATGCTTAGGAACATTAATTTTGTCTTTGGATCACATTGTAAGACCATAGTTCTAGGATTGGCAATTTATAAGCCCTTGGCTAGCTATTGGTCATAAATGATCCCATATCTTACAAATAGGTGTTAGCATGGTTATTTTTCATGTTTTTCATATTTAGATCCATTAGGGATCACAAAATAAAGTCTTGGACCAAGTTTGGTCACTAGGGGCATTATAATGCACAAAAATGCAAAGTTGGTCAAAAAGTTGCTTGACAACTTTTGAGCAACTTTTTAAAAAGTTGTTAAACATTCAAAATCTTTCCCCAAACACCTAGTTAGTTCAAACCAACCTTGTAACCATATTAGATAATTATTGATAAAAATTCCCAATCTATTTTCCAAATACTCAATGATAATTGGAGATTCTTTGTACTTGTAGATTGGCCTTTTCTGCCTACAACTTGGTAATATGTTGGTGGATGTTCCATAGGATTCTAGCAAAGGCATAGATTAGATCTCTATGCCTTGCATTTTCTTCATAGACCATGTTGTTCACTGCATCTCTCTCATCTCCATTGGAATTCCTTCTAGCATTTTTATCATATTACTTGCTCCAAATACTCTATGAGCCTCTATATACCCAACCTCTTTGCTTATGTATGGAACAAAGAAAATGTAGTGTTCTCTATTAATATAAGCTCTGAATTTGTAGTGTTCTTATTTGTCTCGGTTAATTATATCTTAGGAAAAAGGTCTTACCTGTGCCTTTAGATTTCTAGTGGAGGTTTGGTGAGGCCACTGATATATTTTATTCCTTGTATGTAGACAAAAATATACATGAGGAGGCAATTGAATCAGTCTTTGTTATCCATATGTATGGAATTTTTTTTCTTTGATTCTATCCACAAAGTTATTATGTTCCAAACTTGGTGGTAGGAAAGAGCTAATAGGCTCAGTGATCGATTGCATTTTAATATTATGTCTTGGATGCTCTTGCTAAGGAATTTGATAATTTAATTTAATTATTTGGATGCTCTTGCATTATATATTTGAGTTTGAGCTCTCTTTTCTTGTAGATGAGTTGACAACTTCATGTTATAATGCTGGAATGAGCTTGGGGAGTTCTAGCTTTGTTGTTTAGAGGACAAAATACCTCTTTAAGGTGCTAGTTTTAGTGGTGAAATGTCCACCCTATCTAGTTGGTGTTCTTGGTTGAAGATTTATATTGACTAAGATACCAAATCCCTCTAAAAAACACTGGATCTTGATTCCTGTGTGATCCAAATTTGGATGCTGCTCGAATCCTTCTTGGATCCTAACAAGATTCTAGAGCAGAGTCCAGATTCTTTATGAATCACTCATTAGGGAATTCACAGAGAATCTGGATTCCATTTTGGTATCTTGTTGGGATCCAAGTGGAATCCAAGAGGGTCCACTGGAATCTAGATGTTTGGTCAAGGAAAAAGGGGCCCATTTTGACTTTTTTAATATTTTTTTGCCACATGACATGGCAAGTGCCATAGTTGTTGGTTCAAATGAAGCTGAAGTGGAACCAAATATTCTCCTTGATTCTAATAAGAAAATGAAGTAGAATATGGAATAACATATTAAGTTTACTGTTTTAATTTCTAAATATGGAACATTGAAATATGGCCTATGATTTAAATTTTCATCATGTAATGACATTGAATTTTTTTTAAGAATAATATAATATAATCATATATTGATAGTTATGAATTTATCATTTAATGAGTTCCATGCTTTTAACTTATTATTATCATTATATGGTTGAAGTTTGAAGTTTTGAACTAATGGTGAATGAGCATTGATATGTTACATGTATGGATTCTATGAATATACATACATACATACACACACACACATAAATATTTTTAAAATGTCTATATATTCTTGAGGAATAGGGAATCAACCCAAAACATTTTGCCGAATCCCCAAATCTGAATCTAGACCAAAACCAGGATCAGCTACTTAAGATATTGCTTGTGGTGATTTTTAGTTTGAAGAATGCAAAGTACACAAAAATAACAGGAATTTTTATTTTTCTAATTATCACTTTTCAATTCCTTTCAATTTTTATAAACATGTGTAATTAACTTAGAAGGAATTATGTTTTCTTCTATGGTAAGGACAAAATCAGAATATTATTTATTAGTTGCCACAACCATATCAGTTTATTTCTGGTTCTTGTTCATTGTACCATTGATTTGCATTTTATTTGTGTGTGAGTTATAGTGGTTTGATGATTGTGATGACAACATAAGAAGTACCTTTCATCATGCATTAGATCTATTAGTAGGGAATTACGGATGTAAGGTACACAAATGTGATTCCTACTTCTTGTTTTCTCAATATTGCAAATTCATTGCTTTTCATTTGATATTCTCATCTAAACATTTTTAGTTTAAAATCTTGTTTTGCATCCCAAGCTATAATTTATGACTTACTCAATAATGTTTGTCAGTGCTTACAAAGGTAACTAAATTTTACAATGTGTTCTAGACTTCAAGATTTTAAAACAAAATTTGGAAGATAGAGTGAATAGTATGGACAACTTTTTAATAGATAAATTATTATTTTATTTTTGAAGCAAGATTTTTTTCTCCTTGTGTGAAGATTTTGAAGGTAACTTCACCAGAGATAGAGGATATGCACCTTGCACATTATATAACAATCGACTCTAAATGCAACACTTAATATGGTGGTTCTTTTGAGAAATTGTAAGCAATTTCATATATGGTAAAATAGTTTTATCTCATTGAAGTTTTTCATTTTTGGAGCACATTACATGATATGGTCATAATTTCAATGGAACATTTGTTTGATGTTTAATTCCTCTCTATTGGATTAGAGGTTTGGCATCATCAGGCTGGGATGTAAGATTTGCTTTTCATTTGTATCATTCTTTCAGCAACGAGGAACTCCTTAATGCCTAGTGGCTTAGGTAAGTTGGCATTTCTTTTTGTCTTGTACATGTTTTCACCAAATATGGGGCCTTACAATTGTGATAACAATGATTTATACTCTAACTTCATTATGGATTGCTTATGAATTTGATCCTTGATAATGGTGACCTCTTTGAGCATATCAATATAGACCATTAAATTTATTTTTATTTGCAAAATATTTCTTCACACAATCTCCTAAGATCATGTGACAAAATCTATTCCTTTTTCATAAGTGGGTAGATTATGTTACAAGCATTGGATAAAATAAATGTTGATTATTTCTAAAGTGCTTTCATTTTTTAGAGTGTAAGAAAATATAGTCCTAAGAAAAAGATTTGAAATGTTCTTGATGCATCTAGACTCAACTTCCTTTATCACAATTACAAATTAGTCTTTGAGAGGATTTGTTTTGATAGATGGGCTGTGCCAATTATTTCAAAAGCTTTGCTCTCATAGGAGCCTTTTAAACTGCACAAAATTTGATTGTAAATCATAATTGCTTGGTGGAGACTTAGGATATCATGCACATTTCTTCATCCTTCCCATTGTTTTCTATGAAATAAATCATGTGATGAATGAAAAAATGGTGTGGAGGTAGAAATGTGCATGATACTCTGAGTCGCACACTGAGAAATTATGCTTTAGAATCAAATTTTGTATAGTTTAGAAGGATCCTCTAAGAGAAATTTTTTTGCAATAATTGGCACAGCCTGTCTAAATTTCTACCAAGTGTTGGTCTCAATTTCAATGAACATGTTCTCCCTTTTTCGTCAAATGTATGGTACCACCGTAGAAAATTAAGGGGTGTTGGTCATAATTTCGACCAACAAATGTCACACATTTTGACGATGGTTGGTCAATTCTATCATCCATGGTATGGCACCACCATAGAAGATTAAGGGCTCTAGGTCACAATTTTGACCAACAAAAGTCACAAATTTTGATAATGGTTGGTCATTTTTTCCATCGAATGTTTGGCTTCACCATCAAAAAATTCAAGGGGTATTGGTCAAAATTTTGACCATCGATGGATGCAAATGAGGAAATAGGAGTTCAGGCTGGACTAAGAAAGTTAACGAACCTCTCATCGATAAGTCGACCTTTTTAAAGTCAAAATTTTAATGAATAATTATTGTGACACAAAATTGACTAAAAAAGATCAATGACAATTTTAGTCATCTATTTGACCAACTCTGGTCAAAATTTCAACCTTTTCTCATCAAAATTTAGGGCTAAATTTACTAGTGAGATCAATTAAGAAAGACGTTACAGCAGCTATAACCTGAAGACTAATTACTTGTTTGGGTATTGAGCTCTTCATGAAATTGGAAGTGCATGTTTGGGTAGTGGGCTCATCTTGCATCTATTGTACTACAACTCCTAATAGGGTTGGAATCTCCTAATAGGGATTCAAAGTCTCCTAACAGGGACTCTCTTATTGAATTTTCTCATTGACTCCTAACAGGGTCCATCCTCTAACAAGGAACATATATATCAATATATTATCTAATAGGTATCTTCCCCACTAGGTTTTCCCTTAGCTAAAGTTTTTCTAGTTAAGAAAACATTGTGTTATGTGTTATCCTTTTCTATGGTTACTATTACTATTTAGCATTACTTGTTTACTTTCTTATGTATGGTTCAAAGTAATAAATAATATTTAGTTGGCAACTAAAGTTTTTAAATTACTAATTCATACCCTCCCCCAACCCCCACCCCCCCTCAATAATTCCTATTTCTAGAAATAACTACCCATTAACATCTTTAAACCAAATTTTAAACAGTTGTCACCAAGTTGTAACAGTTATCATTACAATTTTGGCAACTTTTAAACAACTTTTACAATTATTATCCAAATGACTTCAAACTTTCTATAAACCCTTAAAATATGATATATATGACTTTAAGACTCCAATTGAATTATTTACACTCTATTTTGATACATTTGAGTGGTTTTATCATAGTTTACATCTTTCAAGATCTTATAGGTCACTATGCTTTTAATGGCTTTTATAGCCTTACAAAATAATTTGAATGAACTCCAAATGGTATTGAGGTCCTTACATAAAATTGAAACCATATTAATAAAATGTAAAATATTAATTTATCCATGAGACATCTAATGAATAGGTGCTCCTATACCGTACTCCCCAACTTTGAAAATTTTCCAAGTCCTCTTGGAAATGGGGTTTAAAAGATCTATTCATCTTCACTTTTGGTCTTTTAGTCCCTTTTTCTTGAGAATATGAACATGTTGAGAATAAATTTAAGTCCTCTCAAATCTTATTTCTTCATCACCTGCATTGAAATGAGAATAAAAAAAAATTCATGGATAAAAATCAATTAATTAGTGTCAAAATCAATCACAAAATTTGCATCTTTCTTCTCAAATCTTCTTGGAAAATTGTCCCTTTTACCATCATTCTCATCATTCTCATCATAAATCTAATCACTCTCTACCATTTGATCATTATTATCCCTTATCTCAAAAAATAATTCAACATAATTATTTTCAACAATGTCCATCTTCATGGAGTCTTCAATTAGTTCAACTTCCTTATTAGATTCAATCAACTCTTCCTCTTTTGTTTTTTCTATCCATGTTTCTCTTTATTCTTGCTTAAATTCATTCTCTTTTTCTACATATTTGTCAACTTCTTGAACCTCTAAAAAAATAAAATATTCATCTCCTTCACTATTCACAATATGTTGCTCTAGGATTTTAAGAAGTGCCTCCAACTTCTTCTTTTTCTCCTTTACTTCTTTTTCCGATCTTTCTATCTTCTCTTGTCTTTTCTTTTTTTCTTCCTTCTTCTTTTGTGAATCCTTACCCTAAAAATTACCATGCATCAATTTCATAAATAAATCCATTTTCAATCAATTCTCTTTTACCTTTCTTCTTCTTGTCTTTGATACTTCTCCTAAGGCTTTTCTCCTCTTTTCTCTCTTGGCCTAGTCTCTCGGTATCCAAGTTCTCTATCTTCAACCTGTAAAAGACAAACACAAAACCACAAAATAACTTTTGCCCAGACCTTTTGGGCTCTGATACCACTTGATGTAGAGATCACAACAAAAATTTTCTTTATGGGCCTTCCACAAAATTTCAAAGTTATAGAACCAACTCTACTCCAACATTCCTTAACCCTTACTATGTTCTCAGACCTAATAGGCCTAATTAGGCTTTGATTACAAAGAAAGTACTAAGGAATGGGTACATAGAATCAATCCAAAACTTAAAATATATTATTCCACTCAATACTCAAGTAGGGATTCACATTTATAATCTTTTCTAACCATTCAAATGATTGCAGGAATGTTGCAACTTTTAAGAACAATTTCTCTATGAGGGGAGAATTTAAAACCCTCAATTAGTCATTAATAACTTCCATAAATGAAAGAATTAAATAAACCATTTTTTGTGAGATTAAATAAAAGTGAGTTACCAACATTTTCTCCAAGTTATATCCATATCCAAATGAGTAAATAAAATTTATTGCAATTTCCTCAAAATTGTTCATATTATGACAGAATCTGACCAGTCTTCACCAAAACAGCCATAACTTCTTCCAAACATAATGAACATCATCCAAACAAAAACCAAATAAAATATAACTCGTATAAATTTCTAAAAATATATTTTTTAGATCTATATCATTCACAATGAGTTTGCATCAACCAAAACATCAGAGAAGTTGCAGGAAAAATAAACAAAAAAACTACAATCTACAACATCAAAATAAGTTTTCTTCCATTCCAAATTCTCCCACTTACAATTTCATTTGTTTAGACCAAATATATATATTTTTTAATAGCATTAAACTATCTAACCAACCTATAACTAATCATTAACATATTTAAACCTACTTTTAAAAAGTCGTCACCAAGTTGTAAAAGTTATCATTACAATATTGGCAACTTTTGAACAACTTTTACAATTATTATCCAAAAGACTTTAAACTTTCTATAAACCCTTAAAATATGATATATGACTTCAAGACTCCAATTAAACTATTTTCACTCTATTTTTGTACATTTGAGTGGTTTTATCACACTTGATATTTTTTAGAACCTTATAGGTCACTATGCTTTTAATGGATTTTATAGCCTTACAAAATCATTTGAATGAACTCCAAATGGTATTTAAGTCCTTACATAATATTGAAACCATATTAAAGGAAATGTAAAATATCAATTTATCCATGATACATCTAATGACTAGGTTCTCTTGCACCACCGTCACATCAAACATGTTAGGATGAACCACGGATTAAAATAACAATTACATGCAACTATAATCAATATCAAAAAATAATAAATCGCAGATTAGAGAACACAACACACAAATATTTGGCATGGTTGGCCCAATCCATGAGCTACATCCACCAACATCAAGTCTAATATTATTATTATTTAGTGATTACAATCTACAATCCCTTACAACTGAATACCACCACAGGAAGATACATCACATCATACATTATGAAATCCCTAACCCTAAGAAATTCCATACAAGCTTTGTGTTGCTTACAAAATTAGGGCTAGATTAAGTTGTCTAATAGAAAAATAACAGTCTATTCCTTTTACAATGATAAAGTTTGTTGAGATTTTGGGGGCACTACCCTTGAAAACCCATATGGGAGCATTGCACCGGGGGCTCTACCCTAGGACCCCACAAGGTTTGCTACCCCTTGACCACATCTTGGGGGCACTACCCCCATAGAAAAAAATTGGGGGGAACTACATTGAATAAAGTGAAGAAAAAATTAACCTCTGAGTCTAATTAGGCTCCACATATAACAATCTCCCACTTGGAGAGTGATCAAACTCCATCAAAATAACCTCCCACTTGGTAACTGATCATAGCACTGCCAAACTTGTAGTTCCTGCTAGAATATCAAACCACTCTAGACACAACTTTTCTTTTATCTATTTAGTCTAGAAGACCAACGAAAGCTAAAGAGTTCAAATTCTCCCTTGTCAAATTCTTAGTAAAAATATCCATTGGATTATCATCTGTATGTATCTTCTTCATATTTAACTGTCCATCATCCAATTCTAATCAAATTAAATGGTACCACAACTATATGTATTTTTTCTTTGAATGTAGAGTAGAATTCTTGGCAAGATGAATGACACTTCGGCTATTTGTAAATAAATAATTATCCATCTGAGGATGACCAAAGTCTTCCATGAATAATTGAAGCCATATCATCTCCTTGGATTCCTCTATAGTAGAAACATATTATGCCTCTATAGTAGATAAACTATTTACCTTTTACAACTAAGAAATCCAACTCACTATTGTCCCACCAATAGTAAATACATAACCAATCATACTCTATCTAGTATCAATATCAACTACCAAATTTGAGTCAACATAGCCCTGTCAATAGTAGTAGACCCCCCAAGATATAAACACTTATTGGATGTTCCTCTCAAATATTTGAGAGTCCATTTGATTGCATTCCAATGCTCAATCCTTGGATGACTTATATACCTGCTAATAACTCCCACTGCATATGCAATATAAAGACTAGTACATACCCTGGCATACATTAAGCTCCCTACAGCTGAAGAATAAGGTACCTTGGACATCTTATCCTCCTCTTCTGGTGTCTTTGGACACATCTCCTTAGTCACTTTTAAATGACCAGGTAATGGTGTGTTGACAGCTTTAGCATTATCCATAGAGAAATATTACAACACCTTCTCAATATAATTAGCTTGAGATACTATCATTTTTTTTGTTGTTCTTATCTCTGAAAATTTTCGTTCCAAGGATTTGTTTTTTTTCCCCCAAATCCTTCATAGAAAATGAATGTGTTAATTTTTGTTTTAACCCCTTAATTTGTGATCCATGTTAGACCCAACTACAAATATATCATCAACATATAAACATAAAATAATGTATTTTTCATCATACAACCTCTTAAAATAAATACAATGGTTAGAATGACACCAAGAATAACCATTCTCATTCATAAAAATCTCAAATTTAAGATACCATTACCGAGGTGCTTGCTTCAAGCCATATAAACTTCTTTACAATCTACAAACTAAATTCTCCCTACCTTTAACCTTAAAAACCTGTGGATATATCGTATCTATCTCTTCATCCAAGTTAACATGAAGAAAGGTTGTTTTAACATCAAGCTTCTTCAAATGAAAATTTTTAGTAGCCATAATACTTAAAATAAAATGAATAGAAGTCAATTTAACAACAGGAGAAGATATTGTTGAAATTCTTTAGAATAACTAAGAGGGGGTTGAATCAGTTATCGAAGGTTCAAATGTACAAATAAAACTTTTTAGTGCTTAAAAGATTCATATCTATATACCCATATCATGCATGTATCCATTAGATCATCAAATACCTTAAACATTTGCATATTTTTGTCCTAGGTCAAAATAACTTTGCAGTAATGTAAACATAAACACCACAAACTCATTCACACATTTTGACATAAGGATTATACATGGAAACCCAATTTGGGAAAAACCATTAGTAACATGCTACCAAATTTCACTCTTCTTATGTGATGCCCTATGAAAGGCCAACCTTATTAAAGGTTACAATACACACTGTTAAATATGAATAGGTTAAAGGATTTCAATCACCCTGTTAGGAGTGAGTCTTATTAGAGGACTTTAGACCATTCCATTAGAATGTCACCCAGTTAAAGGATTTACAAATGACTATTACATCTACCTTAATCCAATGGATTTATCCAAACTAATACAATGGTTAGAAAGTAACAATAGGACCTGATTTGATAACAAAAGACAACTCACTTGTAGATTATAGATCTTTTTTTTAGTCCTCCATTGTACTTGGCATTCATCCTCTTCATCTCTAACATCTTTTTCACCCTTCAAACATTCAAATCCTTAAGCTGTCTTGCTCAGTATGCGAGTTGTAGATTTATCCCTCTTTCCACCATATGAACCAACACTTTAGACTTCATGTCTTCCTTAGGTTCTCATACATGACAACCTTTTCTTCTGGCCTTCTATCTCTATAAATATGGAATTTAGATCTTTTTTCACTACACCATAATCATCCATTTTAGGGTTCGATAGGATTCAATGAATCTACCCACTTTTTAATTTTAGTCCCTTCTAGAAAATTCCTCTCTAATATTCTTTAAATTCACTTCAAAATGATTTATCTTGAATTTCAAGCCTCCAGCTCATCAAGCTTATCTTCTACATGCTTCACATAATTCAAGGAATCAACTTTATCATCTCAAATTTGTCAAATCTTTGGTTTAACACATTTTACTATCACTCAGCCAATCTTAGTTCACTCGACACATACTAAAATTTATTGATGTTCGGCATCAACTAAAATTTCACTCAACTTCCATTGTTTTTGTGCTTTGCTCGACACCTATTGAATTTCACCCAACTTCTATTATTTTCTGCTCGACTTGCACTATTTATTCAGTCAAGCTTGGAAGACACATTTCTTTACTTGATCTTCTTCCAGTCTTTTTTTTATTAACCTTTTATTATAGACTTAAGTAGATAAACAATACACTATAGTATCAATGTCTTATTTTGTCTTAGAGCTCCTTTTATACACCAAATAACTCAACCTTTCTCTAGGTTCTCTTGTTATCTTTTCTTTTCAAATCTTCTTCATCAATCAAATAAATGATAGCATTCAAACCAAAAAGCAATTGTCTCACCAACAAGTAGGAGGTTTGACAAAATTGACAAAACAATGATTGTTCCATGATAGGTTCCATCAATCTAATCTCAAGAGTCTCCCTCATTATTGATCTCTTTTCTCAACAATACTATTTTGAATAATCTAAACCCAACAAATATCTCATCAAAATCAATACCCTTTTTCTATGCAAATTCTTTTACCACTAACATAGATTTAAATTTTTTCTCACCTATATCCTCTTCTTTCAACTCATAAACTCATTTATTTTGTAAAGACCTTTTATATATAGGCAACTTGCATAAATCTCAAGTCTTATTTTTCATAAAGGAGTCTATTTCTTCTGTCATTGTAGACTGCCACTAAATCTTTGTATCCACCTATACAACTTCATCATAACATTCAAGCTCACCAAAATCTATTAATAAAATAAAATAAAAAGAGGGAGAAAATATTTTTGGATATCTACTTAGTCTTGTTGACCATCTAACATTCACTATGGCGTGTGGTATTTGTTTTTGAGACTACTATGGAGCATGAGGGACTACTATTACATTATCCTTATAAGTATCATCTAACACTACATAATCATTTGATTTCTTCTCATGTTACTACAATAGTTCTTTGTACAACACTTCCTCATTAAATATGACAACCTTGCTTCTTACAGTTTTAAAATTTTAAAAATCCCAAATCCTATAACCAAATTCATCAATTCCATATCCAACAAATACACATTTCTTTGATTTTCCTTCTAGCTTGGTTCTATTTTCATAATTTAATAGAGAGAATGCTTCACAACCAAAGGTTCTAAGAAAAGAATAACTTGCCTTCTTGTTAGTCCATGCTTCTTCTAGAATGCCACATCCCAAAGGAGTAGAGAGACCTATATTGATCAAAAATATAGTAGTATTGGCAGCCTCATCCCACATGTTTAAGGGCAGCCTAGTATGCAACCTCATGCTCCTTGCACGCTCCATTATTGTCATGTTCATGCATTTAGTGACTCTATTTTCCTATGGATTCCTTGGAACTATTTTTTGTCTAAGAATACCATTAGAGGAACAATAATCTTCAAATATTTTTTTGAAATACTCACCACCATTATCAAATCTAAGACATTTTAGCTTTTTACCAATCTCATTTTCAACCAAGCATTTATATTCTTAAAAGTCAAAAGTACATTAGATTTTTGTCTAAGGAAATAAACCCATACTTTTCTAGTTTTATTGTCAATAAATGTGACATAATAATGAGAGCCACCAAGGGAAGATACCTGATCTAGTCCCTATACATATGTATGCACAAGCTCTAATTTCTCATTATTATTTTCTTTGCACTCTTCAAAAAACTCACTCTCTTTTATTTTCCATACACACAACTTTCACAAAAATTCATATTGACACATTTCAAACCTAGTAAAATTTTCTTTGAATGAATTAATTTCATACCTTTCTCGCTCACGTGCCCATATTTTTTGTGCCATAGTGTTGTATCAGAATCCACAACAATTGTTTGTTCTCCCTACTCAGTTGTAGCAATTGTTCTGGATTTTTCATTTTTCACTGAAATAATTTAAGTAGAAGGAACAGTATAACCTGTACAAAGATATAAGGTTCCTACTTTTATACCTTTTTATCCTACTAAGGAAGCTTTTGAAACCTTCCATTTCTAATCATTAAAAGTAAATGTGCAACCCTCATCACCTAGTTTCTCTACTAAAATTAAATTTATACTCAACCTTGGAACATGTATTACCTCTTGTAGTAACCAATGATTCTCATTCAGTAGCTTAATCTTAATTTTACCATTTCCAATAATCTGACAGTGTTCATTATCCCCCAAATAAACAAGCCCAAAATCCCCCTAGATATAATCAAGAAAATAACCTCTATGGGAAGTAGCATGAAATGAAACCCCTGAATCTAAAACCCATGAATTGTCAACACTTTCTAAAGAAAGAAGAAAAGAATCCTCTTAGGATTTATTACTTACCACATTTGCCTCATTGTTTCCATCTTGTTCTTCTCCTTCATTATTCTATCGAGTCTAGCAATCTTTCTTCTTATGCCCTGGTTTCCTGCAGTACAAACAATCTCTCGGTCATCTGCATTAAGACCTACTTCCCTTTTATTTTCCTCTTAATTTCCCACAATTTCCAAAATTGTTTCCTCTCTCATTTGTTTTTCCTTTACTTTGTGCATTCAAAATTCTTCCTAATATATATCAACCTAAAAGTTTCCTCACTTAGAATAACATGAACCACATCATCAAATTTTAAGGTATTAGATCCAAAAATAGAATTGCTCATAGTCATTCCTGTATATGAGCAATGTTAGTATGCTAATAGAAACCAAATTTAAATAAAGCTTCTACAAACTAAAAAAAATTCATAAACTTCAAGATAGACTAAGATGAGCTCTCAATTGAGAATATGAGCCATTAATGGGCTCTCTCAATAAGAAGCTCTCTTGTTGAGTAGCTTTGTCTAAATAGATAGGATGTATGCTCAAGCTTTATGCTTCAAAAAGGGCTTCAAATGAAGTTGAAATTTAGGTGTGAGTGTATGGTTTTGATGTAAAATGGCTTCTTAAAATGGCATTATGACTTTACTTCATGGATTGTGTTATTTTGCAAAGGGGAAGGATCCAATTTATAGGCAAGAGGCTTGAGGTATTGAGGGCTAAGATGCAAGGATGGAAAAAAGCTCATGGAGGGCTTAGATTGCATGAGAGGAGAGCACATGGATTGTGCTTCCTTACAGCCAATCAGGGAGTGACACATGTCATAGGGTGAGAGGATGGAGGAAAGGGGAAGGATGAGTCAACAAAGGAGGCTCAAGGGATAAAATCTTCATAAAGACCCTCATAATGGCTTGTAAGAGCAATAAAAGGGCTTGGAAGAGTCATTTATGGCCTAGTGGGCTTCATAAAGTTTTATGGTTGGGATATTTTGAAGGAGATGAGAGGAATTTTGACTTGGGCTTGATTAGGAAGGTTTTAAGCTTGCTTAGGATTGTGCAAATGATTAGAGGATGGATTAGGATGGTTTAGGATTAGCTTAGGGATAGGCAAGTGGATGGCATTTAATGAGGGTGGGTGAAGGAGGAGATATTTGTTAACTTTGGCTTGGGTTAGTAAGTCTTAACCCATGTTTAGAGAATGTGACAAGGTTAGGAGGGGATTAGGATTAGGTTTAAAGACATCTTCTAGAAGAGTCTAAACTTTGGATGAGGATAAAGACTTTCTAGAATAGTCTAGAACTTCCTAGGATGAGGATGAAGACTTTCTAGAAAAGTCTAGAACTTCTTAGGATGAGGATAAATTAGATTTTTAGGAAATAAATAAAGTTTTATTTATTTCAAGGGTTTGGGTTGAGGAGATATTTATTAAAACTTTTTTAATAAACATGAGGATTAATATTTAATCTTAATTAAATATTTTGAGTTGGGAGTAGGGGTAGGAAATGATGGGATTAGCCTTTAATCAAAATTAAAGAAGGATTATAAGATTTTGGAAGAGGTTATTGGTCTTAAGGAAATTAGCCAAGTTTTGGGCAAAAAATAAATTTTTTATTTATTTTGATTTTTTTGGTCAATTTACTAATTAAATAATTAATAAATAAGGAAATAATGTTTAAATAAGATTTAAACATTTTTGGGAGGGATTCCTTAATTAAATATTTTTACTTAAGATAAAGGGATTTGATGGCATAAAAATTAATTAATTAATTAAATAATTAATTAATTAATAAATGATGATGTCATCATAAATTTTTCAAAAAATAAAAATACTTTATTTTCTAAAGGTTTTTAGGTGTCTACAATTCCAACTTTCAACCAAAGAACAAGAAAACAAGATAGCCTTAATTTCTTCATCAAAATTAACATTTACATAAGATATTGACTAGTAACCATATTAGACTCATTTAAATGATCTTCAATAGATCCACCTTTTTCTATCTTCATATTCAATAAATACTTCATGAGAAATACCTTGTTTGAAGTAGAGGGCTTTTCATACAACCTTGCTAGGGTTTTCATTAACTCTTTTGTTGTCTTATCCTTTTTAATACTAAATGTCATTAATTCTACCAAGTATAAAAGAATATTTCCAAGTTCCTTTCGATCCAAATTATTCTAGTCCTCATCTATCATAGTGTTAGTTTCTCGGGTTTTCCTTCCAATGGTAGCCATAAATACTTCTAATAAAGATAGTTCTCCATTTTCATCTTACATAACTAATTTTTTTTTCCTATTAAACTTCTCAACCTTCATCTTATCCTAGTCTACCATTTCTCCCACTCAATCATGAGACTCCCACTCAATTGTGAGACATTCTTGCAAAGCATAGCTATAATAAAAAATGACAATAGCTCACTCTAATACCATTTGTTAGGATTAACCACAACCAAGAATAAAAATTAAATAAAAATATAACCAATATCAAAAAATAATAAATCACATAGAAGAGAACACAAGACACAATGATTTAACATGGTTCACCCAATCCCTAGGCTACATCCACCAATAGCAAGTCTAATATTATTATTATCTAGTGATTACAATCTGCAATCCCTTATAGCTCAATACCACGACAAGAAACTACAATCTCATCATACATTATGAAATCACTAACCCTAAGCCATTTTATACAAAAAAAAAATTCTTCTTACAAAATTAGGTCTAGAATAGTCATCCATTAGGAAAATAGTAACCGATGCCTTTTATAATGATAAAATTCATTGATCTTTTAGTGGCATTCTCCCAAAAAAACCCATGGGGTTATTGCACCTAGGGCTCTACCCCAAGGCTCTACAAGGGGCACTGCCCCTTGAACCCATCTTGGAGGTGTTTCCCCCAAACCCCCAGGTAAAAGTATAGGGGAAATTGCATTGAATAAAGTGGGGGGAAAATTAATCTTCGAGTCTGATTAGGCTCCACATCACAACAAGAAAAAATGTCTTTTCTTTTCTTTTTTAAAATAGGAATAACAGTTTTCATGTGCATACTTAGAAATAAAGAGACTTTAGGGACATTATTTGATTAAAGTGGACAAGTTCTTTTAATTAAATGAAATACTTAAGATAAAGTGGTCAAACCATAGATTATAATCAAATAAATAGCAAAGTGACGATTTGATCAAAAATAAGAAATGGATAAATTATGCAAAATTTCTAGAAAGGGGTTTGATAGTCTAGATGACCATTTTTGGGTGATTACATTTTCCCCTTTTTGTCTAATGTGATTGATCTAGGAACATATTGAGTCAAAGAATAAAGATGTTGAGATAGTAGCTAATAAAGAGATTTGACTCTAAAGAATGAAGCATGGAGAGATAGATGATCCCAAATGCAAAGTTAATAAGAAGCAAGATTGAACACTAGGAGAGCTAGATCCAGAGAAAATGATAAGGTCAAGCATCTTCCATAGAGGGACAAATAAATAAAAATAAAATGGAACGATCAAGCATATGCTCCTGAGAAATAGATATAGCTGAAAAATAAATGATAGACATGGGACCTAAGAAAAAATTATATCATTTATGTGATTGATTGTCATGATCTTGAGTTGGAAGAGGACAAGGAGGAGATCAAGAAAATGCTAGCAAAATAAAGAAATCAAATGGGAGAATGTGCTTACCTAAATAAGATGTTGGATGTATTCCATGGCCTTATACCATCATTATTAAGAAGATTTTTTTAAAAATGTGTTTACTGTAAATATTTTGTGTCTGATTGTAATTAGTTGTAGTTAGTTAGTTTTGGAGAGTCTAAAGTTATTGTTGCACCTCTTTGTTTCTTATAAGAAGAGGTAGAAAGACCCTAGGATAGATATATATAGATAGATAGGCATAGAAAAAAAAATGCAAGTGAAAGAATAGAGCATAACACAAGAATGTATGATCTATGTATATTTTTAGTAGATATTGAAACTAGTCATGACTCAATTATACAAAAAAAATTAAATTAATAAAAATACTCTATTTTATGTTCCAAAAATTGTGCAAAATAATCCTCATTAGTATTCAACAAATTGTCCTCTCAAAGTCATATTACTATTGATAGATTGAAATTTCATGCAACCTCTTGATTGTCAAAAATCATAAGCATCATTCTTTTTGTTCAATTGGTTTTCCTATATTGAAGTTAAAATAAATTGAACTAGGGTTTTGTGTTAAATTTCTTTCTTTAGTAATTGATGGTATGTGTATGTTGTCTCTAAAGAGTTTTGATGATCTCAAAGTTCATGCTAATCTGACTCTATTTTTCCTATCTGGAATAAGGAATTGATCTTGGCTAATTCATTTAAGTCTATTATTAATTGAAGTTGGTGGATTTCAATATTATACTCAAGTGCAATATATATTACATCTCATAAACATATTAAAGAATCCTAAATATTTATTTTTTATCTTTTGATTTTTCCTTTAGAAGTTCTTGCAATCTCAAGAGTACCGTTTAAGAAATCTATAAAAATAAACTTTGAATTAATTTAAAGAGTTGAGACATATAAGGTGCACCTGCCTAGTTTAGTAGAACTTGAAGAGTAGAGTATTTGATATCAAGCATCAATCCTATCCATTGGCCAAATTGTGTTTCATTACCTTGCATTAAGAAAGAAAGGCTCATAGGTTATCAAACAATAATTTTACGAACCAACAGATTGGCGATTATACTAGGGAGAATTGCTCACAATTTGCATTATGAAGTTACCCACAACTTTTAGTTTCTTAGATCAGAGGAGAAGATTTTTAAGTGCATTATATAGGAGGGAAAAACCTAGGATACCTAGTATGATATTTTTTATTTAGATAGAGGTGGTGAGTCTATGTAAAGAAATTATGAATGATCAAGTTCTTCATACCAAGAGAAAGGACAATTTTAGGAATTTATCTTTGAATTTTATATGGGTTAAGAGGTTTGTCCATATAGGGGAAGAATATTTGGAGTGGAATTCTAAGAAAAGGACTAGAAATAAAAAGAACTAGTCCTTTTATATGTCATTTATTGGATATAGAAGGTTTGTTGATAGAGAGAAAGGGCCTTATATTGAGGATGATGAGAAAATATGTGATAAGACTTCAAACATGGGAAGGAATCAATATTTTTAACATAAGAATCCTAGATGATGATAATCATCCAGTGATTTGCCAAGTTGAAGAAGAAGTTAGAGAAGAAGATGATGAAGAGAACGAACAAGATGCTTATAAACTAGATACATCTTTTCAAATACTATGTAGCATTTCATCCACAAAGGAAGCCAAAGCCTTAAGATGAGTCTCTATTAATATGTTGGAAAGAATTCGTATAAAACAAGATGAGATCATTATCCCTAAGAAGACTAATGACAACAAGAACTAGGAAGATGGTAAGTCATATAAATATAACCCTCATAAAAATAAAGAGTTCATTTTTAATAATTCATATAAAAATTCTTTGTATGAAAGAAATAGGAGAGAGGAGACAAAAGAACATTGGAGACAAGATCCAAATATAATAAATGAGTGTCACAATAATAGAAAACATAATGGGATAAATGGAAATGTTGCTAATTGAAGTATCTCCAAATTTCTCACATTTGTAGCATTAAAATTTTGAAAAATATCTTTTCTTATAGTTTTGATTTTTCTTTCCTCTTTTCTTCCTAAAATGTATCTTCCTTTTTTTTTGAGTTCTCATTTAAATCTTGGATTTCCTCCTCTTTATTAGGAATTATTACTCTTGTAATCAATCTTGATTCTTCCTGAGTGTAGTCATTCTTGAGTTAGTCAAATTTTGTTAAAGTAGGATGTGCACTAATCCCATAAATGAAGGATTCCCATGTAGTTGACAACCCTTTAAGATCTATCAATGATAATTATTGATCATCTACAATAGTTTTTAGTGTATAAAGTTGATCTCTTAATTCTAATATTCTCATGAAATGTGATGTGACATTTTCTCCTTTATTTATCTTAATATGAAGGAATTGTGTTTTTAAGGTAAGCAACATGCTTGCATTATTGATTTCATATGAATTGTTAATAGTGGGTATGTGTAGGATCATGGGGGTCCAAAAAGTGGTGATGTGAAAAAAAAGGCAAGAAACAATCAAAGGGGAAAAATCAATATAAATTAAATATAGGAAAAAGGTATTAGATTTTCTATAGTGATTGAAAGATGTGGGAAGATTTACTTTACAAAAATTGTAGGGTATCCAAATCGTATAGAAAAAAGTAAAGTTGAAATCCATAAATTCTTTGGAGAGGAAGAAAAATCTACAAAATCTAATGTTATTAATTTGAAAATTACTATTGAAAATGTGGAACAAAACCATGAGGATGTGTTTATGAAATTGTTTGTGTAGTACCTTATTGATGATGTTGATGAATTGTATAGAGCATTCCTTGATTTTTCTATTTCTAGTTGGCACGAATTTATTGATTTGTTTGTTGAACATTTTGGGGACCATACTAATACATCTTTTTCTTCCCATGAATTAACTAGCATAAAAAATAATTCCAATGAATTGGTGGTTGAGTTCAAGAAGATATTTAATTAAGTATTGAATAGATTACCAAGAGATATTTGTCTAGTAAACTCTTTATTAATATTTTTTTTACCCAAGTGCATTTGATAGCAAAATTCACTATGAGATAAGGTCTCATAGGCCCAACACATTACAATCATATTTCAAAGTAGCCACTACCATTGAGAATATTGATAGGAAAGGTGTCAATGAAAATGAGAAGAACAAAGGCCCTAGATTGTTCAATCTCCAAGCCCCTAAGAAAAATAAGGATGAGGATAAGATTGATAAGCTCCTAGATATGATCAAAGATTTACAAGTTAAGAAAAATAAGAATGAAGCTTTCAGATCTAACAAAAATAAAATACCTTATAATTTTAGATTACAAGATAGGTCATACAATACTAGTTGGATGGATGGAAAACATATAAGAAGTGAAACCCCAGATGCTTTAAAAATAAATAATAATTCATCCATGGTGTGATATTTTTAAGCTTCTACATTCTCTAGATCAATGTTTGATTTCCCATAGTGTTTTGGAAGAGGAAGGAAAGAAAGAAGAGCAAGCAACTATAAATGCTCTATCATCCAAACCACTTTGGGGGATGATGACTCCTCTAAATATTAGAACATTTTGTATGTTGATATGATGAGGATAATAGTACAACTTATTTTATATTATGAATAATAAAACCCAAGGGTAAGGAAATCAAGCGAAGAAGAGAGAAACATGACTATAAATCTTGAAAATGAGAAATCACTGAGAGTGATTGCCAACAGACCACAATGAGATTTTTACAAGAAAGATAATGATAAGGTAGTGCTAAATAATCAGCATCCAATAAAGGTAACAATTCCTTTTGAAAAAAAAATAGAAGTTAAGAAGATGGAAAGTATTAACTCAAATAGAAATTCCAGTCCCTTTCTTTGAAATTATTGAGATCCCCAAGTATGGGAAAGAAGTTTTAATTTTTTGTCTAAAGTAAATAAAGAAGATAATATAAGAGGATAAAATGTTAATAATGCACCAATTATTTATCTTAGAATGAATATTAATGAAAATTCACCACATGTAGATCCTTTCTATCTGACTTTGTTAATTAACAATAAATTATCGAGAAATTGACTAATAGATTCAAGAGTTGTAGTAAGCATTATGGATGTACATGTCATGAAATAATTGGATTCAATAGTGGACACAACTTGCCAAAAGAGATATGCAATGGAAAACTAGTTGGTGCCTTTAGTAGGAATCATGAAGTGCATTGAGTTCAAATTTTCCTAATGCCCAGATGTGTCCTACAAGATAGATGTCACTATGGTGGAAATATTAGCTTATTATGGTATGATGCTATCAAGACATTGGTCCAATTTGGTTGGAGGACACGTTCAAGTAAAACTATCTTATGAAACCATCCCTATAAATATAAGATATATCCAAATTGATAGGGAACCAAGATTTGCATACCTAGTGGAAAACTTTACTCCTTATTATGGAGTCATTTTTTTGTCAAACAGATATAGACAATGTTAAGATAAGCTTAAATAAACCAATTAAATTCATTGATGAATATAGTGGAGCTTTTATGTATGAAGAAGGTACTAGTATATGGTAGATGCATTTTGACGAGGTTTGCAATAGGGAAGGTAATGGTGCAGGGGTTATTCTTACATCTCCCTCTAGTAAGGATTTTAGATATTCTTTCTTGTTGAATTTTGAATGCACTAGTAACATTGTTGAATACGAAGCATTGATATTAAGATTGAATATGGACAAAATGCATAAGGTTGAAATTCTATCATTTTTGGGAGACTTTGAATTAATAGTAACTCATATTAGAAGTTAGTTTACCACTATAAATTCAAGATTGAAGCTACATAGAAACTATTTCTCAAACCTAATTGAGTTCTTTGATGCGTTTTCAATTAAATGGATTGATAGAAATGATATTTTTTATCTAGCATGATGGATTACATCTATCAAACAAATAGACATGTCATACCAAGAAATTGTACAAATTGTGATGTAAAAATGGCCATATATATTAGATAATCTGAAAAACTAGAAAGCTTTCAATTGTGATAGGGATTTTCTTGATTTTGTAAAATGTGAAAGACAATATCAAGATCAAAGAATTGATTGGAATGGATTTATAGAAAATTAGGATGGTAAAGAGACATTGTTTGGAGAAGAAATTTTTCAACTCGAAACCAATAAGATACCAAAGGGATTAGTGGAATTGAAAAAAAAAATTGATGATCATGAGAATCTCAAGACTTATAAGCATGCTTCTATACCGAAAGAAATTGAAAAGATAAATCTTGAAAATGAAAATTCTCCAAGGGAAATCTTCATTTGTAAAAGGATAACTCATAAGATTAGATCATACCTAATTTATTTATTAAGAAAATACAAGCATGTGTTTGCATGGTCTTATGATGAACTAAGAGCCTATAGAGATTATTTGTTCCAACATGCAATACCTTTGAAGTTAGATGTTAAACCTTTCAGATAGAGGAAAAGGTGTATTAACCCAATGTTGGCCCCAAAAATGAAAGAGGAATTGATTAAGATGAGATATTTCAAGATTATTAAACCTATCATATGTTCCACATGGTCCCCAATCTAGTCCATGTGAGAAAGAAGAATGAGGACATCAAGTTGTCTATTAATTTCAAAAACCTAGACATTTCATCTCTAAAGGATAATTATGCTATGCCAAACATAGAGGCACTATTAATAAAGGTAATAGAAAATGAGATTCTTTCTATGATGGCTGGTTACTCAAGTTATAAATAAGTAAAGGTGAAGGAGTTAGAAAAATATAAGACTGCATTTGCCACTCCATGGGGTACATATGTATATAATAGGATACCTTTTTATTTAACTAATGCAGGAGATACCTTTCAAAGGGATATGGATGTTTCTTTTGAAGGTTTAATAAAAATTATTAGTGTGGTGTACTAGGATGATCTCATTTCCTAATCAAATAGAGTAGAGGATCACTATAACCATTTAAAGAAAAAATTAGAAGAGCCCTTGAGTATGGAGTATCTTTAAATCCAAAGAAGTGTTGGTTCAAAGTCATGAAAGGGAAACTCCTTAGAAATATTTTATCCAAGGGTGGAGTTAGGATTGACCCTAAAAGAGTAATAGCAATTGATAATATAAAGGTTCCCATGATAGTTAAGGCTATTCAACCATTTTTTAGGGAGACCAATTTTGTGAAAAGATTTTTTTCAAACTATTTTGAGATAATCAAACCTATTTCCAAAATGCTAAATAAGGGAGCTAAGGTTTTGTGGGATGATGAAGCATTGCAATATTTCTCTGACATAAAAAGGGAAATCAAAGAGGTGTTTGTGCTCAAGGCTTTTCATTTTGAGAAACCCTTCCAAATATTTTCTTTTGCATCCTATTATACAATAGTTGTTGTAGTGTTGTAGAAGAATAAAGCAAGATATGAATAGCTAGTTGTATTCTTCAACAAGAGTGTACAAAGTTCTAAGTTGAATTATGACATAAATGAGAAGTGGGTATATGCCCTAGTAAAGGTTGTGAAATATTTTGGATCATAGCTGGTTGGTGCAAAAGTCATTACATATGTGCCAAATGTTATTGTAAAAGATATATTTAAATAGATGGAAATCATAAGAAGGAGATACAAGTAGATCAACTAAATTCAGTAATCTAACACAAATATCCAAATCACTAAATTGGTCAGAGGCCAAGGATTAGAAAAACTCATGGGAAATACAAATTTAGAAGAAGTGCGAGTGAATCAAGCAGTTCTTGAAAATATAGTTATCAATATTGAACATTATCCCTGGTACAAGGAAATTGTGCACTGCTTGAGACACATGAAATTCCATGAAAATTGGATGAAAACCAAAAAATAACTATAAAACTTCAAGCATCAAAGTATATTTTGATTCAAAATGATTATTGGAGAAATAAGGATGGTATATTACTATTTTGGTTAGACACCTATCAAGATGAGGCTATCTTTAAGTAATTCCATGAAAGATTTTGTAGAGGTCACTTTTCAGCTAAGATCACATCCCATAAAAATTGTGTATGGGATATTATTGGTCATACATATTTAGATATTTCTATACCTAAGCAAGGAAATGTGAAGCATGTTAAAAATTCACTAGGAAATTAAAAAATGATGGAGCTCTTCCTTTGAAAACCTTGTAGACTCAAGAGTCTTTTTAGATGTGGGGGATTGACTTTCTAGGAGAAATCAGTAATATGTCCAGTACAAGGAAAGATAGATTCTTGTAACTACTAATTATTTCACCAAATGCATAGAAGTTATACCTTCAAAGAAATCTAATAGAAAAATTGTGATTAAGTTCCTAATGAAAAATATTATAACTAGGTTTGGAGTTCCTTGCAAGCTTATTATGGATAATAGTATGTGCTTTAGATTAGATGAAGTTTCTAAATTTTGCAATAATTATTTTATAGTCATCTCATACTCTTTCCCATACCACCCTAAAGAAAAGGGCCAGGAAGAATCAACTAATAAGAATTTATTGAAAATTATCAAGAGAATGTTTGATAATAATAAAAGGGCTTGGGATACTAAGTTGAGTTTGGAAATATGGGCTGACCAAATCATAGAGAAGAACTACACAAGTTTTTCTCCTTTTAGTCTCTTTTATGGTAAAGAAGTCAAACTCTCTTTAAACATTTTTTTATGCCTTGCATACCCATCCCTACTTTTTGTCAACAAAATGTTGGCTCCCCTCTTTTTTCTTTTTGCCTTTCCCTATTTGGTGCAAGACATTTTTTTTGGTCTTTAGTGTTCAGGTTCTTCAATATGTTTGACCCTCCTATGTGGGAGAAGGAAGTAAAGATCTTTGGTCTTGTGGTTGGACCCATAGTCTATGAGAAAGAAACTTCCACATTGAACAGAGACATGTTCCTGTATGTCTTCAGTAGTGAGAAAAGGTTTTTGTAGTCTTGATTTGGACACATGGAAAAGTTTTCTAAAGAATGACAAGTACAATTCATGCACTCTTTTAATTACCATGATTTATGGGTTATTAAAATGCCTAAATGAATTAATTGTCACTTTTTTTTATAATCAAAGTTGTACTCTACAAGAAAAAAAATTGTTTGGGTCATCACCCCACCTACAAAGAATCGTTCCTCAGATCTACAAGTGAATTTTTGGGTTGGACTAGTTCTGGTTCATGTTAGGATAAGAGAAGGTCTTGGTGTTATAGCATCTCTACATTCTAGTGTTCTAGGTTGGTGTTTTTCTCTTTTTCTTCTTCTTTCTATTTGCATTGCATATTTTCTCTAGTTTTTGCATGGCCTTTTCTTTCCTCTTTCTTTTAGCATTTTTTTCTCCACCACTTTTGGGTATTTTTTTGGTGGTTGCTCGACTTTTTCTTTGGTCTAGTGTGAGTTTTATTCCTCTCTTTTTTTTTTCATAGGGTGGAGCTTTTCTTGCTCCACCCTCTTCATGTACAAAATAGGCTAATATTTTTTTGATAGAATGGACTTGGTAGTCTAAGTTTTTGGCCATTGGTTGGTCATTCAAACTCATGATCCAAAGTATGTTCCACCATGGAGAAGGTGGGTTAGGTTATTTGGCTTAGTGGCATAGTTTCACTTCTTTATGGTTTTCTTGGGTGTTTTTCCCGTCAAAGGTATTTGTTTTCCATCTGGGTGCCCTCTAGCATCCCCGTTTGTCCTAGTTTCATGTGAGGTAGGATATCACAAGTAAATTTGGTCTATTTTTCTTGGCCAAGGAGTTGTTGGCATGCTTTCATGGGTGTCTTCTAAAGAAACAAAGTATGCCAACCTAACATCCATGAAAGTATTTTGAAAGGATCATGATATCAATGCATAGTTGGTCTTTGTAGATGCTAATGAGCACTAGATTTGGAGGACAATAATTTTTTTCAATTATCGTGGTGGGATGGGAGTTGGTGTGAATTCTAGAAGATGGTTGTTGCCTTGTAAAGTAGACATCTTCAAACAAAGATGGGAAGGTGATTCCCCAAGATTCTAGGCTATTTGGGTCTCAAGATCTAAACTATGGCAGGACCAATTACCGACATAGGACTAGAGGATTTCAAACAAGGAAAGCCTTGGAAGAAATGAGTTAGCAAAAGGAAGGATGCTTGCACAATCGGCACTCCATACCAATGGGTCTAAGATATTTATCTTCCTAGGTTGTTGAGACCTCCCTATCTATATCAAGTTCACCTTGTATTCTAAAATGGCAAGATACATAACAAGGACTCTCCTACAAGAAATATTTTCAGCACTAAAGGACCCTTTTGGTTTAATTCAATACCTTATTAGAAGGAGCTTCACTTTCTCTTAAAGCCACCAAAATTCTACAAAATATAATTCTATGTCTAGGATTCCTTATTCCCTATGGCATGGATAGGTGATCTTGCATTATGTGTTAGCTACTATTTAGCATTCCACATATAGGAATCTTGGAACTCAAGTCCTTCTAATGTGCAGTTGGATGTGTTAGGATGCCTTCCCAACTCGTTCATCCATCACTACTATTGGTTGATAAACTTATTAATGATGTAGCAAGCAATTAATGATGGCAAATTAAAAGAACTCTGTCAACTATTTGCTTCGCTACATACTTGATGCATTTAATATTTTTAGAGAATTAGAGTACTTTTATCAATCAGTGGATTCCTTGAGGAGATAACTCACAAAGATTTGACTTAAAAAGTGTGTGGAGATTGGCATTTAAAGATTAAATTTTCCTTGAGAAATACCCTTCCTTCCATTCCCCACTTCTTTTCTACTCTTTTCATGGATTTTCAAGTGTAACTTACCTATTTTGTAGTTGTTTCAATGTGAAGATAGCAATAGATTTTGTCAATAAAAATAGTAGGTGGGTTAGTTAGGGAAAAATATAGTTTCTAACCTAAATTGTGGATACTCTCCTATAAATAAGAAGAATGTTGACTATTAGAGGGTAAATAAAGTTGAGTATTTTATCATCCATACTATTGTAACACCATTTTATATGAATGCAAGTATTATTACCATTTGTAGAATATTTGTTGTTTCATCCAGTGCGTGTTGGTATTTATAAGTTGTGTTTTGAGTAGAAAAATCTTGGAGTGCTTTCTATCAGATTCATTTATTTTCTAAAATAGTGAGATCTTTCTATTTTTTATATTATCTTCTTGGCTTGGATAAAAATAAATGGTTTTTTTTACTTTAGTACCATTTCATTTGTAGCACTTGTGTATGTTAGATTGATTGATCGATCATGTATCTAAGTTGTCCCACCATTCAAGCATGTATTGTTGATAATAATAGAAAAAATGTAGACTATAGGTAGATTAAACTTATAACCATATAGGCTCTTATATTTATGTCATTTTCTTTCCTTGTACCCCCTTTATTCTATCTTAAGATATCTTCCAACCTAGTTTAAGTAATCCATTGCCTAACCAAGATGTAGAGAAAAATGATGAAATTTATACCTACCTTATTATAAATCAGTCATGTCCTTATCCAACTTTTCCTATTCTTGTACGATCAAGACCATGTCTATAGGGAATTTGGGAGTGGAGAGTTTTTTCTTTTTTTCTCTTTCAAGCAGTATTGGTCAAGCATTCCAATCTGATGACAATTGTTACTCTCTTGGAAGTATGTGAAACAAACTCACATTAAAAGATAAATGGTGATAGAAGGGTGGCCCATTTGTACCTTCATATGGCTTTATTGCACACTATGGTGAGTCTTGGTATCATTCAATTCTGTGCAATGTAAAAACTAGCACAGGAAAGTTTAGGTTTGCCAATTTGGCCCAATTTTGGTTTTGGATTGGAAGATCATGACTAATCACCACTTGATCAAAAATGTAGTGAATATCATAGCATCCAAATCCTATATTGACTAGGCTCCTTTTCTATTAATTTCCTTTGGTAGTTGCAGTCATCTTCTATCTTTGTAGAGTATATAAAACTTAGACCTATGGTCTAAAATAAAAATAATAAATTAAAGAAGAAGGGTAAGGAACCTACTACTACTTAGAGTATACCTCTATCATAGTAGCAATAGGGACAATGGTTGTTCCATAACTACTTATGTTCCTTGGGGGATGGTTTTCATCCTTGGAAACATTTTCCACAATTCATAATATGTTATCCCACCCCGAGAAACTCTATCTTAATTATGCACATTTGGGTTCTCCAATAGTAGAAGAACACATCCAAGCATTCAAGGATGATCTTGGTAGAAACAATGTAGAGAACAAAGATGTTAAATTTTTCTTGTTCCAAATGACCCTGCATCCCAATGAGGTGAACTAGTACCTTAACCTCCATGCTAATTTAATTAGTAGATGGATTGATATGGAGAGAACCTTTCTCTCAATATTTCACTCCTAGATGGACCTTGATTTGTTCCACTATTTATTTATCAGAATCTCAATGGTACCCAACAAACCTCTTCCTTCTTTCAATAATCAATTCCAATGCTCTCTCAAGCAATGTTCAAATTCCTTCTTACCTATGTCAGAACTCACCCTAAGGACTTACTTGGATGCTATTGACCAAGTTGTGTCAATATTTATGATATAGACCATACCTCAAGGAGATCAAGATACCTTTGATAAAGTCTATGCCTTGGTCTTGGAAGTCTATGTCCAACAATTGACCTCCCATTCAATGCTTGGAAAATTATTCCATGTCATCTTCACCTCAAAGGAGCTCCTCATTTGGGTAGTTATAACATGATCCTTGTGGTGGGACTTCCAGCCTTTCCAACCTCTCATTATACTTATGCACTATGGGTCACTTTGTCCCCAACTCTAGAGTATTCTCATTGGGCCAAAAAATGGTACCTTACACACCCAAGATCATATTTCCCACTATGGACCTACGGGTCATATCATCATACAAAGTCCCTTCTTTTCTATCCCCTGGCCCAAGTGAAAAAAACTTTATTGCCACTCTTACTTTGGCAAGCATGTAGGCACACTCATTACAACAGCCTCTTTAAGTTACATGTCTCAAATATGGCATAGAATCCTTCCAAAGGACTTTCATTGATATGGCTAATGACATGATCTAGCTCAAAATAGACAAGACTGCAAAAAACAACCAATAGTCTACTCCCCTATAGTAGTGGAATATCTTCTTAGGAAAAAGAGGTTCCTATAACTCTAGTCTCCAAGGCACTAATGACAATAACTACAACCAATGGTAAGATAAAAAAAAATAGAACAACGTGTCAAATAATGGGGGTGCTCCCCCATGTCAACCTGATCATCAAGGGAAAGCAAAACCTATTCATTATGACCACCTAGAAAAATTTCACCCATTGATAAATTTGCATTAGTTACACAACCCAATGATGGAAAATAAAAATATTTTTTAGAAGTTAACCAACCTAATACCTTGATGGAGTGACATTTTAATTCTATATTTAGTTGAGAAGAAATTTTGGACAGAAAAGATCCAAAGAGAACTAAGGAAGGGTGATTTGCATATTCAACCAATTCCCCTTTTTCTATATAATGAAAATTCAAAAAAAAAAATGTAGAGTTTCTTTTTATTTCATGAATGAAGAATTTTGGTTCTAGAAATTGATGCGCAATGGAAGCTAAAACACTATTCTCTCCTTGAGTAAAGGAATAATGAGGTCCATTTACGCTTGCCACTTGAATTGGGATTCTGATTTCCCATTCTAGTTTGGGTGTCATACCTTCCAAATCCATTTTGATTATCTATGTAGTACAAGTACATATCCATATAATCACACTACAATCTCTATCTTTTCTTATTTGAATAAAAAAATTATAATCCTTCATAATAATTCAATTGATATTTCTAATTCGAATTCATAAGCATGGTCTGAATAGACACCTCTAGAGGCCTTGACAAATACCCTCAAGATTTTCCTTTGTGTCCAAGACTATCTTTTATAGGGAGGACAAACAAGGAGATGAAAAACCCATTCTTTAAGGGTTCTTTGATGACTTTATCCATGCTTATGAGGCCAAATATTTAACCAACTAGGAGCCTCCTTAGAACACAAGAATTCAATTCAATAAGGGCCCCTTGAAAACATCACTCCCATTGAAAAATATATACATTCCTTTGAATCCTCATGCCAAGGTGAATTCATTACCTCTCAAGAGACTCGCCCATCGGCCTCATGATTTTGTGATGAATGTCTCTGACCCCTCTATAGTGAAGTTTCATATTACATGGATGGTGGAGAGTACCAACAAAACCATTTCCTTGATGGATACATTATTGAGCTTCCCTAAGAAAAAAAAGGCGCTCATATAACAACTTGACCTACCCAAAACACATTTGGCTACTAAAAAGAGTGAAACCTTTAATGATGCTAATATAGCCATCTTTTAGGGAAATATTAAAGATTCTCCCTGCTCAACCTCAAAATTTGTGATAAAAACTTGCATAACTTTCTGGTTGACTCTAGGGATTATGGTAATGCCATGCTTCTTTCCATAAGCAATTAGATCAAATTGGTCCCCACATCATCCAAAGGTATGCTAGTGCAACTTGATAAGACCATTGTTAGAATGGTGGGTGAACTAAAAAAATATTTAGATTCATCTCCTCCAAGAACCTCAGTTTTCCATTGTTATGACTTCCAAGTAGTAGACAAACCATGAAACTTATAGGATGTTAAGTTAGAATTGGTCAAAATCCCTCCATGGGTATTTTCCTACTGACCTTTCCCACATATGAATTCCTTGGAGTGGGGAAGTGAATAAAATCAAAGCTAATAGAAAACCCCAAATGAAAAAGGCTCTTACTAACTATGGTCAAGTGAGTAAAGTTGCTTATTCTCAACTAGAACCTTTCCAATATTGTGCCATGGATACTTTTGCCCTAGAATTTATTCTAGGAGGGGAATTCCTTGATGAGAACATAGACATCACTCAGAGGATTCAAGAACTCATTGTTTGATTAAATCATGACATTAACCTTCACAATGATTGTACCTTCCTATCTAGTCTCCTATTTGATTCACGGTGCAAGATCAATTATGAAGCACACTCTAAATTACAATACAAGCCTTGTTTAAATGTATCTTATGTTCTCATTTTTAGCATTTCCAATAAAAAACAATGAGAAGAAATTCCCACCCTAGATAATCATTTAGCAATCATATCTAAAGAATAACCATTGAGGGACCCATCTTGGTGTTACCTACAAAGGTAACACCTACCCTTGTATACCCCACATTTGAGGATAGGTTGGAATCTGATGCACCATATGTCTTACTTTCTAACCCCCCCCAAATCCTTCAACTTGGAAATTTTTCTATGGACCCTAAAATTTGAGGCTTCCCAAGCTAAGGCTAGATTAGGCATGAGGATAGAACTAATTAACCCAAAGGGCATACCTTTCCTTTCTTCCTATTGGTTACAATTGGTTACAATTTGAATGCACAAACAAAATAGCCAAGTATGAAGTCTTAGTCTTAGGCCTTCTATTTTCTCTATGAAAAAGATTCACCTACCTTTGGGCACTCAAAGACTCAAAACTCATTGTCAAATAGGATCAGAGCCAATATACATGTCATGATAAATGGCTACGATCTTATCACAACTAGATTTAAGGATTGATTATATTCCCAATGCCCTCACCATATCTATCAGCACCCTCAAATCCATCTTTGGTACTCACTTGAGACACTTTTTGGTAGAAATGGTAGCAACCTCATATATTCTAGATAATATCAAGCACTTCTAGGTCTTTAAGGATGACCAGTATATTCTATCCTCTTTGTGAGTAGTGTTTTCAGGTCTTTAAGGATGACCTCTTCCTCCCTTGATGAAAAAGGGAAATATTCTCATGGTTCTCTGAGAATACATAGATGTCATTTCTTAGAGCTATGAAGATTTGAAAACATATAACACATCTATAATGACACACATTATACCCTTCAAACTAGGTGACAAACTATTCAAGTAGAAACTAAGGCTCATAAACCCCATGATCGAGCCCTTGATTTATCAAGAGATTCAAAAGCTACTATCCACATGAATAATCTTCCCCCTCTTACATACCACATGGGTATCTAATTTGGTCCTAGACTAGAAGAAGAGTGGATAAATTAGATTATGTGTGGATTTATGGAACCTCAATAAAGCATAAATGAAAGATAACCATCATTTTCATTCTTTGGACGAGGTCCTATAGATTGTAAAAAGTGAAAAATGATGTCCTTCCTGGATGGATATTTGAGTTACATTTAGATCATAGGTCATCTCAAGATAATGTTTACCACCAAGTGGGGAGCATTTTCCTACAGGTGGATGCCCTTTAGACTGATCAATTTTGGGGCCACATTCTAGAAAGTGATGGATGTAGCCTTTGATGGATTAGTCAATAAATGCATAATCATCTACATGGATTATTCAACAATCTTTTCCAGGGATAGATGTGATTATCCTACCTATTATGCCAAGATTTATGAAAGATGTTGATTTGGTATCTTGCTAAACCCTAAGAAATGTATATTGAGGGTCACTAAAGGAAAAATATTTGGATATATCATATCCTAGATGGGTATTACTACTGACCCTAAGAGAGCAGAGGCTCTGTTGAATTTGTAGATGCCTAGAAGTAAGAAGAAAATGAGATCTTTCTTCAAAAAGATAAACTTTGTTTGACATTTCATTACAAAAACTTGTTGAGGTTGTGAAACCCTTAGATGACATGACAAAGAAGGATAGTGAAATCAAGTGATGTTTAGAGGTAAAATGGGCCTTCATATAGATAAAACAAGCTATAATTGAAACTTTAGTTTTGGGTATCCCTAATTAAAACCTCTCATCCTATTTTTATTCCTTTACTTTGCATGCTCTACCATTGTTGTATTAACTCAAAAGGTTAAAGGAGAGGAGAACCCAATTGCATCCATGAGATCTCCATTCAATAATGCCAAAGTGTGGTATTCCACTCTTCAAAAGTAAATGTTCACCCTTGTTTGAGTAGTAAGGAAGTTTTAGAATTATATTCTTCAAATAAAAGTGCATCTAATCGTACCAAACCAAGTGGTAAAATCATTTCTTATGCAAAGTAAACTTGGTGAAAGATGTAGGAAGTGGATGGTCATTATCTAAGAATATGGCCTAGAAATGCAACCCGTCAAGTTAGTCTGCAGGTAAGGATTATCAAAAGCAATGCCCTTAGTTGAACCATAATAAGAATTCCAAACCTATACTATGTAAAATCTAACCCAAAATCTATGGTATGTCAATTTAGTATATTTCCTATTGCATAACAGATGTCTAGAGGGACTCCCTACTCACAAATGTTGTGTTTTTTTATTATATAATGTCTCTATTAAATAAGACAAGAATACCTACAAAAAAAATTTATAATTTATAAAATAATAAATCAAATTTTACTATTCTACCATCTATCCTAACCCAACCTTAAAGATGTCTCCATATTGGGATCAATAACCCTCTTGAGGATTCTTTGATCTCTAATTACTTTTGAATCTTCTATGAATCTTTAAGGTCCTTCCTAGAAGAGACATGCTCTATTTAGGGCCCTTGTCACATATGCATATGTTAACATCTATAGAATATTTTGGCCTTATAACCATATTAAGATCACTATCTTCCCAAACGGGCTCTCTTGATCTTAGGATATTAACCTTATTAAGATCACTTTCTTTGCTAAAAAGGGACTCTCTTGATCTTAAACCATTAATCATTCAATCACGTGTGTTATCCATTTTGAATTCCACATTTACATATACATATGTATATGCATAAATTATCCACAAGTATAATTCATTAATATAAAATAAATTCATAAGTAAACAAATACAATCCTTAAACATACCATTCTTACCTTCCTTATTGCTTGGTCTATGTGGCCCTATCCTTAGTCGGCCCTTAAATGAATTATTTCTACTAGATTATCTCAACTCTATATTTACTTTCTAAAATTATTCTTTTTCTATTTATAAGGAAATGATAAAATATATTTTTTATTTCTTCTTTTTCAAGAGTTGGAACCTTTCATAATAGAAATTCTTTGAAAAGTCACAACACTTCATAGTTATAATCCTTTCAAAAAGTCACAATACTTCATAATTAAAATCCTTTGGAAATGTTCTAATACTTAATAATTACAATATTTTTGAAGATTTGCAACTATTCATAATTATAATGCTTTTGAAGGTTCACATCCTTTTAGTATCATTAATACCTTTTCATAAAGTTACTTCCTTATTTTCTTCATATTACTTTCCTCTTCCATTTTCCTTTTTTGAACTCCTAGCTTCTCCTCCTTTTTTTCCTCTCTAAAATAAGCACTCCTCCCTTTTATATCTTAATTTCAAGGAGTCATGTCTATTATTAAATATATCTTGACTTTTCATTAATTTAGTTAATTTACATTATTCTCTATTATTTCATTTATTTACTTGCTTATTTGTGTTTATTATTATTTATTATTAAATTATTTTTAGATACTTTTTACAATATTATATCTTATATTTAATTTTAATTTATTTATTTATTTATTATAATTTTATTATTTTCTAACTATTTAAAATATCGTACTCTATATTATTTCATTGATAATATAGATTAAATAATAATTAGATTTTTATTTTTTATATTTTAGTATTAGTTTTAATATAACTTTATTATCATTATTTTTTATAATATTTTATTATCTAATTATTATTAAAATTCTATCTTAAAATGGGGATATGATAGTTCACCCTTCCTCAAATTGCTTGTCCTCAAGCAATTAGATAATTTCTTCTATTGAGTTCAAATAAATATTTCTTTTAATCAAAATTATTAGGTTGTTATCATGGATATGTTTGAATCCTTTCTAATAGTCATTAACTTTATACATTAGTCTTTCATATGAATTATTTCTCTAGATCCTCTATAACCTACAAGATGGCAATATTGTGCTCTAATACCACTGTAATGTCCCCACTAAATAGGACAAGAATACCTACAAAACTAATGTTGGAATTTATACAAGAATAAATAAACTTTGAATTGGCACATTTAGACCTTGGATAACTACTTCACCCCACCCCCTGCCCCCCCACCCCTCCCCCCCCCCCCCCCCCCCCCCCCAAGTTTTTCTAAATATTCTAACGATTGGTATCAAAGATTTTATACTTGTAGATAAAATTTTGAAGCTACTTGGTGCTAAAGATAAATATGTACAAAAAGGAGGTGCCAAAGTTGAACAAATTGAAGTTCCCTGCATGGCAGAGTTTGATGAAGTTGCATCTATCAAAAATTGGAGATGGTACAATAAACTATAGAAAAAATGCATGTGGCAATAACAATAGTTCCTCTAACAGCTCAGTAAATAAAAGAGAAGCAATCACACAACCAAGCTATATTGGAGATTGCATCATCCCTTAGCTATACCAAGTTTGATGACATAAAGGATTGCACTATTGCAAATCAAATGTGGGATATATTGTAGACTATCTATGGAGGAGACATAAATGTTTTGAGAGAAAAATCAAAAATCTTGAGAGGTAAATTTGATGAAATGAGAATGATGGAAGGTGATAATATTATTCACTACTGTAGAATAATCAAAGAGGTGCTAAATTCTATAAGATTAGCAAATGGAAAGATTGACGATGAGACTATGATTAGCAAGGTTTTAAGAAATCTACTTCTTATCTATGCTATTAGAGTTTCTATAATACAAGAATTGAGATGTACCCCTGGCAACAACCTAACTTTACAAAGTATAATTAGTAGGCTTACTGCTTTTGAAATGTCAATTTTTGATAGTTTTACTCCTACTTCTATTCAATCTACTTCTAAATCAAAATTGATTATTAGTAGGAAAGGAAAAGGAAAGTGTGTGACTAGTGATAGTGATGCTTCTGATGATGAAATTGATGAGCTTGAAGCACTGATGGAACTAAGAATTTAAAGAGGAAAAGGAAATATGAAGGTAAACTTCCTATAAATGTTCTTTCATCTAGCAAAGTTGGTCATATTGTAGCAAGATGTCCTAACAAAGAAGACAAGGATGAAAGAAGGGAAAGTAAGTATAGAAGAAGAAAAGATGACCAAGACAAAGGTAAGATATATTGTTACATTGTTGAAGAAGAAACTGATAATGAGTCTGAAAGTAATGATGAAGAAGTTATCTATATTGCTATGAAAGAAGATGAGAAAACTATGTTAATTTCATATATGAGTAAAGGTAATAGGTGGATAATTGATAATGGTTGTTCACATCATATGATTAGTGATAAAAGAAATTTTGAAACCATGGAAGCATGAAAAATTAGTTGTGTTAAGTTTGGTAATGACACACCATATCTTTTTTAAGGTGAAGGGTTAATACAATTGACTAATAAGATCAAGTGTGACAATGTTTATTGGGCTGAAGGAATTACCTATAAATTGTTGAGTATTTCATAGCTAAACTAATTAGGATACATAGTTGAATTACATCACAAGAAGGCTAGGATATTTGATGCTTCTAGTGAGCTGATTGGAAGTGGTAATTAAACAAGAGATAACTTGTTCTATCTAGATTTATCTGATGAGATGTGTTTGTTTGCATAAAATGAAGATATATGGTTATGATATAAGATTTTATGTCATATAAACTTTGATATTTTTGTTAGCATTAATTAGTTTAAAAGAATAAAAGGATTACCAAGATTGAAGGAACCTGATAATGTTATGTGTAAACAATTGCAACTAGGAAAAATGGAAAAGTCTACTTTCAACAGCAAGACCTATTTATCTAATCATATTTTGGAATTGGTTCATACTGACCTTTATGGACCTATTGGTGTACAAAGATACTTTGGAAACAAATATTTCATTTTATTTTTTGTTGATTATTCTATAATGATGAGTGTAATGTTTCTTAAAGAAAAATCCGATGCTTTTTAGTTTAAGTGGTATTTGGCCAGAGTTGAAAAGGAAATAAGTAAGATCCTAAAGTGCTTGAGATATGATAGAGGATGAGAGTTTGTCTCTAATGATTTCAATATATTATGTAATTATAGAGGAATCTGATAGCCCTCATTTTCATTGTACTAAAAATTTGAATATTCATTGTGAAAATGCTATGAACTGTATTGCATTGTTAGGGTTTTTGTGTTTCATTTATTTTTAGTTTTCAAAAGAACCCTAGCCTAGTTATTTTTCCCTAGCTCAATATTGAGAATCTTACCCTAGGAAAATAATTCGGTATCCTAAGGTCATGTTTTTTCCTTTCCATTTAAAGAATTTGTTAAATCTGCAAACTTTTACCCATATCTTAAATTTTCTATCAAGCGGGAGATTGTATATCTCTCAAATCATAGAGTTATGATCTTATGATCATGGCTTAAGAATCTAGTCATGATCTTGCATTTTCTTTCTCCCAATGTTATGAATATAAGGGTTAGTGGAGGATCATAGGGTGGTGTTTTGAGTTCCTCGATCTTAAGATGTGTGGTTGTAGCATCACAAGTGTAAAAAATGTAGTTTTTTATCTTATGATTCCCTTTATGTTGTATCATCTTAACATTTGATGAATTGATTTCTAATATTATTGTCCTAATTTTACAACAAATGGGTCATCATGGGATCACAAAAGCATAAATGAAGACTTGTGACAATATAATAAAATGGTTTTCGTAAGATCGCAAGGACATGTTAGTGTAAGAATGATGTGAAGAGTTCTGATCTTGTGACAAAGGGGAGATCAAGGCATCATAAGGATTTTCAAAGAGAACTCTAAAGTTACTAAAGTCTTATGATCATAGGATTGTAAGAGAAAAATATAAGAGGGTTAATGCCATGATAAAGACATGATCATAAGATCATAAGCTGAAGATGATAAAGCATAATTGGGTCAGGTGTAGCAACATGAAGTTTTGAGACACATGGCATGTAGTGTTCATTGATGCTACATCAAGCTATAGATTGTAAGCTCTCAAGGGAGAGTTTAAAGGCTTGTGAAGCTATCAAGCAATGTTAGATTGTGAGATCGTAGAGTTGAAAAGGAAAGCTTTTGATTCTATAAGATCAGCTTCTAACTGTATTTGTAAGGTTGTAAATAATATAATGCTAAGCCATGATGTTACCATGTCTTTATTATTGTAGCATTGTAGAAGTTTAAAAGGTAACCACCAAAGTTACGAGACCTAGCATCAAACTGTGATCGAAGGATCGCGAGATAGCTAAAGCAAGGATAACATGTTGCAACATGGTTTGAAAGTTGTTTCGTGAGATCATAAGAGGCTTAGGGGAAAGTTCCAAATGCATGATAAATGTTGTTTCATAAGATCATGGAAGCATTTTATAGGCTTAAAATGGTAAGATAAGGGTTTTAGTTTTGAATGATCATAAGATTGTAGAGCCAAGTTCTCCCTCCTAAGATGATACGAAGGAATTTTTCTTCAAGGTGTCATAAGATATCAAAGCCCTCATCTAACATAAAAAATATTTATTTTCTTTTCTTCTAAGCTGGAATAATGACAAGAGACCCTAGCCAATAAAAATTGAGTAAAGTATAAAGTTTTCCTAGCTAGAAAGTTATATGGATGCTCCATCTGAGGTGACAGACAACACTAAATTTAAGACTCAAGCATGAAAATTATCAATGCACAGAATGGGTTGATGAAGGTATGCTCAGCATAAAACATTCCATGATCCAGTACTTTGTTACCATTTGCAGAGATTAGAGTCTTCAGAGAGATCATAGAGCTTCTAGTGTCAGCAGATTGCTATCTTCAAAACTATTTGTAGAAGTGTGCCAATATTTACAATCTATTTTGCAAGATGTCTAAAAAGGAGGTAGAAGAGATAACAACATCAAAAATGGAAATCACAGAAACTTCAACCTCAAAAGGAGGAAAAAACAAACAAAAGAAACCAAATATGTTTATGAAAGAATGGATAAAGTTATTTCTAGGATCCCCTAATGCCATTTCTATAGATGACCATGTGTTCATGGATCCATATGCCCTATGTAGAGATGATACATGTCTGGGAGTCTCTGGCTATGATATGTTTAGATATTTCTACAACAACAGAGAGAAGAAGATCCCTATTTGCACTCCATGGAAAAGGAACCTAGCAAAGTTAATATTTCTAGAAGTTTTTGTGGATGCTAATTTGGTAAAGGCCTTGATCAAATCTTATAACCAAACTACCAAATCATTCGATAGAAGAGATGAGAATATTCTATGTACACTAGATAGGGCTTCTTTCATTGAAGTATTCAGATTGGATGGTGTCATGAGTGAACCAAAGGACCTAATTGACCTAGAACGAAAATTTGAAAGAAACACTAAGGCATATACTGGGAATTCAATGCTACAACATATTCCCATGGACCTAAAATATGTGGGAGACTATTCAAAGAAGATACCACTAGATAAATTTAAGAATTATTTTGTGAAAATAGTATTTGGTGTCCACAAGGTGGTTGGCAAGGATGGAACTAACATGGTCTACAGATTAGAGTTTATCATTGCCAAAGATTTGAAAAACTCCCACCATAAAGGAGAATATGATTATGTTGAGTATATTCTAGCAAAGATCAAGGAAAATATTGGACTAGCTCAGAATGGAAAAATAGAGAAATTTGGTTTCCATCATTACTCATTGTTGATGCACCTGATCCCATACAAGAATGTGGGACATATAAGCCCATATTTCATTCACCATACAACTGATGTTAATGGAGAGTTTCCAATCCAATTGTGGACATGGGTATGGGACACTTCTTACCAGTATTCTAATTTTGTCTCATTTTCAATAATTTTAGCGTTGTCATAATGAAAATTCTAGACCTAGGTTACTTTAGGAAACCTAAGATCTTGAAGGGTCTTTTGAGAAAGAAGTTGGACCATAATTGAGGGGACATTTTCCTTTTTCCAACCTTTTCCTTGATGAGGGTATATGGTTGTCCCCAGCCACCCCACATACTATCAAAGTTTATTCCCCCTAGGTTGGGTATAATTGAATTCATGTGGTAGCTATTTATGGTAAATAAATAGTATCTAGGGCCTAAATTGCCTAAAGGAACATTCTTATGTAGATGTTTTAGGGTGGGGGACTTTTCAATTAGAAAAGAGGCCTTAGATCAAATTCATTCTTTCCTCCACCACTACAATCTATCAATGGGTCCATATAGAATGTATGACCTTGATAATTGGATGAGGAACACACTCAAAGAAATTAGAAACTATTTGGTGCATGCTACGAAAGAATTAACCCATGAAGACATCATTCTCAATATTTTTGTAGAGGGGGAGGCAGCTGACAACTTGTCCAAGCTTGATGATGTTTTGAGGGTAGAAAGGGAAATAAAGAGAGTAGATCCCAATTTCAAGGGATTTTATATGGATATCCCCTATCCTCATAGGATTAGGAAGATGATCACTGACCATGATGAAATTATGGCCAAAATGCCAGAGGGACCCATAGGAGAAGAAGAGTGGGTATGTCCTGACAGCCCTAAACCTTATGTGGCTCTAGAAATAGAGGAAGAAGAGTCTGTTGAGACATCATGGGTCACCAAGGAGAATAAGAGGTAAAAGGTTTGACATATCTCTGTAGAGGTTAAACAAAGGAGAGTGCAAATCCTACCTAATAAGAGTCTGTACTTTTCTGACCTAAGATACAGTAATATCCAAGATAGGGCTACTGCAGCTAAGAACACACTAACTAATTTAGAGCTAGTAGTAGCAAGGTTGGACAACAAGATCATTCAAGCCCAATAGTTTACTGAGGATGACCAGTTCATCAAATTAGCAGAGTTCAAGAGCTTCTTGTACAAGGTAAAACAAAGTGAGTTGGTGCTAAACGAGGAGAATCGAATGAACAAAAGCTAGAATTGGTTGAGAAATTGAATGCCTATGATCTTGGGAGTGAAGTCATGATTTTGGAGGAGGCAAGAGACCTTGTACAGAAGAGTGGAATGTTGTTGGTACCCAGGTGGGATTTGGAGCAAGAATTTATGTTTGATCAGATTAGAAGATAGGAAAATGCCATCTCATATGAGGCATATGGTGTTGGTGGACTATAGAGAGGAACTAGATTTAACATTGACACCAAATCTTTGGTAGTGTGGAGCATGGCTCCTTCATCAAAAAAACCTAAGCTGATGGATGTGCAAAGCATAGAATAGGGTAACATGATTCTATGGACTTTGCAAGGTACTTTAGGTATATAAATCTCAAAGGCCTTGAAGCATTTCTCATTCATGAATGAGGCAAAGGTAGAAGAGATAGAGATAAGATTATCCAAGTCTTTACATGATTACATTCATGTAAGGAAACTCTATGAGGATGAGCTCAAGAAGAGCCATGTTTACAAAGAAAGGATTGTGGAACTTGAAGCCAAGGTCCATAGTTGCATCCCTTAGAGAACAACTAGAAAATGCAAAGAATGGGACAGTTCAGAGCATCCATCTAAGGTCAAAATAGAGACCATAACACAAATAGATGATCTAGAGGTAGAGGATACAATAGAGCCCAAAAATATGAGCATTGATGCTCCACCAATGCAACAAGGCAATGAGGTAAGGAAATCTACCCTTAGGTGTATGGTTGGTCATAGGGTTGATATTCTAAAGAGCACATCACAACAAGCCCATACATTGTATCTTTCTTTACAAAATGTTGAAATTTTTTTCAATGAAGTACTTTCATTGTTGACACCCACTTTCAATATTTGGGGGCCATACATTCAATTCTTAGAGAGGCTCATCATGTTGATGGCTAAAAAGCTAGATTTTCCTGACAAAATTATTACAGTGAAGGAGGGCCTAGAAATGGTAAAGGAATTAATTCATTTCTTCACTGGTAAGTTACAAATAATACAAGGAAAGATGAAAGTACTATTTTAAGGAATTCAGCCCTACATACCACCAATGTTGGATAATAACAAGAAGTTGAGAGAATGGCATGAATCGGTCAGATGCATTCAGTGTGTTTTTTACTCAAGAGACTACAATGGCAATTTTTGAAGATAGCAGTGATGCCCCTTTCAATAATTTGATTGACACCTTTTTTAGAGAAGAAATAGATTTGAATAAATTCTTAGTGGAGTCTAGAGCCATAACAGATTCTAGGTAGACTAAAGCCACAAAGGACATAGAAGAGGTTAAAACCATAGAGTGGCCCACCAAGTGAGAGATTTATGTTTGAGAAATAGTGTGTAGTGCCTACCCTCACTCACATTTTTCTAGACATATTATTGCTATTATTATCGAACTATGTTAGACTAGTTTTACGTTGATGGATTAGTAGCATTGTTCCGAGACTATCAGACATTATGTTATGGATTAAGTTGATGTATGATGAGATTATTTAGACTCTACATTTCATATATGCATGATGATTATTACATTTCTTTTAGTTATTGATGATGACTAGTTAGATGGGTTATTATCACATGTGTTTTATTATAGATACTTACCCCATACTTGCATGTGTATGGAGTGTGTGTTTGTTCTTATGTATGGTGTTTCTGATGTGCTTAAGGAAGGGAGTTGTAGTCACCTGCTAGTCGAGATCTAAATGATGCACCACTTCCTGCCATTGCCTGTTTAGCTTAGAATATATGTATATATTATATGTACATGCATGGTTTTTATGCAGGTTGCAGGTACCGAGTATCGACTTCCTTGAATTGCCAGGATGAGCGTACCCTATCACATTGTCTCAATGGTAAGAGAAGGGAGATAAATTCTCAAGTCTAAATCTTAAACCCCTAAACCATTTGTCTTAGTGAAGTAGGACAAGTATTTGGATATTCTACCTTCTGAATGTGTCAGATGACATAATTCATGATTTTTAACCCTTTAGTCTGATTTTGTATGGATTGTTTTATGATGGGTTTTCATATTTTATCTTGGAGGTCTATGGTGAATTTTCTATTAATTAAGTCTTAAATAAATAGATTTAATTAATAAATTAATTATTTAGGAAAAATTAATATTATATCAAGATCTTTTGGTATTTTGATTATAATTAATTAAATGACAATTAATTGAGAAAAAGAATTAAATAAAAGAAGTTAGAAAATAATAATAATAAAAATAATAATAAAGTAATAAATAAATAATAATAATAAAAGTAATAAAAGAATTAAAATAAAAGTTATAAACTTGCCTAGGAGTAAACACACCTATTGATTGCACATATGTCAACAACACAGGATATAGCGCACAAATTAAGCACATGGTGTCTACAACCTTATGACTCATCTAGAAGGTTGGAAAAGACTCATCCTTAGTTGTCAACACCTTCTGGTTGTTTCTAGAGATATTATAGGTGCTTCCTGAGAGTTCTTTATATTTAGGCACTCCTAGAAGCTTAGGGACAGCATTTGGAGAGCATGTTTGGAGGACCCGAGAACGTGGGAGAAGGAAGGAGCTTGCTCTGTAGTTTTTGAGGAGAAGCGAATTAGCATCAATGTTTGAGTAGTCACTTGTGATTTTGCCTATGTTATTTTCCCTTCTTGCATTTCCTATCTTCTTCGTGTCTTCTGAATGCTTTCTGAGGATTTTTATATCTTGGTTGCATGAAACTTTCATATGCATAGATCCAATAAAATTATGGGGCTAGGGTTAAAATTTATAATCAAACGTATTAGAAGAACTATTGGGTAAATTTAGAGAACAAATATTTATAGAAAATTTCTTAAAATTAGAAGCTTTTTTCAAAAATTGTGTATATGTTCTCTGTAGAAACAGACATGTTTTTATTTTTTTTTCCAGATCTGCATACATATATATATATATATATACATTTATATATACATATACGTATATATATATATATACATTTATATATACATATACGTATATATATATATATATACATATATATATATATATACATATACATATATATATATATATATATACATATATACATATATATATACATATATACATATATATATATATATATATGTTTATGTTGTAGTGCTTAATAAAAACTCTGCGAATATATATACATATCTACATACACACACACACACACACACATATATGTATGTATATATATGTATATATATATACATACATATATATATATATATATATATATATATATTGAAAAAAATTGAATGTTACAATTGCAGTGAGGAACTTTATTAAAATTTTGAATCGCATGTGGTAAAGAAAATGTTTTTATGAAAAACGTTATAAAAAATATATATATTAAAAATTATGGAGGGGCGATTTATACCCCATACCCCATCCCCCACTACTTTTAACATTGATGATCGTAGGGTACCTGCGTATGCAGTGTACCCGTGACAGTGCATTTATTGCATAAGTCACAAGGTACCTGCATAAGCAGGGTACCCGCGACAACAACTCACATAAGTGACAGTTGCAGTGAATGTATGTCATATCATGAGAGTCAGGCCCTTTGTAATTTGTGATTTGGTTACGTTTTTTTATATAAACGTTTATGTTATGTATAGATATGTTATAAATTTTTAATATATATTCATTATTATAAATAATGATATTAAATATTAATATTATATATTATGTATGTATGTATATATATATATATTATATTAATAATTTTTAATTGATTAATTAACAATAAATGAAATTTTTATTATTAGTTTTCCTTTCAATTAAAATAATCATCTTATAATGTTTAAGTTTATTAATATAAACTTAAATGTAAATTGAAGGAAATTTGTAAATGCTTTTATCGAGTTTTCAATTGTTCTATTGAATTTTTAATGTGCCCTGTTGGTTTTGGATGGGGGTCATGTTCAAATAACGTTTATATAAATAATATATCATTAGAATAATTGGAAAATTGATTCTAGAGTTATGGGAAACTTTAAACTATTACATGGGTTAGAAGAAAATGCATAGATTTTCTCCACTTGATATCTAAACTTGGAAACGAAAACTAAGACCTCCACATTTTATTCAACTATATAATTTTAAAAAACCAAAACATGTGCTTGCATTGTGTTTTCTCTATGCTATCTATTTTGAGTTTTTGGGTTGACTAGAATTGACCAGTTATAGGACATCTACCAGAGGCTTGGGAGTTATGATTGTGATGTCATGATGATGTCTTTTTTATTTCAATCTTTATAAACCCAACCATGGTTATGTGATGGTATGCTCTATGAGATGTTTGTATTTATTTATTGTTATTACTTTCCAATCTTCTTGTGTGAAGCTGAGATTCATATGTATGAAACACTTGACTTGACTTGACCATTTTGAGTCATCGATCAATTATACTTGGGTTACTTCCAGTCATTTGATGGAATTGAAATTGTTATTTGATCTTGATGATGTCATGTTGTGACATTTTTTGACTCAACCATTTTTGGAGTCTTTGATTAGTTGAGATACCTTTGGTTGCTTATTAAGAACCAATGATTATGGTGATTATCAAGGATACCTTCAGTTGTCAATAGAGAACTGTTGTGGTCATGATTATCTATGGATGTTTTACAATTGACTCATGGAAATTTGATGTTTATATTGTGGATTATCTTTTGTGATTTTGATATTTATGGTTCCATGAGCTTAGGGTAGGTTATCTACTTGTAGTGTCGGGAAGTGGCTTGCAATGGGGGTCGGGGCTCTAAGAGGCTGCCAGGGTAACTCATTGTAAGTTGTCTTAATAAGTAAAAACATTCACACCTAATACTGACTTAATGAACCTAAAAAACATAATCTTTTTGTTCTCTCCCATACCTCGAGTGCTACTACAGACTAGGATGGGAGTAGACAAAATGCTTGGTTGCGACCTTGCATTTCGCAGTTTGCCTCATCTATATGAGAGGATACTAGTGGCTCACAGGGATCACGAGGGGGGCGGGGTCTATTGGGAGACTACTAGGGTAACTCTAGCGTGATCCATGCAATGACATTTTTCCACTTGCATAGTAGGTTTGCTACATGTCTTTGTGTGCCTTTGGGATTAGATGTTAGTTTGTGATTGGAACCTTTGAGTTATTATACTTTTAGGATTCCTAGACTTAGAGAGAGTATTTATGCTATGTGATTTTGATAGCCTATTTGGGACTTGAGATTATCTCCTCAACACAGTGGGAGTGGACCATTTTGGTTCCACATGGTCAGGTGGTAGTGCTTATCACTCTTATCATTTGAGATCCGTTTGAGACATCATAGCTGATGCATTCTTTGATTATGATGGTGGACACATATCCTTACATTGATGATTTGCACATATTAGATGATGTTATCTTATGCTTTACTTTGCATGTTAGATTACTTTCTTCATATGATGTAGTATGATTTAGGAGTTACATTCCTACTATGTTAATACTGATGATCTCTTCAGTGATTTGGGATGTTATGCACAAAGGGATGGCTAGGACCCACGATGGTCTAATGATGGTATTTACGGTTGGGAGGAACCGTGCACTTAGTTAATTGTGTGGTGATTTATGGTTATCTCTTGTGAGGATGTATCATGTATGGTTTCAATTATGTTATTGCATCATGGATTAGAATAAGGATGATGTTGTACTTGATTTACACATATGTATATTCTTTTAAGCCTTTCATACCCTGTGACATGTACAGTGGATGATTGAGCATTCAAAAATGTAATTAATGAACATTGGACTTTTCATTATTATTTTATGTAGATTAGATGGAATCATTAGTATTGGATGATTTAGATGTAATTCAACATTAAGGGATCCTTAAAGAATGTGACCGATTATGTATGTTTATGTTCAATTTAGTTGGATATTGTTATTGCTTCCATTACTATCTATATGCTATAAATGGTTTTTACTTTCATGTTTTAAAAAAAAATGTTACCAAACTTAGTGAAACTTTAGGTTAATTCTTTGGATCCCTTGGCGGGGCATTACATTTGGTATCAGAGCATGATTTTCTACATTGGGAGCTCTGGGTATTTTGGAACAAACTAGGACTTGAACTATGATGTGTATCTCTTGCAAACTTGAAACTAGGTGAACTAAAATAGAACTAAAACTATTACTTGCATATTTTTCATACGTCAACACTTAGCTTTCAAAACTGAAATTGAACTTAGTCTTTTGTAGAACATGTGCCTTTTATGCTATATAGTAGCATGCCTTATGGTTTTGATAATATTTTAGATCTTGTTGTAGGATGGTATCTAGGGCTAGGTCTTCTGCTAGAGGCCGTGGTAGAGGCCATGGTCATGGTAGAGCTATCAATGTCCATGAGTCTGTCCACGGTGGATCTGCTCATGAAGAGAGTAGAGGAGAGCACACTAGTAAGCAGTAGGAAGAGAGCTATAGAGAGGACCAAGTTGAGTCTGAGGAGGTTAACTTGAGACAAATGATGCAGACCATTCTTGACCGTCTACCTCCTGCTCATGAACAACATAGAGCACATCAAACAGAACAAGAGCATAGACCCAAGTCTAGGAGTCCTCAGAAGGATCGACAGAGATCCATCATATCTACTCAGATGAAGGACCTTTTAAGATCCAAGGTCAAGCCCTTTAACGAGCAAGGTTATGGATATGTGGCCGAACAGTGGCTTATTGCCCTTGACAGGATTTTTTCTATGCAAGACTTTGATAGTAATGTTAAGGCAAGATTTTCCATTACCAATCTGGAGAATTTTGGGGCCACTTGGTGGACAATTGAGGAAAAGAAGTTGGGCATTGATATGAACAGTGTCACTTGGGAGCTATTCCCTGAGAGCTTTCGCGAACGATTCCTACTTGAGGAATGGAAGCGGCAAAGGGCAGATGAGTTCCATAATCGCAAGTAGTATTCTATGACTATAACAAAGTATGAGTAAAAAATTTATGAGCTTATGTAATTTTCAGTATACAGTGACAACTCAGCTCAATTGACACAGCACTTTATTAGGGGTTTGAACAATTGTATAATTGGGGGTGTCAAGGTGTTTGAGCCAAAAACCCTCAAGGATGCGATATGACGAGTCATCCTTGTAGAAAAAAGTGTCAACCTTGGTTAGGGAGGTTTTGTAGGAGCACCTGCAGCATCAAGATCTAAAGGCAACTACAACTCAGGTGGAAATAGGAAGCCTCCTTTTTCTAAAAGGAAACAGTTTTAGCAGCAGTCTCAGCAGACGCAACAGGAAAAGGGATTGAATTCTCAAGCTCAAGGTGGTGGTTGAGGTTCTAACTCCAAGAACAACTGCAATGCTCAACACAATAAATGAAATCAACCCAATCAGCTAGCTTAGAGTAGTCAGTCTTTTGTTAGCAGGAATAGTCGTCAGCAATCAAATGCACCACCTATGGGAAGAGGATCTGGTAGAAATATAGGATGTTTTTCATGTGGATAGATTGGACATTTTTTAGCTCACTGTCCTCAGTGAGAACCTTAGTATTCAGGCCCTAGGCCAATAACATCCAAGCCTACATTTGGGGATGCAAGTAGAGCTCATAGAGTGTTTGCAGCAGTAGATCATCATCAAGCAGATCATCAGGGAACAATGGTTGAAACAACAAGAGCTATTTGAGGTACATCTCTTTCAGTGTTGTTTGATTTAGGAGCTACAGATTCATTTATTTCTCCATCTATAGTTGCTAGGTGTAAGCTGGATGTGGTGAAGCAAGATCATGGTTGGCAAGTGGAACTAGCCTCAGGCATTAAGGTCTCCACAGATTTTGTAGTTCTTAAGTGTGGGCTTAGCATAGGAGGATTTGATACTGCAGTTAACCTTCAGGTTATACCCCTTGGTTCCTATGATGTGGTTTTGGGTATGGATTGGCTTGGCTCTCATAGAGCTAGTATAGATTGCAGGAAGAAGATTCTATAATGTCAAGATGACCAAGGGAATGATGTGAAGATAGTTGGGATACCAAAACCTATATCTTTAGGGATGATTTCTGCCATGCAACTAAAGCAGAGTTTTCATAAGGGATGTCAAATATTTTTTGTTATGGTAAATGATCTTGATGAAGAAGATCTTGTGAGGAATACTTTGGATCACCCTATTCTACAAGAGTACGCAGATGTATTTCCAAGTGAGATTCCAAGCATGCCCCCAAAAAGGGACATCGATTTCAACATTGATCTAATTCTTGGAGCGAAACCTATCTCTAAAGCTCCTTATTGTATGACTACATAGGAATTGGGTGAGTTGTGTCTTCAGCTAGAGGAACTCTTGGCCAAAGGGAGCATTTGACCTAGTGTGTCACCATGGTGAGCTCTAGTGCTCTTTGTGAAAAAGAAAGATGATTCTTTGCGCCTATATATTGATTATAGATAGTTGAATAAGGTGACAATTAAGAACAGGTATCCTCTACCTAAGATTGATGACTTAGTTGATCAAATCAAGGGAGCTACAGTATTTTCCAAGATCGACCTTAAGTCAAGATACCACTAGCTTTGCATTAAGGAAGCTGACATTCACAAGACCACTTTTCAAACTCGCTATGGGAATTATGAGTTTATAGTGGTACCTTTTGGGCTAACTAATGCTCCATCAATTTTCATAAGTTTGATGAATGGCATGTTTTGGTCTTATCTTGACAAGTTTGTACTTGTGTTTCTTGATGATATATTGATATATTCTAAGACTCAAAAGGAGCATGAGGAACACCTACGATTGGTTTTATAGTGTTTAAGAGACAATCAGCTTTATGCCAATGCGGTTAAGTGTGAATTATTCAAGTCAAAAATTTATTATTTAGGGCACGTCATTTTAGGTGATGTTATTTTAGTGGACCCTACAAAGATCCAAGCAATAGTAGATTGGCCTACACCGACTAATGTGTCACAAATTCATAGTTTCATGGGTCTAGCTGGTTATTATCACAGATTTGTCCAAAACTTCTCTAGAATAGCACATCCTATCACTTCCCTTCAGAGAAAAGGAAAGAAGTTTATATGGATAGAGAAATGCAAGGAAGCATTCCAGAAGCTCAAAGAGCTTTTGACCAATGCACCCATCTTAGCAGTACCCGATCCAGAGGGTGATTTCATGGTTTGTACAAATGCTTCCCTTGAAGGGATTAGAGCAGTTTTGATACAGAATGGACAAGTGATTGCATATGAATCATGAAAGCTCAAGGATCATGAGCTAAATTATCCTACACATGATCTTGAGTTAGCAAGAGTAGTTCATGCTTTGACAAGGTGGAGACATTTCTTGTTGGTGCACAGATTAGAGCTACATAGTGATCATCACAATCTTCAATACATTTTCACTCAGCCTAATTTGAATGCTCGCCAGAGGTGATGGATGGAATTTCTATGTGAGTATGATTTTGAGGTAAAGTACATTCAGGGAAAGGAGAATGTGCTAGCAGATTCTTTCAGTTCCAAGAGATATGTGTTATCATTTATGACTCTTAGTGTTGATTTGAGGAGTTTGATTCTTCAGGCACTTCCTACAGATTCTTGGTACCAGGAAGTGTGCAGAGAGATAGATTCAGGAAGACCTTTGGAGGGTAAGTTTGCAGGCTACATCCGAGAATCAGATGGTCTTTTGAGACATTCAGGGAGGATTTATGTGCCATTACTAGATGAGCTTCGCACCTTGATTCTAGCAGAGGCCCATCGTACACCCTACTCGGCACATCCAGGTGTCAAGAAGATGCATTCTAATTTGTGGTGTTTATTCCATTGGTCTAGGATAAAGCAAGACATTTATGATTATGTGGCTAGGTTTCTTGAGTGTCAGAGAGTTAAGGTAGAACACCAGCACCCGGCAAGACTTTTACAATCGAATCTCATTCCTTCATGGAACTGGGACATCATCTCTATGGATTTCATAGTAGGATTACCTATTACTGTTCGTCGCCATGATGCTATCATGGTCACTATTGATCGGTTGACTAAGGTGGCACATTTTTCACCAATCAGGTCTTCCTACATGACAGCTTCTATAGCGAATGTCTTCATGCATGACATTGTGAGATTGGTATTCCTCGAAAGATCATTTCAGATAGGGACCTTGTATTCACATTAGTATTTTGGACATCGCTACAGCATGAGCTTGGAGCACAATTGAATTTCAGTTCAGCATATCACCCAAAGATAGATGGTTAGATAGAGAGGGTGAATCAGGTTTTGGAAGATATGTTAGGAATGTATGTGATGGATAGGCAGACACATTGGGAGGACTATCTCTACCTAATGGAGTTTGCTTACAACAATGGGTATCACAGTTATATTGGCCTAGCACCATTTTAGGCTTTATATGGATGTCCTTTTCATACACCCTTGAGTTGGGATAGTCTGGAGGATCGCATCTTATTGGGTCCTAAGATGCTTCGTGATATGGAACAACAGGTAGTGCATATCCGCGAGCACTTGACTACGGCACAGGATAGGCAAAAAAAGTATGCGGATGCTCATAGGACAGATAAGCAATTTTCTATGGGAGACAAGGTTTTCTTGAGAGTGCGTCCATAGAAGAGTCTGATCCATTATGGAAAGGGTTTTGTGGGACCATTTGAGATTCTTGAGAGGATTGGCCCAGTTGCTTATCGCCTTGCTCTACCGCCCAGCCTAGCTCGCATTCATGATGTTTTCCATGTTTCAGTACTTAGGCCATATATTCTTGATGTTGTACATGTTCCTGATTGGAATGCATTGCAAGTAGAGGATGGGTAGCTTGCTTTGGAGCTGGTTCATATTCTAGAACAGCAGGAGTTGACCCTCAGGGGTCGAACCATCGAGCAGGTAAGGGTCTAATGGGACCCTACTGATGATTCTTCAGCTACATGGGAGGATGCAGCTAGATTATGGGAGTTATATCCCTACTTTTTTGTAGGCTTCCAGGAGTAAGATTAATCCAAGGGGCAGTGATGTAGTGCCTACCCTCGCTCACATTTTTCTAGACATATTATTGCTATTATTATCGGACTATGTTAGACTAGTTTTATGTTGATGGATTAGTAGCATTGTTTCAAGACTATCAGACATTATGTTATGAATTTAATTGATGTATGATGAGATTATTTAGACTCTACATTTCATGTATGCATGATGATTATTTCATTTCTTTCAGTTATTGATGATGACTAGTTAAATGGGTTATTACCACATGTGTTTTATTATGGATACTCACCCCATACTTGCATGTGTATGTTGTGCATATTTTTTCTTAGGTGTGGTGTTTCTGATGTGGTTAAGGAAGGGAGTCATAGTCACCTACTAGTCGAGATCTACACAATGCACCACTTCCTACTATTGCCTGTTTAGCTTAGAATATATGTATATATTGTATGTACATGCATGGTTTTTATCCAGGTTGTAGGTACTAGGTATCGACTTCTATGAATTGCCAGGATGAGCATACCCTATCACACTGTCTCAATGGTAAGAGAAGGGAGATAAATTCTCAAGTCCAAATACTAAACCCCTAAACCATTTTTCCTAGTGAAGTAGGACAAGTATCTAGAAATTCTACCTTTTGAATGTGTCAGATGACATAATTCATGATTTTTAACTCTTTAGACTGATTTTGTATGAATTGTTGATATTTTATCTTGGAGGTCTATGGTGAATTTTCTATTAATTAAGTCTTAAATAAATAGTTGTAATTAATTATTTATTTATTTGGGAAAAATTAATATTATGTCAAGATCTTTTGGTATTTTGATTATAATTAATTAAATGAGAATTAATTGAGAAAAAGAATTAAATAAAAGAAATTAGAAAATAATAATAATAAAAGTAATAAAAGAATTAAAATAAAAGTTATAAGCTTGCCTAGGAGTAAACACACCTATTGATTGCACATATGTCAACAACATAGGGGTTAGCACACAAATTAAGCACATGGTGTCTACAACCTTATGACTCGTCTAGAAGGTTGGAAAAGACTCATCCTTAGTTGTCAACACCTTCTAGTTGTTTCTAGAGACATTCCTGGTACTTCCTGAGAGTTCTTTATTTTCAGGCACTCCTAGAAGCTTAGGGAGACTGTTTGGAGAGCGTGTTTGGAGGACCCAAGAATGTGGAAGAAGGAAGGAGCTTGCTCTGCAGTTCCTAAGGAGAAGCAAATTAGCATTAGTGTCTAGGTAGTCACTTGTGATTTTTCCTATGTTATTTTCGCTTCTTGCATTTCCAATCTTCTTCATGTCTTCTAAATGCTTTCTGAGGATTTTTATATCTTGGTTGCATGAAACTTTCATATGCGTAGATCCAATAAAATTATGGGGCTAGGGTTAAAATTTATAATCAAACCTATTAGGAGAATTATTGAGTAAATTTAGAGAACAAATATTTATAGAAAAATTCTTAAAATTAGAAGCTTTTTTTGAAAATTGTGTATATGTTCTTTGTAGAAATAGACATGTTTATATATATATATATATATATATTCAAATCTGCATATATATATGTGTGTGTGTGTGTGTGTGTGTGTGTGTGTGTAGATGTATATGTGTATATATATGTATATATAGATGTATATGTATATATAAATGTATATATATATACATATATACATATATATGTTTATGTTGTAGTGCTTAATAAAAAATCTATGAATATATATACATATATATATTGAAAAAAATTGAATGTTACAATCGCAGTGAGGAACTTTATTAAACTTTTGAATCACATGTGGTAAAGAAAATGTTTTTTATGAAAAATGTTATAAAAAATATTTTTTTTTTAAATTATGGAGGGGCGGGTTATTCCCCATACCCCCCCCCCCCCCCCCCCCCCCACTGCTTTTAACATTGATGGTCGCAGGGTACTTGCGTACGCAGTGTACCTGCGATAGTGCATTTATTGCATAAGTCACAGGGTACCTATGTAAGTAAGGTACCCATGACAACAAGTCACATAGGTGACAGTCGCAGCAAATGTATGTCATATCATGACAGTCGGGCCCTTTGTAATTTGCGATTTGGTTACATTTTTTTATATAAATGTTTATGTTATGTATAGATATGTTATCAATTTTTAATATAGATTCATTATTATAAATAATGATATTAAATATTAATATTATGTATTATGTATATATATATATATATTATGTATATATATATATATTGTGTATATATATATATATATTATATATTAATAATTGTTAATTGATTAATTAACAATAAATGAAATTTTTATTATTAATTTTCATTTCAATTAAAATAATCATCTTATAATATTTTAGTTTATTAATATAAACTTAAATGTAAATTGAAGGAAATTTGTAAATGCTTTTATCGTGTTTTCAATTGTTCTATTGAATTTTTAATGTGTCATGTTGGTTTCGGATGGGGGTCATGTTCAAATAACATTTATATAAATAATATATCATTAGAATAATTGGAAAATTGATTCTAGAGCTATGAAAAATTTTAAACTATTACATGGGTTAGAAGAAAATGCACAGATTTTCTCCACTTGATATCTAAAATTGGAAACAAAAATTGAGACCTCCACATTTTATTCAACTATATAATTTTAACAAACCAAAACATGTGCTTGCATCATGTTTTCTCTATGCTATCTATTTTGGGTTTTTGGGTTGACTAGTGTTGACCAGTTATAGGACATCTACCAAAGGCTTGGGGGTTATGATTGTGATGTCATGATAATGTCTTTTTGATTCCGATCTTTATAAACCCAACCATGGTTATGTGATGGTATGCTCTATGAGATGTTTGTATTTATTGATTGTTATTGCTTTCCAGTCTTCTTGTGTGAAGTTGAGATTCATATGTATGAAACACTTGACTTAACCATTTTGAGTCATCAATCAATTATACTTGGGTTACTTCCAGTCATTTGATGGAATTGAAATTGTTATCTGATCTTGATGATGTCATGTTGTGACATGTTTTGACTCAACCATTTTTGGAGTCTTCAATCAATTGAGATACTTTTGGTTGCTTATTAAGAACCAATGATTATGGTGATTATCAGGGATACCTTCAGTTGCCAATAGAGAACTGTTGTGGTCATGATTATTTATGGATTTTTTTCAAATGACTCATGGAAATTTGATGTTTATATTGTGGATTATCTTTTGTGATTTTGAGATTTTTGGTTCTATGAGCTTAGGGTAGGTTATCTACTTGTAGTTTCAGGAAGTGGCTTGCAATGGGGGCCAGGGCCCTAAGAGGTTGCCAGGGTAACTCATTGTAAGTTGTCTTAATAAGTGAAAACATTCACACCTAATACTGACTTAATGAATCTAAAAAGATAATTTTTTTGTTCTCTCCCATGCCTCAACTGCTAGTACAAACTAGGATGGGAGTAGAGAGAATGCTTGGTTGTGACCTTGCATTCCGCAGTATGCCTCATCTGTATGAGAGGATACTAGTAGCCACACAAGGATCACTAGGGGGCCGGGGTCTATTGAGAGACTACAAGGGTAACTTTAGCGTGATCCGTGTGATGACACTTTCTCGCTTGCATAGTAGGTTTCCTACATGTCTTTATGAGCCTCTAGGATTAGATGTCGGTTTGTGATTGGAACCTTTGAGTTAGTATACTTTTAAGATTCCTGGACTTAGAGAGAGTATTTATGCTATGTGATTTTGATAGCCTATTTGGGACTTGAGATTATCTCCTCAGTGCAGTGGGAGTGGACCATTTAGGTTCCACGTGGTCAGGTGGTAGTGCTTATCACTCTTATCATCTGAGATCCATTTGAGACACCGTAGCTGATGGATTCCTTGATTATGATGGTGGACACGTATCCTTACATTGATGAATTGCAGATATTAGATGATGTTATCTTATGCTTTACTTTGCATGTTAGATTACTTTTTTCATATGATGTAGTATGATTTAGGAGTGACATTCCTACTATGTTAATACCGATGATCTCTTCAGTGATTTGGGATGTTACGCACGGAGGGATGGCTAGGACCCACGATGGTCTAATGATGCTATTTATGGTTGGGAGGAATTGTGCAACTTAGTTAATTATGTGGTGATTTATGGTTATCTCTTGTGAGGATGTATCATGTATGGTTCCATTTATGTTATTGCATCATGGATTAGAATAAGGATGATGTTGTACTTGATTTACACATATGTATATTCTTTTAAGCCTTTCATACCCTATGACATGTACAGTGGATGATTGAGCATTCAAAAATGTAATTAATGAACATTGGACTTTTCATTATTATTTTATGTGGATTAGATGGAATCATTAGTATTGGATGATTTAGATGTAATTAAACATTAAGGGATCCTTAAAGAATGTGACCGATTATGTATGTTTATGTTCACTTTAGTTGGATATTATTATTGCTTCTATTACTATGTATATTTTGTAAATGGTTTTTACTTTCATGTTTTTTAAAAAAAATGTTACCAAACTTAGTGAAACTTTAGGTTAATTCTTTGGATCCCTTGGTGAGGCATTACACAGTGGGTGAAATAAAGGCTCTATAATAGGGCATAGCTTAAAACTTACCTAAATAGAGGCAATGAGAGATTAAGGATAAGATCAAATACACTGAGTAGTTCATTAGAAGTATAAATCTCTCATAAATATTCCTATCAAATTTTGAGACTTTTGAGGAAACAGAGGGAAGAAGAAGACAAAAAGGATTGAAGTTAAAGTTGCTATAGTAAAGTGCCACCTAGTGACTTTTCAACTACCTTCCTAATTTTGGATCAAGCATAGAAGAATGTTTTGTATATCTTTTTATATGGATCTTGACTTTTTCTCTTCCATTAAGGTGTAGACATGTGTCCTCCTCTTCCATTAAGGTGTTGAAATCCTTTATAAGGATTTCCAAGATGTGGAGTAGAGGTTGGAAGTTTGTATTTTTTTAGTTTTATGTTATCTTACAGTCTGTCTAGTTTTGTGATCATATGAATGATCACAGGATTGTAATTTTGAAGGAATAGTGAATATGAATGATCAAATTGCCAAGTTTTGAGTTATACTATTAGTCTATATCAAGTGTTGTATGTATTTTCAAAGGAAATTTTGCATATTCGTGTATCTGAGTTTTTTCTCCTTCCTTGCATATCTATGATCTTGAGATTGAAATGAGAAATATTCTTTGAGTTTAATATAATTTAGATAAATTGTATATCTCTTATGGGTTGCTTTTAGTTCAAATAAATAAGTAATTACTTCCAATAAGTGGTAGGGCTTTGGGTATATAAGGGGGATATGATAAGAATGAGATTCAGAGTTGCCTACTGACAAATTTAATTGCAAGTCAAATTGAATAGGTCTAAGATTACTAGTTTTGACTCCATATAACAATGGATAAGTTACTAATCAATTAATTTCAGTTGAAATTCAATGAGTTATATAGTTGCAAAATGTATACATCAACCAAAATCAATTTTCCACTCTATGTAATGAAGAACCAAAATTGTTGGTTAGCCCTTATTTTCAATAGTTTTCCTCTTGATTATAGTAGCTATTGTGATCAAGAAGTTTGTTGCAAATCTAAGAAGAAATTGTCACCAATATTTGCTATAAGGGATAGGTTTGAACATAAAGGTATTAATAAGTAAGTGTTTGAAGAGAATATCCAAATAATAAATCACCTCCATATCCCTAAGGTCCACCCCACCTTGGCCCTGCAGAGCCTAAAGAGTAGGGAGTACTTTGTACTTTGTTAAAGTTGGTCCAGAACTGAATATATATTGTCAGTAACCTAGTCGATCCTATATTTCCAACAATTGGTATCAAAGCATTGTGGTTCTCAAAAAATAGGAAGTTTGATAGCTTGAGCAAAGATCAGAAGCAATGGAGGTATTCAAGCTAGATAAGGCTATTGACAATGAAAAGTTGGATTTAGAATTGGCTATTGAGAAACTTAAGAAATCAAGAGAGAAACTCTCTCAATCCTTGAAAAGAAGAAAAGATCTTGCAATAAAAATAAATAACAAACTCTACAATTAAAAAAGAATTGAAGATATTTATCCAAAAAGAAATTTAGATGAAACAAATGAGGCAATCAAAGACCTATTAGAAAAGAATTGTAATTTTCAAGAAGAAGTTAGAAAACTAAAAAGAGAACAAGAAATTCAGTTAGTTAGATTGTGTGAATTCATGGAAGAAAAATACAAAGCCAAAGAAGAGATAGAAGGAAAGAAAAATGAAATTCAACATGTATCCCTTCAACAGGTAGACTTCATTGATAAGTTTACTAATGAAAATGAAGAAATCATGAATCTTAGATTAGAAAATGAAATATTTCAAAATGATATAAACATTGAAAACCAAACCTATGAGAGGATGATGAAATCTCAAACAGACATGAATTGGTTAAATGAGAAAAGTCAATATAGACAAAAAGGAAAAGTAGGAATAGGATACATAGAAGAAGGTGAATCATTCAAGAAAGGAGCTCAAAAGAATTAAAGGCCTACTTGCAATCATTATCTTAAGTTAGGTCATACATCAAACAAATGTTGGAGTAAAAATAAAGCAAAATTTAATAGAAAGTGTTACAACTGCAATAAGCATGGTCATAGAGCTAATGAATGTAAAGAGAAACCTAAATTTGAAGGAAAATGTCACAAATGAAAGAAGCATGGGCACAAATCTTCTTAATGCAAAATCAAGATATTGAACCCAACAAAATAGATTATGAAAGCTATATTTAGTTGGGACTACAACACATGGTGTAGATACCACTATTGTAGAGAATTTGGGCACATTGAACAAATTGTGTTAAAAATCAAATGAGGATAGGAGACACCACTAGAATATGTTTTATTTGTAAAAAACTTGGACATCTTGCTAAGAACTATATGAATACTAGAAGGATAAGATTAAAAGAAAGCCAAATCTGACAACATCAAAAAGTAGATGAGGCAGTAATGGATTCTAAAGTTCTTTGAGAATGCAAGTCCAAGCTATGAAGCACATGTCACTCAAGAATTGGGTGACTCAAGCATTTCTACTTGATCTCCCATAGGGATGACTGGAACTAAGACTCTAAAGCAAGCATCTTACATCAGTTCCACCTTACTAGAAGGAAAGATCCATATCAGCATTCAAGATACAAAGGGGTCACTAAGTTTCTAAAGAAAATCTAGACATTACTGAGCTAAGTCGACTTGCAAGACCCTGCCGAGCAAAGTTGGGATATGCTAAAATATTGTATGGACACCGAATTATGAATGACTCTACTGAGCACTAAGGTTTAACCAAGTGGAAAAAAATTTGTAACCGAACAGGAAATCATACCAAGCATTTATGGCAATTGGAAAGTGAAAATTTGTTATAAGGAAGGGAAACAAATTCATTTATCACCCTGAATTTTTCAAGGAGTTATTTGCAAAGAGCAATTTTTGTGCTTCCAAGAGATTTATGTGTTTGTTGTTGAAATTTTTGTATGTTTTCATAAACCCTAGTGAGCATGGCATCCTCTAGTAGTAAAAACAAGAAATGATCTGAGATGTTGGTTTGAGGAGTTGATTAGAAGGTACCAGACTTTAAATTGAGTCTGGGAATTACAGAAGTGCTTGATCCAATTGGAGCTCAGTCATAGATTGCACCAAAGGTATTACTTGTTAATGATATTCATTCACATTTTTGTTGTTTGATACAAGATATTGGAACCCTAGAGATGGATGAGACTCTAGAAAAGTTATGTGTGAATGGTGTGTTGAAACTCGAGCATCAACATTTGGAGACCAAGGGTTTAACACGCATTTTTCATATGCCCTAAGACTTTCAAATAAAATGGATAAGGTTCATCCTTAGCCATATTGTACACAATGGGAAGTTATGGTTTGAGCAGCCTATTCAAATAACAAAGAAAATAATTAATCAAATCACAGGGCTCCCAATGTTGAACAAGGAAAAGACTACCAAAACCCAATGTCAAGTAGAACTAGAAAGCAAAAATCTTGTTGAGTGGGATGGAAGAGGCATGAAGATCAGCAGTGTGATTTTCATGGAGCTAAAATTTGGAATTCATGTAATAGCTCATAAAATTCTATAGCTCTAATTGTCTCAATAGTGTGTCATGTGAAGCAGTTGATCTAGCTCTCAAGGTGGTGAAGAACAACATGTCCTTCGACCTTGCCAAGCTAATACTTGTTGTGGTATTCACAACACACACCCCATTCCTCACTAGGAATGGGGACCCCCTACTTTTTTCAACTCCTGAACTCACAGTCTGAGAGTCAAGAAAAAAAAAATTGTTTATAAGTTGCATCAAAATTCAAAAAAACAAAAAAAAAATAATAATTAAAAAATTCAAAAATGAGAAAATCACAAAAATTAGAAAACTCAAAAACATAAAAAAAATTAGAAATTTTGAAAAGGTTGAGATGCAAGTTTCAAAGAAGGAAAAAAAAAATCTCAACCTCCCCTAACTGCCACGTGCGCATCAAGGCACGACACGCATGAGGGGAGGAGGGTTATAAAACCCTCCCTCCTCTCCATCCTCCTCATTCTTTTTCTCTAAGTGCTTGAGGAGGGAGAGGTAAACTCCCCCACTTTCTTTCATGCTCCCGCGCGCCAGGCACTGCGGCCCATGCCATGGCACTGGGCACTACTCACAATGCACACATCAGGCGCTATGGTCTACACCATGGCACTGGGTTTCGCTTGGGCCATGTGCACGAGTGTTGTAGCTCGTGTCGTTGTGCTACGTGCCACATGAATCATAGGCACAAGCGCATGGCCCAAGCTACAGTAGTGTCAGCCACTACTTGTGCTTCACATGTGAGCGTGTGGCCCATGCTGCAGTGGCACTAGCCAACACGTGCTCTCACACCACCTACCACTCAGGCGTGTGCAAGTTTTTCTTACCGCGCATGTGCCTCGATGCGTGTGCCCACATATATTTTTTTTTAATTTCCATTTTTTTAGTTTTTTTTTTTTGAAAAGGGTTTTGAAAATTTAAAAAAATTAAAATAAAAAAATAATAAAAAAATAAAAATAAATAAAAAATAATAAATAATTTTATTTTTTTCAAAACAAAAAATAAATAAGTCCCCAAGGGGAATTTTTTTTTACTTACGTCATTTTTTTCTATCTAAGGACTGATCATGTTTTCTTTTCTTGTAATGCGCAGTTAACCATAACAAGATCAGATGGCATCCACATCCAGAGCGCCAGTGAAACCAATTATTTTCAAGTTCCAAGGCATACCTGCAAAGTTGAGATTACATGATGAGTACGCTGAGATCAAAGATACTGACCTTGGACATATAGACTTGGGAGAATTCTTGAGAGTTTGCAACAATCTGACAGAAAGGTCAACCTTGGTGTCCACATTAATCTGATCCAAATTAGTGAATGCAACATCACATCCAATGTCAGTACAATCAGTTGAATTGGTCATGACCTTGTCTCGACACTTCATTCCTGACGAAAGGATAATTAAGAGTGTCACCGGAGAAGTGGTCTTAGATCTATGACCTAATAACATCGAGAGGGTCTTGCATCTTCCCAGAGTCGATTAGTTCACCTAACTCTCCTATGAAGTAGCTAAAAGATGGTATAAAGATCATCACTAAGAGGCCATCGACATCATACATTCCTTGTACTTCATTGAGAAGCCACCTCGGTGAAAGACAATCAGAAAAGTGGATATGACTTGGGGATACATGAAGGATGACATTGGATACTCCATTATTCTCCTAAGAAGATTCATGGGCTTACCTATAGAAATTCATCTCACTCCATTCATGGTCAACTTCATTGAGACTATCAGACATGAAAAGATACCACTAGATTGGGCCACCACACTTAGTGAAAACTTGTGTGATTAGCTGAGGATGGTAAAGGACAAGAAGAAGTTCTATATGACTTCTTATGTGGTGTACCTACTTGCAACAAGGGCAATGAACTATCCTAAGTTATACAAGAAAGGTAGTATGTAAGACCCCAATGCTTGGCCATACATAGTTTATCCTCAGTTGGTGAAGAAGAAGCTCTCAACATAGAACAAAGAGTACAGAATCATAAATGATGCTTTCATCTTTGTAATCATTTGATTCATCAAAGGGGACTATGGGAAGAGATTTTTTGAGAAAGCAAAGGCATAGATGATAGCTCTCGAAGCATATTTCATCCAATTTAGGACATTTAAATATATTCGAGTAGTTGGTGCATCTATCAATCCGAAGAAACTCCCAAGGTACCCAAGTGACAAGTTGGTCCTAATGGAAATATCTAGGTAGATTGAATTAGCTTAAGAGATGATCAAAAAATAATGGAGACCTTTTTGGGATTGGCTTTTTATCATAGGAGCATATTAGGTGAAGAGAAAATGGGATATTCTGATATTTGAATGGGAATGGGAGAACTATCCGCTTGAAGAGTACAACTCTCCTCAACCATATTTTGACAATGTGGGCAAAGTGGAAAACCTGTCAGGAAAGGGTTTCTATCATGAGGATGCCATTAAAGATCATTGGATTAACACCACAAATGACTATGATGTTGGCATCAGAGACTATTGTAGGATGACTTTGTATCTAGTAGAAAAGGCTCTCCATTTGACCATCTCTAATGAGATAAGGCTATAGGACTCCAAGGAACTATTGGATCCCCTATTAAATATAGATAAAGTTGGTGAGAGACCTATTCTAAATGCAAAAGTTGATAAAGAGGAAGGAGATGATTTAATCATCAAGCGAGACATGTCATTTGAATGACAAAGAGTTGGATTAAAAATCCTTTTCCACTTGATCCAATTCTAGATGCAGTGATCTTCCACACACACGCTCATCCAAAAAGGGGTAAAGGGAGGAAAGTCACTATTCTTACCTTTTCACTTTAGTCTCCTATTAGGTTAGAGACAATCTACCAGCTTGACCACCCAGTGGGATATTATCACCCTTCAGAGAGAAAGGGAAAGAGGAAGAGAGCCTCTCCTCAAAGGACTCAGACAAAGCATATTGTGGAACAAGTCTCTTCCTAAAAATGGGAGCCTAGTCCACAAGAGCCCCAAGATGGTGGAGCTACCCAAATCTAGGTTGAACATCAGTTGCCTCCTATTTTTCTGAGCTAATTAGAAGAGGGAGAAATTCCAAAGACCTCTATTCCTCCTATGCAAGAAGAGTTTTCTTCTCCTATGATCTCAAAGAGACAAAAGAGGATCAAGGTTAGGATGAACAAGAGGCAAAGACTCAGTAAGAGATTAGTGCCCAATCCATTAGTTCTTGAAACCATTCCAGAGGAAGAAATAGAATTAGATGAGGAGGAGGAACAAGTGCCTCTACAAAGAAGAACTTAGTTGGCAAAAGCCATAGAATTGGAGAGAAGGAAGAGTGCCACGAGTACCCCACCACCCACCCAAGTAGAACTTGTAGAACTCTCTTCTTCAAAAGATGAAGTTCAGTGATGGGTGAATGAGCAAAGGGAGCAAGGTGAAGATGTTCTCTCCATCCCAAATTTTGATTCCATGCCTATGGGTACAGAGTTAGTTGGGGATAAGGTAAGAGACACCCCTACAGGTAAACTTCAATAGCAAGACTGGATGCAGATGCCACTAGAGACACAAGGACCTCATCTTACTCCTCCATCTCCACCATAGGTCATGGTGGTAGATAAGGGTTCAGTAACTCCCCCACCTCCAAGTTTAGAAGAGGAACATGTTCAAAAGGAACCATCATTAAAAGAACAACCAGAACCAAGGTTTATTGATGAGCCATCAAAAGAGGCACAGATAGTAGATTATGTGCAACAACCTTCTCAAGAAGTTGAGGATCAAACTACAGGATCTATAGAGACTGAGACTACAGAAGAAGAGTCCTCATAGTAGGAGACTCCAAGAAGGAGTGATAAAGGGAAGGAGGTAGTTGAACATATCCCTTCATCATCAAAATTTGAGGTTGTAGAGAGACACATCCCAAGATATTTTTGGAAAGAAATAATGATAAGTTCCAAGCATCAGTTCCATGCTTCAGAGGATGACATTTGTGATATTGCAGAGATCCTAAACAAGCCTAAGTCTCCATTACATGATGCAACACCATTTGTGTTCATCACTTCCATATGGAACCAAGACATATTTGCACAAGTGCCTCACCCTCCTGAAGATACAGATGCAAAAGTTGTAAGTCTTGAGGACTATGAAGTGAAAGATATTATTTTGGGAAAGCCTACATAGGATACATCCCGACAGATGATGACTATGGGAGTCAAAGAGGTTCTCGGGCACATAGAATAGAATCAGATTGAAATCTAAACACTTTGATGGAAAGTTGAGATCCTAAAGGGATATCTACCCAAAGTTCTTGGTCCTCTTGATCCTGAATGCCCCGAGGAGACTCTAAATACCATTCTTAGAGAAGGGGAAGGTGTATGGCTCAATCCATTTTTAAAAGCTTGTCAAGAATGGTGGGACAATCTTGAGGATAAAGGTTTCACTATAATCGTAGGAAGTTTGAAGTTTTTGCATGTTATGCAAGAGAATGTTGATAAGATTGTGGCAATCTTGAAGCAAAACTTTAGTATCATGGATGAGGTATGAGCATGGAGGAAAGATTTGAAAACTCTACAAGCCATAAAAGGACAAAGGTACCACATTTTGATTGATGTATATACCAAAGAAGAGCTAGAAATGATAGATGATTGGATAGAGAAAATAGAAGATGGGAATAAAGTGATGGAAACATTGCATGATGAGATACATAGGCTCAAGGACCAAGCCCAAGAGCGAATTTTGGAAGCAGAAAAGTTGTATAGTGATGCATGCTTGGACATTTTTGAAGATGAAGAATGAGAGAAGTTGTTTCCATTTGAGGTAGTAGTGGAAAATCTATAGAATACTTTAGAAGATGCATCTAGTGATGAAGACATCAGACAGGCCTTTAGGACAGAGGAAGCACTGTTAGAGTTGGACACCAAACTCGAAGATTTTGTAGAGACTCGAATCGAGGTGGATAATATAGATAGAAGGTCAAGGATAAGTATGAGGCTTTAGATCTTCTAGACGCTACTAAAATAATTGAGATGATAGAGAAATTCAAGGGCAAACATCCAAAAATAGCTTTAGGATGAAGATGAACAAAACCCAGATGCCAAAATTTTAATTTTGACACAGTAAAATTTTGAGATTTTTGACCTAGTTGAGGTCTGCAGCTCCGCATTTCCATGCAACTCCATAGGTCTGTAGTTCTGCAATTTAGTGGTGCACCAACAGTTGACTACCAGTTCCAAAAATAGCACTTTCCATGCATCGAGAGCATGTTTTGATGGCAAGTTAACTCTGACACATGCTTAGTGAAGGGCCATCTTCTATTTTTTATGTCTCCATGCACTTCCACTTCGACTGATGGCTTCCTCCTACTTTCTCTCTCATGTTTTCTTGGTTTTTAACTTGTAAAGGGCTCATGCATCCAATTAATTAATAAAATATTGATGGAGTCCCTCTAAAGCACTAGTTAGATTTTTAGTGTGTAAATATATAGTTTATTTTTATTGTTAAAAGCATTTTATTTCATGAAAGATATCTCTCACTCTCAACACAAATTGAGGAGATGATTTCTTATAAATACCCCATTGTAAGATGTAACAAGGGCTACTGTTATTATGCGATAAAAGTATGCTTCTGGTGCTCGCATTTGGAGTGTAGTTATTCTTGCCTGAATGTTTCATTGTTTTGTGAATTTTATTCATGAGATTGTGATTGAGCCAAAGGTTTATTGTGTTGTTTTTGGTTGTGCGATCTTTTAGTTCTAGTGTTTGCTATAGATATACAAATTATGTTGATGTAGCGAGCTTGAGAAAAGATCACCCAACTGTGTCTACATAGCTTTTTGTCTCGCATAAGCACACTTTCCATGGCCTTGCAATTTGATGAAGAGTGAAACATCATTTTATTTGTTAAAGATTCTCATGGATGATTGCATCAGTGGATTCTAGGAAGCACTGCTCCTATTTTCATTGGTTTCCTATTGATTTCTTCAAAGGTTTAACTCATAGCATGTTATCTTCTGTAGCTTATGTCCATTTAGGAATTTCAATTTCAAGTCATTTGATTTCATGTTATTTTCTTTTAGTTTCATTGTTTTCTTTACTAACCCCCTGTTAGAATAGGACCTCATAGTAGCTGCATTGTTAGAGTTGCATTCATTGAAAAATAGAAAATACAAAAATATTGTTCTCTTTTGGTGTGATATTTTGAGACAGTGAACAAATTTACTTTGATTCTGAGATAAAAGAGTCTTTTAGTACCAACAAAGGCCTCCTTGTGAACAATCACATTTATTTCTACTGAGTGGATTTTGGTACATCACAAGACAACTACTAAACCTTGGAGTGGATCCTTAAAAAGATTTGATTTTCAAGAGAGGAATTACTCAATGGATTCCTATCATTGACCTCATGCAAAATGAATGCCCAACAGAAGTGGCGCTAGAAGGAGGGCCACAAACTAAAGAACGTACTCTCAGAAATGAAGAAAATTTGACAAAATTTCAGAATTTTTTGCACCCTTGCAATAAAGTACATTCCATACAAGTTCAAAAAATACTTCTAAAATTTTCAAAAATTTAGCTCCACAGGTACATAGGTATGCAGGTCCGCAAAACTCTATGGTGCACAAAATCCAAAATAGTGAGAAAGTGTAATTCTGTAGAGGTGCACTTTTCCCCAAAATTTGATGCAAACTAGAGGATATTGATCCAAAATCCCCATTTTAGTGAGCATTAAGGTCTACCCCAAGTACACATGAATTTCTCAAGCTTACCCACTTCCATAAACAATGTAGTGACAAGGGAACATCCTAAGTTCAACCATTCCCTTTCAAACTTTCATCATCTTCTTCAACTCCACCTCCACTCCAACCACTTGGTGAACCACCACATACTCTAATAGCTATTCCCCAACAACCACCATTAGGTCCACCAAACCCTCCAATGGCATTTTTTTCAAATGTTGTAGACTCACCAATAAACTTGAGAGGTGCACTCCATGACCTCCCAAAGAATCTCGAGAATTTATGCCCAAGATTCATCTATGGTGAAACATGAACTATCGAAGATCATGTTAAAGTTTTCAAAGAAATTTGCAACCGAAAGCAAGTGGCTAATGAGGACATGGTTCTCCATCTATTTCCCTACACTTTGGGGGAAATTTCTTTCAATTGGTGCATCAATTTGCCACCTAGATGCATCGAAGATTGGGATACATTTGAAAAATTATTTTTGGAACAATTCAAAACATTCATCAATCCAACTGTGATACATCAACAATTCATATCAATCAAAAGGGACCTAGTTGAGATAGTGTCATGCTTCAACCATCACTTTCATATAGCCTACTGCAAGTTGGAAACACCATACACAATACCAGTTGAAGCTGCCATTCAGATTTATTTAAATGCTATGGACCCTCTTACTGCAATCTTTTTAAGAAAACTTCCTACAACAAATATTGACACATTGGATAAAGTCTTTGCAGAAGCAATCATGTTCATGAAGCAAGCTAATCCTAATGGGGGACAAATGATGCTTCTAGCACAAGTAGTATCTACAATTCCAGCATACCCCGTGGGAGTACCCACTATGCCTAGCCAGTTCATACCTATGAACCTAGTTCCATTGCAATGGCACCCACTCCACAAACTCAAGTGATAACATATCCAGGGTATGAGCCCCCAAAAATAGCTTTCTTTGAATAGAAAGAAATGGTTCTTGTGGAAGTAGATAACAATCTTCTTTCAGAAGTTGGTCAAATGAAGAAGACCATGTCACAAATGAACAATGAGCTAAAACGTCTTAGATTGTCACAAAAACAAAATAACAACTTTTGAAGAAATAATGTTGGCCCCTACAACAACAATTTTGGTCAGAATTACAATAGGAACTTCAACAATAACAGTAACAACAATGCAAGAAACAATGGCGAAGGAAACAACTTCAATCCTCCTGATCACAAAAATGGCTTCCAAAGGCAAAACCAACAATGGAACACTCAAATGAATAATAGAAGCATTCTTGTTGATAACAACAACAACAATGTTCAATATGTTGATATCAATCAGTATGATGATAGCCAAAATGTGCCTAGCAATGATGGTTTGTACTACAATGGTAATGAGCAGATAAATCAAAACTCACAAGTAAATGAAAATCCTCCTCCTATTCAATTCAATGCTATGATATTGGAATCTTATGATTCTACACAAAATACACAAGTGGAACAACAAGCAAGTGAGGAATTTTCATTCCCATCAGCCAAGAACCATATTTTCAACATGACAAGATGTTTACCTTCCAAAATGACAATCAGAATACATACAATCTCAAAAATAGAAAGGATCCCTTGATGGATGGGATCCCTCTAGGTTTGCAACCAACTCCACCTAATCCTAGAGCAACAATCCACCAGTAGTGAGACTAGTGCAGGGAGGACAATAGTATCAGAATCAAGTTAATGTACCGACAATGCTAAAGAATCCTACTTGGTCCATTGAAAAGTACAATGCAATAGAAGATCTAAAGAAAACTAAAGCCAATATGTCCATGTTTCACATGTTATATAATTGTCCACAACAAAGAGAAACACTCATGAAGACATTGGATAACACCAAGGCTTCCCACAATACGAATGTTGTCCCTCAAAAGATAGTGCCACAATAAGTAAATGTTGCAAAAGCAATGCCCACTATGTTAAAATTAAGACAAAGTTGAGGTACCCCCATTTTTGTAGAGCATAAGGATATATGGGAAGAATCTTCACAATTGCCTCATTTATTTAGGAGCTTCGTGTAATGCAATGCCATTATCAATAGCCCAAAGGCTAGGAGTTAGTCCTCAACCCTCTAATCAAGTGGTGATACAATTGGATAAAAAAGAGGTAAAATTCATTAGAGCATTGAAAGATGTGCAGATACAGTTAACAGTTGATCCTTAGATCTAGGATGTTATCAACATACATGTGGTTGATATCCTAAAGACATATGGATTACTTCTAAGTAGAGAATGGATGAAATGTCTTAAAGGATGGTTCTCTATGGACTTCACTCAATTGTGGTTGCCATGGAAAGGATTGAACAATCAAATCAAGATAGATTTTGAGCCCAAATTGAAAATAATGATTACAGGTTACAATGCCCGAATGAGATAGCATTCTTACAATTGGATTTGGGTTCATACAAAGTGATGGTATTGGATATGGTTCCAAACCATACACCTCAAGATCAAAATGAAGAACCTAAGGTACCAGTACCCAAAAGTGAAACTGTAACATAGTTCATAGATATTATGGTGACTAATTTACAATGTTTAGGAGAAGAAGGTGATCCCAGCATCCTCCTCCTTCCAAGATTTTGTCATTTACACAAAGTTTGTCACTATAAATTTGAATGTTCATCATGTCAAGAAGTAGTTGCAAAGATATTGACCCACATGATGGAAAACAAAGATACAAAGACCTTAACAGATGAACTCACATAAAGTCAAATCTCTGTGAACTCATCCCACATTTTTGAAAAGATTGAAGAAGTGAAGATCTAAATGTATCATATAGTGATACCTCTTTAGATGGTGGAGGTTTGTCTTCTCCTTCTCCAGGGATGATTAAAGTTCAAAGAAGAAGATGATATGTGAAAGGTAAAGGATGGACTTTAGTCATTATTCATCTTGAACCTAAAGTTGAGGAAATCAAACAGCTGATATGGGAAATTTAGGATAAACAAGAAAAACACATACTTTCTCTATCTACAGGTTATGAAGGTGACTCATCAAGTCCTACACATGGAAAGTGACAATGGGTTCCTAAGAAATAATCATGCAAGGCTCAAGTGAAAGAGAAATTAGGGACGAATAAGCATAAAGTTAGAAAACCCAAGGAAAATGCAATTTGGACACTTTTCTTTGATGCTTCTAGGTGCAAGATGGGAGCTAGTGTAGGTATCAAATTAATCAACCCAAAAGGTAGATCTTTCTATGTTGCATATTGATTCCAATTTAGATGTACCAAGAATGGTGTAGAATATGAGGTGTTAATCTGAGGACTCCTCTTTGCACTCGAAAAAGGAGTCACGACTCTTAAAATCAAGGGGGATTCCCAATTGGTCATACGACAAGTAAAATCCATATATTCTTGCAATGACAAAAGATTATTTGCTTACAAGAAAAGGGTATGGGACATATTCAATGGCTTTGAGGCCTTAAACATCAAATCCACTCCAAGGAGAAAGAACATGGTAGTGAATGCTCTTGCCATCTCATCTAGTTCATGGCAACTAGTTGAAAGAACCAAGTTGAAAATATTTTTAGTAGAATTGGTCATTGTTCCATCCATCCCTGATAATATCACAAACTTTTAGGTCTTCCAAGATGATCAACATATACTTGAGTTTATCATGTGTAGTCATCATTTTGAAGGACAAGAAATTGATGATACACCAGATGACAGACTTGAAGATGATGGACTTGAAGATGAAGATGGGATTCTAAATTTAAAAACTAATACTATTTTGAAAGGGATGGTTGAACTTGAACACATCTTTGATCCTGATGAATTGGCATTCAATAGAAGGGAAACAGAAGAAAAGGGAATCAAAGAATGTGATTTGTACAATTTGGGTACTGACAAAGAACCAAAAATGGTACAAATAGGAAAAGCATGTAACTCACAAGAAAGGTATGACATGATAAAATTACTCATTGAATATAAGGATGTCATTGCCTGGAGCTATGAAGAATTGAAGACTTATGATCCAAATATTATCACACATGACATCCCACTGAAACTTGATGCAAAGCCGTTTTGACATAGACAATGATCGATAAATCCTCTCATTGAGCCATTGATCATGAAGGAAGTAAAAAAATTACTAGATGCTAAGATCATATTTCCTATATTCCATTCCACATGGGTGGCCAATCTAGTTCCTGTGCGAAAGAAGATAGGAGAGATCCATCTTTGTGTTGACTTTCATAACTTGAATCTAGCATCTCAAAAGGATAACTATCCTCTACTATCATTGGATGAGGTATTACAAATTGTTAATGGTTCAAAAATGATGTCATTATTGGATGGTTACTCAAGATAAAATTGGGTGATGGTTTACAAAGAAGATAGGCTAAAGACTACTTTTACAACCAAGTGGGAGACTTTTTCATATAGAAGGATGCCTTTCAGATTGATTAATGCGGGAGATACATTTCAACAAGCAATGGATGAAGCTTTTAAAGGATTGATAAAAAAAGTGTATATTCATCTACATGGATGACTTGACTATCTTTTCAAAAGATTGAAGTACCCATATTTTTAATCTAAGGCAAGTATTCAATAGATGTCATAAATACGACATACCACTTAAGCTCAAGAAATGTTCATTTGGCATCACTAAAGGAAAGCTCCTGGGACATGCTATTTCTAAGGCTAGAATCTCCATTGACCTAGATAGGGTTGAGTCTATTTTGAAGTTAGAACCTCCACATAGTCAAAAGGAACTGAAGTCTTTCTTCAGAAAGATAAATTTTGTGTGAAAATTCATATGTGGATTTGTAGAGATAGTTCGTCCCCTCAATGATTTACTCAAAAAGGAGGCTAAGATAGAATGGGTACCAGAAATAAAGAAATCTCTTGAAGATATTAAGGTTTCCATTTCCATAGCCCTAGTTTTGATAAGTCTAAATTACAAGTTACCTTTCAAGATCTATTCCTTTGCTTTCAAACACTCTTGTGCAGGGTTCCTAACACAAAAAAGAGAGAAGGAAGATGAGAGACCAATTTCTTTTATGAGTTTTCCTTTGAAGAATGTAGTGTTGAAATATTCAAACCTTGATAAACAATCCTTTGCATTGATCAAGGCAATAAAGAAGTTTCATCACTACATACTCAAAAGTAAGGTGTATGCAATTGTACCTGATCCAGCAATAAAGACACTTTTGATGCAAAATGAACTTGGTGAAAGGAGAGGAAAGTGGATGGCCATACTTCAAGAATTCGATCTCAAGACTCAATCTATGAGATTAGTCAGAGGTCAAGGGTTGTCAAAAATGATAGCTGATAACCAAGATGGAAATGAAAAGGATTTCAAGTTTGATGATGAAATAGATGAAGATGATCAAAAGAAGATGGTTGTATCACAAGTTGATATCAACCAAAGTGTGGTGATATATGTGTGGTACCAAGACATTGTTTATTATCTCTTACAAGACCAATGCCCCAAATGGATGAATAGTTCACAATGTAGGGGACTTGAGATGAAATGTGAGTCTTACATGTTACGTGATAACAAGTTGTATAAAAGGAACTATGAAGGGATCTATTTGAAATGCTTAGGATGTGAAGAAGCTAAGGATGTTTTGGAACATTTCCATGACATGTATGGTATAGGACATGGTTCAGTAGAAGCAACAGCTCACATGATTCTAAGATCAGGTTATTTTTGGCCATCAATATTCAAGGATACTTTTGAGCACATGTGTTCATGTCATATATGCCAAACCAGTGCTAACAAAGAGAGGCACCCAGTAATGCCATTATAATCGGTGTACGAGGTGCATCCCTTTGCGAAATGGGGACTAGATTTCATAGGTCTAGTCAATCCATTATCATCAATTGGACATACATTCATCCTTACATCTACAAATTATTGTACACAATGGATGGAGGTAGAGACATTCAAAAATTGCACTGCTAAGGTAGTGACTAACTTTCTAGAAGAAAAGATGGTTTGACAAGAGGGCCAAAATCAAATCATTTAGGATTTCTAACCTTGTTCTACTCTGGGATAAGGTGAAAGAAAAGCCAGGCAGCCATACCAAGTTTCAATTCTTGTGGACAGGCCCTTATCAAATTGCAAAAATTCTGGGAGAAAACACTTTTAGGCTTAGTTCCTTACAGGGGGAATTTCTCCCCTTGCCCATAAATGGGCAATTTTTGAAGCACTACTTTGAAGCCTAGAAGACACAAAAAACCAAAAAAAAAATTAGTTAGATTTCATTTTTGCATTTAACTTAGATTTTCATTCTTGTAAGTGTGTTTATTTTCACAAGTGTGTTTGCTTTCATGTTGTATGTTTTCTTTCAATTGTGTGTTTCTTTTTAAAGATGCGTTAGTCCTGGGGGTAAGGTATACTTGAGATTTTCTTTTAAGACTTCACTACCCACTTCTTGGTCTCGATTTCAAGAAGAGGTATTTCTTTGTCAAAACATTTAGATGACTGTGTGTCTTATACCAACCAAGCAGCAGATATTTCTTGTGGAAATAAGGGACTCTCAATTTGGAAATCAAAGGCCTAGACCACCAAGTTCTCAACACTTTATAAATTTAAAGATTTGTTTGTTTTAGATTTTGTTGATTTGAAGTCAAAAATGGTGAGAGACGATCCAAATTTCAACTAAGTTCAAATAGGAAGGGTCTCCTCAAGAGGTTACTAAGATCAGTGATTTGGCTTGAGAGTTTTCCTAAAAGTTCTAAAAGAGGAACACAAGGGATGTTCACAAGAGATGAAATCTGAGAAATGAAACTGGTGTTCTAACTACACAATCTAAGTGTAGTCAAGATACGAAGAAAAAAAGAAAGAGAATAATACGGTGTTAAGTCTAAAGGATTCCAAATATCTAAAATGGCAAAAGATACACTCTCAAAATGGAGTATCTTGTATTCATAGTATCATTCCATCAAAAATAAAATTTTGAACAACATGGAGTGATTATTCAAAAAGCCAAAAATTCAAAAGAACTTGGCATCCCGCCACGAGCCCTCGAACTGATTCTCTCATCTAGTCAAGTAATTGATTGATAAAAAGCCTTTGTGGAGATCTCGAATGAATGAGCTAGGAGGAGTGGAAGATTGTTTCAAGTTGTTAGAAAACTTTGATTGACTACATCCCAGTATGTCAATAGGAAATGAATACACAATGCACACACTAAGTTGGAAGGTTTCAATTTCTGAGATTTTGATTGAAGAGTCATTTGAAAGACACTCGAGATGTTCAAAGTCTGGTTGGTGTTTGACACACGTCGAAGAGATGTTTGTTGATGAAGAAATGCCATGGTCATTTCTTTCTTCTTTCGAGGCTATTTTTTGTGGTATTCACAATGCCCACCCCATTCCTCACTAGGGAAGGGGACCCCCTACTTTTTTCAACTCCTGAACTTACAGTTCGAGAGTCGAGAAAAAAATTGTTTATAAGTTGCGTCAAAATTTGAAAAAACACAAAAACAAAAAAACTAATTAAAAATAAATAAATAAATAAAAAATGAGAAAATCACAAAAAAATAGAAAATTCAAAAACATAAAAAAAAAATATTATAAAATTTGAAAAGGTTGAGATGCAAGTTTCGAAGAAGAAAAAAAATCTCAACCTCCCCTGACCCGCACGTGCACGCATCAAGGCGTAGTGTGTACGAGGGGAGGAGGGTTATAAAACCCTCCCTCCTCTCCTTCCTCCTCATTCTTTTTCTCTATGCACTTGAGGAGGGAGAGGTAAACTCACCCCCCCTTTCTTTCATGCTCCTATGCACCAGGTGCTGTGGCCCGCACCGTAGCGCTGGGTGCAGCTAACGCCATGCACGTCAAGCACTATGGCACTAGGTGCCCCATGTGCTGGGCACTACAGCCTGCACCATGGCACTGGGTGCCGCTCGCTTCATGGGCACCAACACATGGCCCACACTGCAATGGCATCGGTTGCCTATCTCTCACAAGTGCACTGGGTGTGAGCAAGTTTTTCTTACTGTGCACACGCCTTAGTGCACGTGCCCACGTATTTTTTTCTTTTTTCTTTTTTTAAAGTTTTTTTTTTTTTTTTTTGAAAAGCATTTTGAAAATTTTAAAAAATAAATAAAAATAAAAAATAATTTCATTTTTTTTCAAAACAAAAAATAAATAAGTCCCCAAGGGGAACATTTTTTTTACTTACGTCATTTTTTTCTATCTAAGGACTAATCATGTTTTCTTTTCTCGTAATGTACAAGTAATTGTAACAAGATCAGATGGCATCCACATTCGGAGAACCAACAAAACTAAATTTTTTCAAGATCCAAGGCATACCCCCAAAGTCAAGACCACATGATGAGTACGCTAAGATCAAAGATATTGACCTCAGACATATAGACTTGGAAGAATTCCTGAGAGTTTGCAACAATCCAGCACAAAGGTCAACCTTGGTGTCCACATTGATCCAATCCAAATTAGTGAATGCAGCATCACATCCTGTGTCGGTACAATCAATTGAATTGGTCATGACCTTGTCTTGACACTTCATTCCTTATGAAAGGGTAGTTAAGAGTGTCATCAAAGAAGTGATCTTAGATCTGTGGCCTGATAACATCAAGAGGGTCTTCCATCTTACCAGAGTCAATTAGTTCATTCGACTCTCCTATGTAGCAACTAAAAATGGTATAAAGATCATCACTAAGATCCCATCAACATCATACATTCCTTGTACTTCATTAAGAATCCACCTCAGGGAAAGATGATCAGCAAAGTGGTTATGACTTAGGGATACGTGAAGGACCATCAGGCATGCAAAGATACCACTGGATTGGGCCACCACACTTAGTGAAAACTTTTGTGATCAGCTGAGGATGGTAAAGGACAAGAAGAAGTTCTATATGACTTCTTATGTGGTGTACCTACTTGTAGCAAGGGTAATGAACTATCCCAGGTTATACAAGAAAGGTAGTATGCAGGACCCCAATGCTTGGCCATACATAGTCTATCCTCTATTGGTGAAGAAGAAGCTCTCACCACAGAGCAAAGAGTACAAAATCGTAAATGATGCTTTCATCTTTGCGATCATTTGATTCATTGAAGGGAACTATGGGAAGAGATTGTCTGAGGAAGCCAAGGCACTGATCACATCTCTCGAAGCATATTTCATCTAGTTTAGGACATTTACATATATTTGGGTAGGTGGTGCATCTATCAATCCGAAGAAACTCCTGATGTACCCAAGTGGCAAGTTGTTCCTAATGGAAATTTACTAGCAGATTGAATGAGCTTATGAGAGGATCAAAAAATAATTAACACCTTATTGGGATTGGCCTTTTGTCGTAGGAGCATATCAGGTGAAGAGAAAATAGGATATTTTGACATTTGAATGGGAATGGGAGAACTATCCTCTTGAAGAGTGCAACACTCCTTGACCATATTTTGACAATGTGGGCAAAGTGGAAAACCTAGTAGGAAAGGATTTCTATCATGAGAATGCCATTGAAGATCATTGGATGAATGCCACAAATGACTATGATATTCACATCAAAGACTATTTTAGGATGACTTTGTATCTAGTATAAAAGGCTCTCCATTTGACCATCCTTGATGAGATAAGGCTACAAGACTTCAAGGAACTACTGAATCCACTATTCAATATAGATAAAGTTGGTGAGAGACCTATTCTAAATTCAAAAGTTGATAAAGAGGAAGGAGACAATATTAATCATTGAGTGAGACATGTCATTCTAATGACAAAGAGTTGGATTAAGAAGCCTTTTCCACTTGATCTAGTTCTAGATACAGTGATCTTCCACGCACATTCTCGTCCAGAAAGGGGTAAAGGGAGAAAAGTCACTATTCCTACCTTTGCGCTCAAGTCTCCTATTAGGCTAGAGACAGTCTACCAGCTTGACTGCCTAGTGGGATATTATCACTCTTCAGAGAGAAAGGGAAAGAGGAAGAGAGCCTCTCCTCAGAGGACTCAGATAGAGCATGTTGTGGAACAAGTTTCTTCCTAGTAATGGGAGTCAAGTCCACAAGAGCCCCAAGATGGTGGAGCTACCCAAATCCAAGTTGAACTTTAGTTGCATCCTATTTTGTTGAGCCAACTAGAAGAGGGAGAAATTCCAAAGACCTCTATTCCTCTAGTGCAAGAGGATTTTGCTTCTCATGTGGTTTCGAAGAGACAAAAGAGGATCAAGGTTAGGATGAACAAGAGGCAAAGATTCAATAAGAGATTAGTGCCTAATCCATTAGTTCCCAAAACTATTCCAGAGGAAAAAAAAATAGATGAGGAAGAAATAGAATTAGATGAGGATGAGGAATAAGTGCCTGTACAAGGGATAAATTGGTTGGAAAAAGCCATAGAATTGGATAGAAGGAAGAGTGCCATGAGTACCCTACCACCCACCCAAGTGGAACCTACAGAACTCTCTTCTTCAAAAGATGAAGTGCAGCGATGGGTGAATGAGAAAAGGGAGCAAAGTGAAGATGTTCTCTCCATCCCAAATTTTGATTTCATGCATGTGGGTATAGAGTTAGTTGGGGATAAGATCAAAAACACCCCTACAGGTGAACTTCAACAGCAAGACTAGATACAGATGCCACCAGAGACACAAGGACCTCATTTACTCCTCCATCTCCACCACAGGTCACAATGGTAGATAACAGTTCAATAACTCCCCCACCTCCAAGTTTAAAAGAGGAACATATTCAAAAGGAACCATCATTACAAGAGAAACCAGAACCAAGGGTTACTGATGAGCCACCAAAAGAGGCACAGATAGTAGATTATGCGCAAAAACCTTCTCAAGAAGTTTAGGATCAAACTACAAGACCTACAGAGACCGCGACTACAAAAGAACAATCCTCACAGCAAGAGATTCTAAGCAAGAGTGATAAAGGGAAGGAGGTAGTTGAACACATCCCTTTTTCATCAAGAGCCAAGGTTGTAGAGAGATACATCCCAAGATGGTCTTGAAAAGAAATAATGACAAGTGCCAAGCATCAATTTTGTGCTTCAGAGGATGACATTTGTGATATTACAAAGATCCTGAACAAGCTTGAGTCTCCATTACATGATGCAATGTCATTTGCATTCATCACTTCCATATAAAACTAGGACTTATTTGCACAAGTGGCTCACCCTCCTAAAGGTATAGATGCAGAAGCTATAAGTCTTGAGGACTATGAAGTGAAAGATATTATTTTGGGAAAGCCTACATGGTATACATCCTGATAGATGATGACTATGGGATTCAAAGAGGTTCTCAGGCACATGGAACAGGATGAGATTGAAATTAGAACACTTTGAAGGCAAGTCGAGATCCTAAAGGGATATCTAGCTGAATTTGTTGGTCCTCTTGATCCTGAACACCCTGAGGAGACTCTAAATACCATTCTTAGAGAAGGGGAAGGTGTACAGCTCAATCCATTTTTAAAAGCTTGTCAGGAGTGGCAGAATAGCCTTGAGGATAAAGGTGTCACTATAATCACAAGAAGTTTGAAGTTGTTGGATGCTACATAAGAGAATGTTGATAAGATCGTGGCAATATTGAGGCAAGACTTCAGTATAATGGATGAGGTACAGGCATGGAGCAAAGATTTGCAAACTCTACAAGCCATAAAAGGACAAAGGTACCGCATTTTGATTGATGTATATACCAGAGAAGAGATAGACATGATAGATGATTAGATAGAGAAAATAGTAGATGGGAATAAAATGATGGAAACATTGCATGATGAGATAGATAGGCTCAAGGACTGAGCCCAAGAGCAAATTTTGGAAGCAAAAAAGTTGTATAGTGATGCATGCTTGGACATTTTTGAGAATGAAGAATGAGAGAAGTTGTTTCCAATTGAGGTAGTAGTGTAGAATTTCAAGAAAAATTTAGAGGAAGCATCCAATGATGAAGACATCAAACAAACCTTTAGGATAGAGGAAGCATTATTAGAGTTGGACACCAAACTCAGAGATTTTGTAGAGACTCAAATTGAGGTGGATAACTACAAACAGAAGGTCACAGATAAGTATGAGGCTTTAGATCTTCCAGATGCTGCTAAAATAACTAAGATGATAGAGAAATTCTACAGCTCCACAATTCAAAGGTGCACTGACAATTGACTAGCAGTTCCAAAAATAGCACTTTCCATGCATCAGGAGCACATTTTTTTGGCAAGTCAACTCCGACACACGCCTAGTGAAGGGCCATCTTCTATTTTTGGTGTCTCCATGCACTTCCACTTTGACTGATGACTTCATCCTACTTTCTCTCTCATGCTTTATTGGTTTTTAACATGTAAAGGGCTCATGCATCCAATTAATGAATAAAATATGGATGGAGTCCCTCTAAAGCACCAGTTAGATTCTTAGTGTGTAAATAATTAGTTTATTTTTATTGTTAAAAGCATTTTATTGTATGAAATATATCTCTCACTCTCAACACAAATTGAGGAGATGATTTCTTATAAATATCCCATTGTAATATGTAACAAGGGTTGCCATTATTATGCAATAAAATTATGCTTTTGATCCTCGCATTTGGAGTGTAGTTATTCTTTCTTGAATGTGTCATTGTTTTGTGAATTTTATTCATGAGATTTTAATTGAGCCAAAGGTTTATTGTGTTGTTTTTGGTTGTGCAATCTTTTAGTTCTAGTGTTTTCTATAGATATACGAATTCCACTGACGTAATGAGCTTGAGAAGAGATCACCTGATTGTGTCTACATAGCTTTTCATCTTGCATGAGCACACTTTCTATGGCCTTGTGATTTGATGAAGAGTGAAACACCATTTGATTTGTTAAAGGTTCTCATCGACAATTGCATTAGTGGATTATAGGAAGTGTTGCTCCTGTTTTCATTAGTTTCCTACCGATTTCTTCGAAGGTTTAACTTAGAGCATGTTGTCTTCTATAACTTATGTCCGTTTAGGAATTTCAATTTCAATTCATTTGATTTCATGTTATTTTATTTCAATTTCTTTATTTGCTTTACTAACCCTCTATTAGAATAGGAGCTCATAGTAGTTGCATTGTTAGAGTTGCATTCATTGAAAAATAGAAAATACAAAAATATTGTTCTCTTTTGGTGTGATATTTTGAGATAGTGAATAGATTTACTTCAATTCTGAGATAAAAGAGTCTTTTAGTACCAAAAAAGGCCTCCTTGTGAACATTCACATTTATCTTCTACTGAGTAGATATTGGTACGTTGCAAGACAAATACTAAACCTTGGAGTGGATCTTTAAAAAGATTTTCTTTTCAAGAGAGGAATTATGCAATGGAATCTTGTCATTGACCTCATGCAAAATGAACACCCAACAATACTGAATCAATTCAACAAGAACATGGAAAGCATCAGGACTTCAAAGAATAACTTGTGTATATTTAGTTCACTCTTGACTCATTTATTCTTCTTTTTGCAAAAGTTTTTTGCTTCAAAAGGTTTAGCCATATGGAGAAAAGATGTACCAGTACTATATCAAATTAATGAATATATAGCAAAGATGGATAAGAAATTTTTTAGTGTCATGGACAATTACTTTGATTCATTCAAAGAAAAGATGAATAGAAGATTTAGATTTTCTAAGAAACTTTTGGAAGATTACAAGGATGATGTTTGTTTCTTGGTAGACTATGACAAAGTGTACATTCAAGCATTCAAACCTAGAGTGGTGTACGTTAAGCCTCTAAGATATGAGATTAACATTGATGGCACTAAGGATATCATTGAGGCACTATTGAATGAGCCTATGGATCCCAAGGCCACATAGTTTGGTACTTTTGATGAGGCTAAAGCTTGAATAGAACTTGAAATTAAGCTTCCTCAAGCAGTCAGCAAAGGAAAGAAGAGGATAGAAAAATTGAGGAAAGAAAGTTCTACTCTCTTTTTTGATAGAAGGAAAAGGAGATGATGTGGAAGGAAGAAGGGTAAGGTTATCATAGTCAAACCTACCAAGTCATCTACTGTAGTATTCACAAGAAGAGCATCTAGATCAAGAAATTAATTAAAATTAGGTGAAGAAGATGTAGAGGATATTATTTTCAAAAGACCTCGACCCAAATTTTAAGAAAAATTAAAAGAGATTGATGCAGGAGCTAGCATGGAAAACTTCAAATCTCTTAGATATAAGACTAGGAATGCAAATGAGAAGAAGCAAGTTGAAGACATGATAATGTCAAAACTAGGTAAATGGAAATACTCACCTGATCAACTTGTACAACAAATTCCCAATGAGCTTATGGAAATAATCAAGCCTAGATGGGAAAATGCTAGGAAAATTGCAAAAGATATATTTCAACAGACTCTAAGGCCTCTCATGCTGAGTCTTAATGAGATGAAAGAATCCTTGAGGAAAAATGAAGAAAAACTCACTCTAAAATTCAACACTTGCATGATATTGGTTAATGGAATTGAGCATGTGGTGAAGGTAGCTACAACTACAGGGAAAAAGATCTACAAATCAACAAAGTGATTTTGTTGTTCATGTTAGTGACATAGATGATGAAGATGACAATAATGATGAAAAATATATAGAAGTAGATGATGTAAATTTGGATGATGAGGAACAAGAATAGGAAGCTACCAAGTATAATCTCCCTGAGATTCAAAGTATTGAGGAAACTAACCTAGAGAAAATTGTACCAGTAGTTATGGCCTCATTTCCTCACTCTCCGAGAAAAGATTTAATGCCAACAAGCTCCAAGAAAGCTTCTACCAATTTGATTGTGGCAACCACTACAACACCATGCACCCAACCAATCTCTACACCTATTCAGCTAAGTACTATATTGATTGAAGTAATCAGCACTTCATCCACTAAGTAGCTAGTGCTTCCTCCATCATCAAATTTGGCTACATAGCAAATAGGTATTTCTACTATTAGTGCAATATCCACTTTTTTTCCTATCCCTTCTATTTCTATTGTTGTTACAATTCCTAGTATGCAAATATTAAGTATAAAAATAGTTGAGAGAAAGCCTCAACCATGTACTAAAGTTTCAAGCAAAGATAAAGGTAAACAAGAAGACATTGATCTTGATGAGGATATAGTTATCCTGAATTGGTAATCTCTACTTTAAATCTTTGATCAAATGAACATCATGGGTGAACTATTGTAGAAGAAAGCTAAGCAGTAGAAGCTTAGAGAAGAGAAAAGTGGAGAAAACCAAGTACTTGAAGATGTAAAGAACAAACTTGTAGATGCACTAAGTATAGAGGTTGATAGTACATAACCTATTTTGGTTTAGTTAGCAGAAGTTTTTCAAAAATTTAATGAAGATATGAATGGATAAGAAAAGTTGTTACAAAGAGCGGAGAGAAAATTTGAAAGTAAAGTATTGGAGCAAGTTGCACAAAAAATTGCAATATATCAAGTAGACATGTCTACTATTCTCAGCTCATTAGAAACCTCTAAAAATAATGTTGCTTCATTATTCAGCAAGTTATGTGATAAATCTATCTTCTTTTAGGAAATTAAAGATAAACTATCTAAGATAGATGAAGACTTGAAGGCAAGTGCACACTAGTTGTCACTAGAACTGAGCTATAGTTCTACTCACCAATCAAGATCAAATTTTTGACTAATATGCAAGTAGAATTATTAAGGGAAGAAGCCGGGATCAAGGCCACACTTATAGACATCTAAGGCATGATTCTTCCAAACATGGATACATTGTAGAAACACATTGCACATGCCAAAATTCTTATCCATGATAATAACTTCTCCATAGCTTATCGCATGATGGAGTTATCAACAGAAGTATAGATTGCATTACATATAAGCAAGGTGTTACAAGAAAATTGGGACAAGACAATGGCATTAATTTTAAAGGTACATTCTAACTTCCTATCACATTTTGACATTTCCATGTAGCATACACCTTTGGCATTTATGTCAAAAAGGGGGATAAGATGAGATAAGATAAAAAGGGAGAGAAGATGTGATATATAGATATGAAGATATATATAGTAAAAAAAAGTATAATGTGTATATTTTATGGGGGAGCAGCATAATATTTATGTACAATTAATCAGAAAACATCTCTTACACAAGCAATTTTGAAAAATCTCAAAAAATAGAGTATGTTACTGAGTTAAAGACATAGGATGGAGACTAAAGATTGTTTTGAACTTGAAATTTTGAAAATTAAAATTTTGATTGATAAGTGTTTTTATCACTAATGCCAAAGGGGGATATTGTTGACATTATGGTCAAGTTTGTTTATTAGTGACTGACACGTAGTCAAAATGGTTAGTAGCTACAAAGCTTATCCTACATATTACAGTGTTAACTGAGTAATTCAGGTTCTATCGACTTCTACAGTTGCTACTAACTTCCAAAATTAGTATTTAGTTCGCACCAAGTAGTATTTACCAAGTTGTTGAATATCAATGCAAACCAAGCTTCATAGTGTTTATTGAGTTGCACAGTGAAAACTGTGGTCTCCAATTTTTATCAAGTTTGTAACATCAGTGATGTGAATCAAGTATTGACCAAGCCAAGAAGTGCCAACCAAGTGATTCAATTTATACTAAGCTCATAGTGTTAGTGTTGACTGAGTCTTGCAGCATCAACCAAGTGATTCAGTTTATATGTCAATTTTTGTAGTATTCACCAAGTCACCAGTGTTGACCAAGTTCAGACTACTTGGAAGTGATTAGTGTGAACCAAGATTCTATGTCTACCGAGAGCATGATGATGCCAAGTGTTGACAATGGTTTTCAATTATTAGAACCTTACTGAGTTTGTCTTTAGAACCTGAGTACCAATAGTTGAGCCAACTTTGTGTATTTTGGTGAAACTTGTGTTGTAGCTGACTTTGATGAATTGTAATTTGGATTGGTATATATGTAATTTATTATATCACATCCAAACAAGAGATATAGTATAACATATGATACAAATATAATAAGAGAAAAAGTATGAATTAAGAAGGCTACAATTAGTATAAGGAGCATCAAAGATTTATCTATCACAACAATGTGATCATTTCACTCCAAAGGAATCTCAACCAGCAAATCAGAGTTGCAAATCAGAGATCAGCCACTTGTTCATCCTAATAGGTGGAATAGTTAAATCCTTTCACAAGGTAGACTTAACAATATTTTTCAAATCTCTTTACTAAGTGCATACTTCATTGTATGTTTTGCAAATCTTTTAGCAAGGTGGACCTAGTAGTCCTTATTGCTTCTAATAGGGAAGATCATCAGAAGTGATCAATTTTAAGCCTTAACTTGCCCACTTTATACTATAATACTAAAGTTTGAGGGTATCATCCCCACCCCAATTTTACTTTCTATTTGGAAGTTTTTTGGGTCACCAAATCTTGTGTCAAAGTGTTATGAATGTTTTAATGCTTTCAATTTTTTATTCATGCAATTAGATCAAAATATATATGAAGGACTAATTGCTGAAAAAGTTTTATTGGTTCTTGATTCACCCCTTCCCTCTTAGTAACCTAGCCTATCCTTTTTTTCCAACATAGAAATATTGGAGAGAAGTTTTAAGTACATAACTTTATACTTTGAATAGAGTACAAGTCAAGAAAGGTACAATCGTTATGCCCTTTAAATTGTGGTATGGGTATGCACCTAATGTGAAGTGTTTTAAAGTTTTTGGAAGAAAATTTTATATAATAAAGGACAATAAAAATGGAAAACATGATGCCAAAAGTGATGAAGGAATATTTCTAGGATATTCCACTAAGAGAAAAGCTTATAAGTGTTTGAACTCTAACACTAACAAAGTTGTGGAAAGTGAAAATGTGAAAGTTGATGAATATGCAAAAAAGAGTGAAGTTGAATGCAAGACAAAACTTGAAGATTACAATACATTTATTTATGTGGATGAAGGTGTTCTTTGTACCTTACCTAAGAAAGAGAACAAAGCTACCAAGAATAGTGAACAATGAATTCCAAGCCTTAGCTAGAGGCTGTCAAACAATAGACTATAAGTGTCAAGCATCAATAGAATAATGTCAAGATACATGTAGTAGATTTCAAACATTAGGAAGATAATGTTGAGAAAGAGAAACTTGAACTAAAATTAGAACCAGAGATACAAAATGAAGTTGAGATCAATTTTCAAGAAGAACCTATGCAAGAAGAAAGAAGGAAAAAACCTACACTAGAAAAATATGTGAGAAGACACCATGCACCTGAACAAATCATTGGAGAGAAATACTTGGGAGTTATCACAACAAAAAGACTTAGAATTTATACATGTTTACTTTCTAAGGTTGGACCTAAATTAGTAAAAGATTCATTGGAGAATGAAGATTGGATTCAAGAAATGAATGAAGAAATTGAACATATAGAGAAAAACAAAACTTGGACACTAGTACCTAGACCAAAGGACAAGAATTTTATTGGAACCATGTGGGTATTCAGAAAAAAGATGAATGAAAAAGGAGAAGTCATAAGGAACAAGGATAGATTGTTATACAAAGGATATGCACAAGAAGAAGGAAATGATTATAGGAAAACATTTTTCCTAGTCGCAAGATTGGAAGGAATTATAATTACTACTTTCCTATTCTACCTACAAAGGATTTAAAGTGTACCAAATGAATGTCAAATCTACATTTCTAAGTAGAATACTTAAAGAAGAGGTTTACATAGAAAAATCAAAAGGATTTGTAGATCCCAGCAAGAAGAACATGGTATGTAAACTACACGAAGCTCTATATGGTTTCAAACAAGCCCCTAGAGCATGATATGAAAGGTTACACAATTATTTCTTAAAGATTGGATTTGCAAGAACTAATGATAACAATGATCTATACTCTAAGACTGGAGGTAACAATGAGATATTGTTATCTGAAATTTTTGTTGATGATATCATATCTGGAAGAAATGATGCATTATGCAAGTCATTTGTAGATGAGATGAAGAAGGAATTTGAAATGTCTATGCTTGGTGTGATCAAATTCTTTGTTGGTTTACAAGTATATCAGATGAAGTAAGGTAATTACATTACTTAATCAAAATACATCTAGGATATACAAAAAAAATTTGGAATGGAACATTTAAGACTGGTGAGAATACATGTGGCTATAGGGCATAAGCTATCCAAGAATGATGATTCAGTTGATGTGAACTAGACACTATATAGATTAATGATTGGGAAATACAATATGTTATTCATACCAGATCTGATATTGCATTAGCAGTTTGGATTGTTGCAAGATTTTTTGAAAACCCTAAGGAGAGTCACATGATGTTAGTGAAAAGGATACTAAGATATCTTAAAGGAACAAAAGACTATGGTTTCTATTACAAGAAGAATGATAAGTTTGAACTAAAAGTGTTCACTAATTCTAATTGGATAGGTAATGTTGATGATAGGATAAGTACAAGTGGTAGAGATTTCCTTCTAGGAAAGGGACTAATCTCATGGATAAGAAACAAATAGAATTGTATTTCACAATCAGCAATTGAAGCTGAATATGTGGCAGTAACATTAAATTGTTCAAATATTATATGGATCAATTAATTGTTGAAAGGGATAAAGGAAGAGATCACTAATCCTGTTATTATCTACTGTGATAACATAGGTGCTATAAATGTATCAATGAACCTTGTGATGCACACAAAGACCAAGCATATTGTTAGAAAGTATCATTACTTGAGAGAACTAGTTCAAGACAAAGAAGTGAGATTGGAGTATGTGAACACTAAGGACAAAATAGATTATATTTTCACTAAATATTTACCCATGGATGCATATGAATATCTAATAGGTAAACTAGAGGTTATTCCCCTAGCTAAGACTACTTGAGTTGAGATGGAGCTCTTCATCAAATGAGTTGATTAGAATAGCTTACATGTTGATGTAGAAAGTCATACTTTAGGAGTTTCCTAAAGTAGTGAAGGAAGAGGAAAAAAATGTTGTATTAGTCATAAGAACAAATGATAGATGGTGAATAAGATTCAAATGTACTCACATGAAGATATCTAAATGAAAAATATGTATGAGATAGACGAAGTTTCCTTGGCATTATTGTCAAAGAGGGAGAGTACAATAGCTACCATGGAATAATAAGAAAGAAGGAAAGTATGCTAGTTAATATACAAAGATGGTATTGCAAAGAGGGAGAATGTATGTAAGGTATTTCTAGAAATAAAAAGGAAGCTAAATGATTTCATGATACGATATGATAGAGGGAGATTATGTGTTTCATATCAGAGCTCTATGAATGAGAATCAAGATAAAACTAAAAGGGAGAGATTTTTGGACATGGAGATGAGAATCATAATGAAATCAAGGATATTAATAAAGATTTGATACTATACATAGAGGGAGATTCTCAAAGAAGTACATGTTTTGGATTGCATAGTAACTAAAGGTGTTTCCATCAATGCCAAAAAGGGAGATTTTTGGAAACTATAATTGAGACAATTGTTATGTTGTTATTGATGTCAAACCTTATTCATAAGATAGTTTTATATCTAATTAGAGTGTCATATCTACATGATTGATGAAGAAAATTTGAGAATATGGACATAACAAAAGAACCTAGAGGAAAGGTTGAGTTATGAGAGGAATTACAATGGGAACTTTATTAGTTAGACTTTGACTAGATAAAGTGATTGTTTAATCATAACACAAATGAAGAAGATAGGTATATTAAAGCATAGAAGAAGTGATCAAAGAATGACCAAATGCATAGGCTTGACTGAGCAAAAGAGAAGAATATTGTGAAACTTGAAGTTTATGTCGAGTGATGCTAGTGTTGACTGAGCACCAGTATAAGCTGAGAAAATATAATATTAACTAAACATTAATATTGATCGACTATCAGTATAAGTGCCAAATAGAAAATTTAGTAGCAACTGAGTACTCCAATGATGATCGAGTGTCAAAACACAATGTTGGCTAAGGGACAATATTTGAAAAAAATGAAGAAATCATGATTTCTAGCTTACACAATTGATTTCTTGGAATATGTAAAGTGTGTGGAAGATAAGGATGGATGACTTGGAAATTTTAATTCAAGGGAAACCATGTTTGAGAATTTCTATGCAATAATTCAAGGGGAATCTTGGAGAAGTTTCTAGAAGAGAAAAGAGGAGACAAAAAGATGGAAGGATTCAATGAATCTAACCTAACCCTAAGATCTGCAATGGTGTTTAAGTGGAAATAGATCAAAATTACCTATTTAAGGAGGTATAAAGGATGACCTAATAGGTTTGGAGAATTTTTTGATGTTATTGATTCACAAACTTAAGTTGGAATCTAAGAAGAGTTGTGAAGAGTTGAAGTTTGATTGCTTGAAGGAGTGCCAATCATATCGGAGATAAAGATGACAATGGAGGCCAATCAGTGGATCAGCATTTGAACTAAATTATGATCTAATTTTCAAAGTGAGTTGTATTTATCAGAACAAAACTGTTGTTACTTTCTAACTATTGTATTAGTATTGAAATCCTTTAATCAAGGTTGACCTAACATTCATATATAAATTCTTTAATCAAGGTGAAATTCTAATGGAATATTCTAAAGTCCTCTAATAAGGCCACTCCTAACATGGTGATTAAATCCTTTAACAAGGTCACATTTAACAATGTGTTTTTTAACCTTTAAGAGGGTTAGCTCCTAACAGAGCTCACTTTAGAAGAGTGAAAAATTGGTGACATGTTACTATTAGTTTTTCCCAAATTGGGTTTCCACATTAAATCATGGTGTCATACTTGTGTGGATGTCATCTAAGATGTTTTATTGTTAATGTTTTACATTCTATAAGTCTGATAATTATTAGGACAATGGACTATAAGTTTATGTTATTGATTATTAACTATAGAGACCAAACTATTGAATGATTAGATCTAAATTAGTTGAAGTGACCAAAAGTTCAATTGGTACATCTAGACCTTAGATAACAGATTCATCCCCCCTCTGAGTTATTCTAAATATTCTAGCAATGCCTTGATCAGGAACCTACAAAGAAAATAATTGAAGAATTTCATGCATGGTTTGGGACCAGACATGGCTCTATTGACACTATGGCCCATCAAATACTTTAGGTCAGGTATTATTGGCCCTATTTAATTATTGATGTCTATAACCGTGTGAGGAAATGTCTTGCTTGCTAGACCAATGCTTCTAGATAAAGGAATCTTGCAATGCCCCTTGGTTATTGAAGTAATACCATTTTATTAGTGGGCATTTGATTTCATCAAGGAGATAAACCCCAACTCATGTGTCAAACATCAGTACATTTTGACTGCAATATACTATTGCATCGGGTGGTTTGAATTCATTCCTTGCAAGAACAACATGCTAGATCTAGTAATTTATTACATTGAGGAGAACATTGCCACTATATTTAGGATGCATTTTGCCCTCATGTGTGATATAATAGCATAGCATTTTCCTCCACCCAACTCCTAGAGTGGGCTTACAATAGAAATATTACCTTAAAATATTCAAGTAATTACTATCCACAAGGTAAAAAAGTAGTAGATTCAACCAACAAGAACCTCCTGGAGATTACCAAACACTTGCTAGAGAAAAAACCTCGAGATTTTTACAACAAGCTAAGGTTTTCCCTTTGGGAAGATCGCATTCAAACTAAGGCCACCCTAAGAACTTCTTCATTCTATTTATTCTATTGGGTTGATATTTTTCAATTGACAATTTGTTAGAATTCAATTACAAAATAGGATTACCAACGACAATGTATGAGACAGTGACTCTCCTACATTTAAGGGAAGGATTCCCCTTCCCACTGTTCCTTGGATAAATGCAAGGTAAAAAAAAATTGAGATATTTTGTAAAGGGTGTTACCAATATTATTTCCTCTTATCTTTCAAGAAAGGGTCAACTTACCCACAAAGTGAGTAATGGGCATGATTAAATCTCTAATGACACTTCTATCTAATAGTCAGAATGGTGATACCAATAAACCAGCACCAACTCAGAGGATATTTAAAAGTGTACTGGTTTGTCTCTAATTCCTATTTTTAATCTATTCTATAAGAATAACCTCTACTATTGGGGTACAAAGACTTCTAGAAGTAGGGAATTCTAACTATTTTTCTGAATTGAGAAGGAAATACAAGTTATAGTCAAAGCTTCTAGTCTATGTATCACCACAATAGCTCCTAGTCAAAGCTTCAACTTTGATTATTTCTCAACTCTTTATACTCATTTATTTAAACCATACAATGATAAAAATGAATCAAAGAGGATAGACACAAATTATAGTCAAATCTTCTAACTCGCAATATCACAATTGCACTCAATCAAAGTTTCAGCTCCAATTGCTTCATTGTATTCATTTTTCATCAAATAGTACTACACAATACAATTTATGCTTGCACAATTATTTTGAGATTTCTTGCATACAATAAAAGAATATCTTTACAATGAGAGGGGGGGAATTTTATATAGGAAAAGAAGTGAGAAATAGAAAAAGGAAAATTTGGGAGCAACTCAACCACTTTGACCTGGTACAACTAGGTGAGAAGAATTATTGGATTACATGTCATGGGGACATGCAGTCAAATTACATTCATTTGAGTTACATGTGATTGGATCACATGAAACCCATCTCTTGCATCTACAAAGTGGGAAAATACTTGAAGAAAATGTTGAAACTTTTGATTCTAAATGAATCAATCTTGTAGACTATCAGAAAAAGAATTTTACTTTTTGATGATTGTGGAATTGATATTCTTTATTCTGCATCAATGCATTCTCTTTAATGGTTTTTTGGTTTTCATTTGAAAACTTGATGTGATCAAGGTTTTTTTTAATCCACGATTGTGAGTTCTTCTTTGTCAAATTTGTACATTTTGGACTTTTTTAAACTTTGAAAAACTTCTCAATGATGTCTAGACATAAACCCAAAACAACTTTCCCACCAGCATCTTTAGTTGATTAATTTTTCTTTCTATATTTTCTTTTATTTTTTAAACCGAAGTTCTTTGGCACATTTCCACATGAACTTGGGCTCTAGGAAAGCCACTTGGAAAGTGGAGATCAAATGAATGTCACGTCTTTCTATTTAAAGAATATCTTATTGATGGGATATCTATGTTCTTTGAGAAAATTTTGACTTATCTTGAAGAGTGCACCACAACATGAAAATTAGAATATCTTCTAATGAGATTGAATCCTTGAGAACTTTGGGATTTTAGTTACAATGACGGATCCATGAGGTGTGGGTGTTCAAAGTGTGGATTAGATACTTATGGAATGCATGTGATGACAGCAAATGAACCAGACACCATATGTATGTGGATGGAAAGGACCAAAATTGGACTTAGAAGGATGGATTGCATATAGGTAATGATGGGCTTTTAGTAATGACCAATAAAGCAAATTGGATACATAAGAATATTGGAAAAATATGAATTTGGTATTTAAAAGAGTTGCACTTTACCAAAATCAAGTTCTCTAGAGGTAATTACATGTAATTAAGTTTGGAGGATATAATTGCATGTGTTGGAAAATGGATGAAATATTTATTGACATGAAAATGTGAAAGGTGAAAGAAAGTAGGTGCACTTTCATTCTTGGATAGGAATCTTCAACCTTCTTCCAAAAAAGAAACCAAAACAAGAAATAAAACTAAGAACAAAGCAAAAACATACCTCTCGCTATTGACTTGGACATGAAAAACTTCAAGATGTTCTTCTACATGCAATTTCATTTTTGGAATTCAAAGGATTTTCAAGGATTTAAAATGAGAAGATTTAATCTTATTTAAAGAAAAAATGCAAAAGATATGCCATGTCTTTGAACAAATGGACAAAGATGAGCCAAATAAGGAAACATAATGAAATATAAATAAAGTAAAACTCAACATTAAATTAGAACTATATATTACTAAAGTCAATTAAGTGAAAAATTAAAAAGTAACTCAGGATGAAAATATAATATAAAGTGCACTATAGTCACTTAAGTGATAAATTGAAGTGATAAAGTAACATAAAAACGTAACGTTAAAATCATTTTATGTTATATTTTCAAAAAGTGAATTTCAACATTACAACATAACATTTATATTCTAAATATGTGATTGGACCTACTTTTTGGGCACTTAAATGATCATATATTTTGACTACCAAGTCTGATTTAGTCCTAAGATATATCAAATTGAAGAGAGAACCAGAAGTAGGATATAGGATGAAACAAAAAGGCTACAAGAAACTAAAATTACAACAAAAATTGTAAGAAAGGATGTTGAAGGTTTAAAAAATTAAGCATAGACTTAATAAAATGAAAAATGAAAAATGAAAAGGACTTAATGAATGACTTTAGTAAAAGGATTCACTATGCAAATTGGGTTTGATTGATTGATCAATGTTGGACAATTAAATAGAAAATTATCTTACAAAATTATGAAACTAAGTCAAAAAAAAAAATGTATAATTGCTACCTACATTTTGTGGTGACAAAATGCAAGACAACATAGTATATAGCCTAAATCTAGTGTTCCCCATGAACCTGCAAATTCCAATCCTACAATTCATCTAAGAGTTTGACGAGAGGGACAATATCATGGAGGAATCTTGTCTACGTTGAAGAAAAGAGGGACAA